>CM045758.1:113231469-113617927 GCA_025200525.1 Camellia lanceoleosa | reverse complement strand
CACCACTTGCCATTTCTACGCTCTTTTTATATTTTTTAAATTTTTTAAACATTTTATCAATTACCAAAGCAGCGTTTGTAGTTTATGTTTTTCTAAAAATAAATAAAAACTAAACAAAATCGGTTTATAAAATTTTTTGTAAATATAAATGAGCGTAAATGTTACCAAACAATACCCTATGTGTTAGGTGCACGTCTTTGCGAAGTAAGTCGATCATAAGAATTGACAATAGAACATGTCTGAGATAAATTATAAATTCCAACCACAAAGAGGATAAACATAACAATAACACCCTTGATGGACTCTCACACACACAATAGCAAAACAAGACACAATTAAGAACCAAAAAAAAATCAAAAAACAGAGAATAAAGACACAAACCCACTAACCAAACAACATTTAGCAGCAGCGGCAATAGATCCGATGGTAGTGAAGGCAACAAATTCAGCATAGCAAGAGATGGTGCAAGCGACAAATTTGGGGAGGGAGACAGAGAAACTAGAGAAGCAAGACGGTGAGCAAGGAAGATGATGGAGGTGATGCGGATAGAGAAGAGGAGAAGTGGCGGATCTAGTGAGGAGCCATAGCCGGTGTTGAAGTGAAGCGGAGAAGAAACACCTCACTAAGGTGGAAGCCATACCTTCAAGTTATTGGACTACAAAATTAAAAAAGGAAGGGAATGAAGGGGTGAGGAGGAGGAGAGAGGAGGCCGGAGGTCGAAGAACTTCTCTCCACTACCCCCCACCCCCACTCCAGTATCCATTTTAACTAGAAAACTTAGGATGAGAAAATATATATATATATATACCGAGAGAGGCTCTCAACTTGAAAGTTGCTATATATATCATCACATGAATTTCACTAATTTTTTTCTCCCATTTGACATAAAATACTGGACCGTGTCGTCGAGCACTTGTGGGCTTCCTGCACGCAGATTGTTTATTAAAAATAAAAATAAAAAACAATTAATTTAATAATTGTGAACATACAATTTATCTCTCGTATTCACGCACATATAATAATAATAATAATAATAATAATAATCGCGTAATTTTAAAAATAGAACATTAATTTTAAATGTAATAAAATCATATGATTACAATTATTAAATCAAAATCTTTTTTTAGTTTTTTATTTTTTTATTGATAATTTACATATAAAGTCTTAAAAATAAACTGATTCCTAGTGGTGGGCTCTCAAGAATACAATAACACAGTCCAATCTTCTCTCCCACCCCAACGGACAGAAGCTAAACACTGAGGTTATGTTTGGTTTGCTTTTTTTTTTTTTTCAAAAAAAAAAGTTTTAATTTTTTTTTAAAATAAAAATTAATTTGAAAAAAATAAATATTAAAAAGATTTTTTTTTAATTTTAAAATTATATCTGGCATATCAAAAAAGATAAAATTATATAAAAATAAGAAGTGTTCTTTGATTCTTTTTTTCCTTGCACTAAATTTAAATTTTTTTTTTTTTTAAACATTCTGAAACAAATTTCTAAGATCAAACCAAACATAGCCTTAATTTTTGTATCTGGACATACAAACAATAATCATCATGTGTATACGTTGATGTTTATTGTGTGGGAAAAAAAATAAAAATAAATTGATATACTTTTGAGTAGACAAATATATAATTTTCCATTGAAAGTAAATAACCGTGGATTTTTTTTATATATTTATTGATAAGGAATATGGTTCTGGCTTTTTGTAACCATCATTAGTACATTTACAGGCGAAGCTATTTAAAGAATTTCCATATAAATATTGGGCAACAATGTTAACGTGCATAATAGGATCCATGCAATCAACGGTGATTGGCTTATGGATGGATAAAGTAAAGGCTTCCTGGAGCTTGGGATGGAATATCCGACTCATTACCATCATTTATTCCGTAAGTTTATGTTTTTATTTTTACTCATAGTTCTCATATTCCATTTTTTTTTTCTTTTTAAGTTTGTTTAATTACTGTTTGTTCAGTTACAAAAATAATTCTTTTTAAATTATCCAATCACGTTTGTTATTTTGTTTGATAATTTCAAGTTCTATGAAGTTTATCGGTTATACATTAAGAAATTAATAAATAATAAAAATAGTAATAATTAAAAAGTCAACAATCATTGCTAGCCAAACCAGGAAGAAATAAGGCCCTGTTTGAAAATTGGTTATTTTAATTGGTCTTTTTATTTTTTATAGAAAGATATAAAAAAAAATTAAAAAAAATAGAAAAAGTGATGTGGTAACTTAGAGCATCTTCATTAAACTAGATATACAAGCTCACTTTTTAGTCTCGTTTTATAAACACAATTATGTGTAAGCAATATGATTAGTTGATGATTACAAAATACATGAGATAAAATATTACCTTTAATATCCTAATTGATTGTGTCTAATTTTTTGTCTAGAATAGCAATGCTCTTTAGCTAAAATAGTGAATCACTTAAAATTTCACCTCTATCAAACTAGCTATCAAGTTAGTCCTTTTAGTTTTTGTGATTTTGACTCAACAAATATAGCTAGTGATTTCACATAATCAAATATTCAAAAAAATTTACTTTTCATATTTTGAAAATAATTGTATTGAGTTTATAAAAAATAATTCTAAATTAAAATGAATAAGAATAATATATAAATAATATGGAAAAAGAATATAGAATTTGTTGGACAATATATTTAAAATGATGTATAGCCAAAATAGAAAAAAATAACTTTTAAGTCAAAATATAACAAAATTTTAACTAATTTAATAAAAATACTCTTATAATAATTTTTTAACTTTTTAATTAAAAACTAAACTCTCCAAACACAATTATTAAATTCTTGACCTTGTGTAATTGTTCAGATGTTTGATTTTAAATTGTCCTTGACCTTGTGTAATTGTTCAACTATTCGATTTTAATTTTGATTTTTTCATTTTTTTTCAGCACCATATATATGTTCTTTGTTTTTTTTTTTAAGATAATTTTCACACACATTGCTTGAGTTCAACTTCTAACATATATATATATACACGCATATGAATCATGAAATTAATTATGATGTTAGGCCTTTGTGGCCCTCTGAGCCCACATTGATAATTTAAATCGTTAAATGCATAGGAATTGTCGAATATTTTATCTTGCAAAAATTATTTTAATCGGATACTAATAACTACTTAATTAGAGTATATTAGTGTCAATAATTTATTTTAAAATTATACTTATTGTTGACACAAAATGTGTTGAATCAAGTAATTATTGATATCCGATCAAAATATATTTTACAAAAAAAAAGTATTTGGCGAAACACATCGTTGAGCGATTGATTATCGATATGAAATTCTTTGGTGAGCCCATACAAGTAACAACCTCCTCCAATTTGATTTGAACCGGAGAAGCCTATATGATTTTGGAGTGCTTTTTATTTTTTATTTTACAGGGGCATTAGCTACGGCTGCATCATTTTGCTTAATTTCATGGACAATTAGGCACCGAGGACCAACCTATCCCTCCATGTTCAACCCCTTGGCCCTCATTTTTATAGCTATAGCCGAAACTCTCTTGTGATGAACACATCACTGTCGGAAGGTAACTACTAAAGTCTACAATTTTTACCTGATATTATACCAACTCGAATAAAGTGACTAATTCAACAATCAAAATCTTTATGAAATCAAAGCCATTTTTCAATAATTGTGTAAACTCACTCTCCGTAACTTATGACATGATTGCAGCTTATTAGGAATGTTGTTGATCGTATCAGGTCTGTACTCGTTCTTGTGGGGAAAGAACAGGAATCAAAAATCATGGTTTTGCCAAAAGCAATATTAGATGAAACATCACTAGTAGTTGTTGTTCTGATCAATCTGTAGTGAAGCAATCGACAGCTGTAATAATGCCAAGTGCTTCTACCAGTATCAGCACCATTGACGCCGAAGATGGTGCTGACCCAAACCACAGGAAGTACATGGAGTATAGTTAGTCGTGTGATGGAGTCGACCTATTCGTTCCAAGTTATGAGATGTTTAATTTCTTTAGGATTTGAGTGATCATTCTAAATTGTAATTCCATAGATTATTAGGCTAAGTTTAGATTTTAAATTTGTAGGGACTTTTGCAAGGACTAATTATTCATAGGTCTTGTTATAAGGATATGTGCACCATATCACAAGTATTTGCATTGATCAAAAAGTCTTGCAAGTATTAGTGATTTTTTTATGATGATTTTTTAAATTTATCGCTAAAAAAATAATAATTAGTAACTTTTTTTTGTTGACGAATTTTTTGACTGTTATTAAAAATTAACAATTAGTGACACTTTTTTTTTTTATAAAAATGCCTCTAACAAATAAAAAATAAATTTTTTTAGTAACAATTAATAGTGAATTGGACTTCTTGATGCATTAAAAAGTTGAGAAATTGATTGGTGCACTTGTCTTTCTAATAGGATTTTTCAATTAATTCCTCTTTTTGTAAATAGTCGGTTTATGATTGCCAATTCCTCTTTTTGTAAATTGTTGGTTTATGATTGCGTATCCAATACTGCTGATTTAAACTTTCTTTTCATAGTGCTTGAGATTTTTCAATCTAAGAATGAAATTTTTTTAAAAAAATAATCTATATTCGAAGAGGTGTCTTAGCAGGTCGATATGTACTAGTTGATTCTTTCGATATCAACATATTGTGATCGATGCTGATACAAATCATTTGGCTAAAACTAAAAGGCCAACCTATTTTTTGGACTTTATTTTTATATTTTGCAGTTTTTAGCTTTTGAGTTATATATATTTTTAAAACATTTTGGTCGGTCTAAAAGGACGTTAATTTTGAAGAAAAAAAAGCGCTAACACCGTTTGGGAAGTGGGTTGGTTTTTAGGCTTTTTGAGCTTTTTGGGTATTTGAGCCTAGGCTCAAAAGCTTAGTTTAGGAAAAGACTTTTGACTTTTTGACTTTTTTTTTGTGAGAGAAGAGTGTAATGATTATGGATTGGATGTGATGTTTTGTCTGTTGTGGGCTCAAATAGCTATTCTGTTTTTTTGTGGCTCAAGAGCCAAAAGAGCCCAAATGAACTCTTCCCAAGCGACACCCTAAATCTGAAAACAAGACAAACTTTTTTTATCAAAAAAAAAAAAAAAACTTATAAAATTGGTTTATTTTTATCTTTTCTAGACTTTTTATTATTATTTATCTATTGTTAAAAATGTTTACTATCACCTGGTTGAGAAAAATTTAGGCTAAATTATTAATAGATCCTACAGCAATGATAGATGGCCCGAAAAATTATGACTCGAATGGCTCGAAACACTAAAAACGATATCGTTTTGAATATAAAACGACGTCGTTTTGACACATTCGAACCATTTGAGCCACAAAAATTTGGGCCACCAAACATTTTCCTAGATCCTAATAGTTAAATTTAATTCTCATTAAGTGCTATTGAAAGTTAGTCATAGCAAAATCGTTGCTAAAAATAATTTTTTGTGACTTTTTTGGATATGTTGCTAAAAATTGACAATTAGTGACATTTTTTTGTCACAATTATTATAAATTGTCACTAAAACTTATAATTAGTGACTTTTTATATGATGATTTTTTCAAATTGTCGCAGATAGTTGAAAATTAGTGACGTTTTTAGTGACAGATTTTTTAAACTATCACTAAAAATTAACAATTAACGATATTTTTTAATAGTATTTGATGAAAAATCTCATTAATTATCACATGACTTATTGGATAATAAGTTCATCTATTAAAACCTACACGTAAGTCTCAAAAAAATTTAACAAGTAAATAAATTTGACATAATTTAAAGGGTAAATTATACTAATAGTCCCTGTAGTTTATAAGATGTGTCAAATTGGTCAATGTTTTTTCAATTTGCTTGATTTTGCCCCTTAATTTAACGGATTGTGTCATTTTAGTCCAATAAATAACGATTGTTAAGTTTGGTGAATGAAAAATCAAACTATGTATCAATTTGGTCTACGTAGTTTACACAATGTATCAATTTGGTCTTTGTCAAAATCGAGCAAATTACAACAATAGGGACCAAATTGACACATTGTGTAGACTTTCCGCCCACCAAACTTAACAACCGTTATTTATTGGACTAAAATGACAGAATATGTTAAATTAAGAGGCAAAATCGAGTAAATTCAAATAACATGGATCAAATTGACAAATCGTGTAAATTATAAAGACTATTTATATAATTTACCCGAATTTAAAAAATAATAATTTATTGAAAAAAAATAAAAAAATCACCTCCCAAAAAAGTTGCAAGAAAATTATTTCACAAAATTTTTTGCTATGATCTCCATATTCTCGAGAGTAGTCAGGACAATGTCTTTTTGAAGAGTCTCTGGATGAAGGTTCTAAACCGGCCGGTTCGTACCGGAAAATGGAAGTGCCGAGTCGGATACTCACCGGTATACCGGTGAGAATGAATTTCGCATCCGTAGCGGCCGACACAGTCCGATATGGCTAAAAACGAGCAAAGCACCTGCAAAAATGCTCCGCTTATAATGCTTCCGGCTGAAAAATGCTCCGTTTATAAAGCCACCATTTTATAATTCTTGTAGGTGCAAGTGCAAGAATTATAAAATGCACCTGAAAACGAGCAAAAGCACATGCAACAAATTAATACATTCCCATCCCATGCTCTGTTTCTTAAGAGCATTTATAATGCTCTGTTTTTTCTTCTGGCTGAAGAGGATCAGCCTCCTCTCCGGCCTTCTTCTGTGCAGCAATATGAAGGAGATTGGGACACGTGGTAGGCAGACAATCTAAGGGCCTGAATATGTCCACGTCATCTAGTAGGAAGGAGATGGAATGGAACGGTGTCGTTTTGGAAAAATGGACCCGTTTTGCTTAACACAGTACTGTTAAAAATTAATTTTTTTTTGTAATTTTTTTGTATTTTTTATTTTTAGTGAATATTTTTTTTAAAAAAATTATTTTATTTTATTTTTTTACTTTTTTTGATGCATTTTATTTAGATATATCTAAAAAATAAAATATTTGTGAAAAAATATTTTTAAAAATTAATAAATACATAAAAATACAAAAAATATATTGAAACTTTCGGTTTGTTTATAATTTGTTTTTTGGTTTTGTTTTGTTTTTGTTTGTTTGTTTGTTTGTTTGTTTTTTTTTTTTTTTGTGGTTATTTTTTTATTTATATTATGGTATGGGATGAGAATGAGATATATTTTAATATATATTTATAATTCTTCAAATATTTATATGCGATTATGATTGAAGCGAATGATTTATTTTCATGTCCCTCTTTTTCTTATTAATTTGTTGTGCATGTGGAAGTATTTCATTGTTGAAAATAAGTAAAAAAATATTTCCACATCAATTTTATATTAAAAGTTTAACATATATGCCAAATAAAAGTTTGAGACTAAAATAAATACATATCATTTAGTTGAAAATGAATCAAAAGTGCCTCTATATATCAAAATTTTGATTAAAATGTGATAAATTAAAGCTAAAAGTGTCAAAAAAAAAAATGCATAAAATTGAGTTTTAGAGGGATTGCTAATGATTTTTGAAATTTCACAGTCACGACGCCCGATAATCGTACGTCTTGGTCGATACTACAAATCGACATTCCATGATCGATAATTCGTTACCCGATACCGCGATTTAGAACTATGCTCTGGATCCTCTAGGTGATTCGAGTATGACCCTCTAAGCCATTCTCTGAAACCTTGGTTGAATAACAAATTCAAAAATAAATAAATAAATTGCTATGGTGTCTGAGAGAGAGAGAGAGAGAGAGAGAGAGAGAGAGAGAGAGAGAGAGAGAGAGAGAGAGAGAGCCATGTCCTCCTGTTTTGCAAGTATATCAGCAAATAAGCAAAAAGAAAGAAATTAAAAATGAACTCCAACAGACAAGAAGTTAAAGAAAACACATACATACAACAAGAAAAGCTGATTACAAATCACTCCATTTTGAGTTCAAGAAAATGCCATAAAATTTAGTCGATCTGTTCGACGAACAAAGTATCACCAACACACAAACTGAGAAAAGCATCTTCAATGAACTCATGAACTTCAGCTGGGTTGACAGCAATGTAACAGTAAACCAAGTCCTCCATCTCTTTCCAATCTTGAACTCCAGCACTCCGAATTATCTCTAGAATCGACTCTCTTATGTCCGAAAAAGGGTCTGTAGAGTACTTAACTAAGCAAATACTATCAGCAATAGAACCAGAAATCTCGTCAGGCAACACAGCTGAGAAGCTAATTCTTGTACTCCACTTCTCCAAATTCTTCTTCTTCTTTGTCTTCCTCTTCTCGTTGTGATCGGGTTGTTGATCAGAAAGCTCCATAGCTTCTTCAAGAAACGCTAAATCTTTGAAGATTCACAAGATTTGGAGAGTTTTAAATATTGAAGGAGCTGGGTTGGGATAAATTTTTGGAGTATAAACGTGGGATGCCGTGTGGACCATTATGTCGTCTCTCTCAAGAATTTTATGGTGGTTGTGTCCAATCAATAGCAAGAGTTTAATTGAATATATAGCTTAATAATAAAGAAATGACAGACAAAGGACAACGTAACGTTAGTTGGGTACATAAACACGTAATTTTCGTGTCCTATTAGATGATTTTTTGTGGAGGAGGAGGTAGAGGGAAATGCAGGGAGTGATGGGAGCCAATAAAGTCAATTGAAAGCCACCCATTAAAGTTGTTGCCCTGGCTTCTTGTGACCACATTCATGTACTCCATGAAAATGAAAATTCATTTTCAATGGTCCTTTTTATGCCTACAGCTTCTATCCAATCCCCTTAAGAGAATTGGACAGTTCAGTTCGGACATGTGGGAGTCTATTAAATGGATTTTATTTTAATAGTTCAATTTATTATATTATTTATTGATAAGTGAAAAAGATTGATCTAATCTGATCATTGTAATCACATTTATCTTTAAAAAAAATAATTTGTTTATAAAATTATAGATATCATCTATTTTGTTGCAAATAAATGTGAAAAAACCATATTCTTGTAATTATTTAATCAATTTGATTTTTTGTGAATAATCTGTCTATATTGAAACTTAAACGAGTTCTGATTTAAATTATCAAAATAAAACATGGTAGGCTGATGAACCTGAATTGGACTGTTCACACGCCCAGTACTTTTATGACAAAAGAGAAAATAAAACTAAATAACAAATTAGCATGCAAAGGATTAACAACAAATAATTTTAATTATAAATAATGAAATTACAATGACTTAGCTCTATCGACACTACATTCCTTCATTATAAATCTCAGAATCTAAAAATAATTCAATATATACAAAGATTATAAGAGATGTAAACTCGATCAAAATAAACCCAAATACAAATATCATATCAAACTACATAGATGAACCACACTGTTAGCAGTATTTTTAAAATGTGTAAATTACAAAAATATCACATCATTTTATATGAATTTTATGTAATAATTCTTGTTTGTACAACAACATTACTCAAAACTTGTATCTAATAATCTGAACATGTCCTCTAGATGGTTGGGATATTTCATGTTCTGTCCCTTTTGGCTCGTCAAGAAAAGTCTTGAATTGATCTTTGGGTTCAAAGAATATAATAAAACAAAAATGAAGAGAAACAAAACGTTAAAAGAATAAAGCAAAATAAAATATTTGTTTAAATGCTCTGCTTGTTTTGCAGGTACCTTAGGATGAGATTGGCAATCAATTTCTCTCCCTCTTTGTTTTTCTCTGGGTGCTTCCAAATACACATTTAACTTCTCTTTATATATATATATATATATTGACACTAAGAACATAAAATAAAAATATATAATGTATCATAAAAAGTGTATTGAATAAATAAAATTTATTTTAAACGTAAATCTCATCATTATTTATTTATTTATTTATTTTGATTGTGTAAATCTCATCATAATTGTGTTTAATTCCAACCATCAATTACAATTTTTTGTAAACTATTCTGCAATCCATTTTGTGTTACTAGTACTACTGTTTTTCTTAAATGTACAGGATTTTAAAAAGTGTGGAGAGAAATTTAAAATATGTATTTAAAAACTCATTTTCTCCTTCCTCTTCCTTCTACCAAATGATGAAATTGCCATCCATACCTCCCTCTTCTGTTACGGCCCCATTTTGGTTGAACAATTTAAAATCACCCCCAAAAAATTTTAGAAATTAAAAAATAAGATTTTAAATTTGAAATAGAAATTTGTTGATGTCTTTTTCACAACCATTAATTGTGTAATGGATATCTCCCTCATTTTGGTAATAGAGACAATTTTGATCACATTTTTATTAAGTTTCGTTTGGCTATGCTAGTTGGGAGTAAAAAAGCATAAAAAGATAAAATAGATTAAATAAATTAATAAGACAAAATGTGATATTCAAATTATAATCATTTTACTTTTCTCTCACAAAAGTATTAAAAAAAAAAAAACAAAACAAAAATTTTGGCAAACAAACTTTTAGTCCCATGCCAAAAAGTTTCAATTTAAAAAGTCAACTAAAAAATATTTTAGAAGCTTTAAAATGCATCTTTCAAGAATTACTTACCATATTGTAATACTTGTACTTTATGAAACAATGCTTGAATAAATGAGTGTAATGAAAAATTTTATGTATGACTAAGGTTCATACACACCCCTATACAGGTTTATTTGCTATGTACCTTTTTTTTTGTTCTTTTTTTTTTTTTTTCTTCTGAAATTTGAGTCTAAGAAAATTACTTCTCAATCATTAAATACTAGCAATCATTAAATAGAATGTTTTTTATTTTATTTTAAGTACAAATGCTTTTACAAAATGAAATGAGTTGAGTTTTTTATTTTAAACTCTACCTAGACATTTCTATTAAACAAAAATCATATATTAATTTTGGATTAACTACAAAAAGTTTATTAATAAAGAAAAGCCTAAAAAAAAATCAAAATTAAAATTAAGTAGGAAACCTTAAATTTCAATTCAAAAAATTAAAATATTAATATCAATATTTTAAAATTATGATTTTTTAAATTAGTCTGTAGGTTATATTGTTTAAGTTTGACTTTTTTTGAATTGTAGACATTTTAAAATTGTGAATTTTTTGATTAGCCCTACTAAAGGTTATATTGGTTTAGGTTAATTGTCTATCGAGTACATTACCAAATGTACACATAACTATGATAATGCAATGTGGTCAGCAAGGGATGGGTCGGACTGATCCAAGTGCTCCACGGGCCAACTAACCTTAGTCCCCCTTAGCCAAACCTGTAACAAGTCCAGTGGGAAGGTGCCAAAATAGGGGTGGTTCCTTCCCGTGGACCTTCTAACGGTCAAGTTAGATTGAACGTGGTTCGAATAGTAATGTAGAGATAGTTGGGGGTAAAGAGAGAAAGAGAGTTACTTGGCCCAAGCATTCCACAGAAGCTTCTTTATATCTCTTGCTAATAATTTTCTTGTCTATTCATGTTGTCCCATTGGCCAAAAGCCTTCCACCTACTTGCCGTTGGCCATGGCCATCTCGCCCTCCTTCGTAGTGAGAGATCTTGTTGCATTTAATACCTGATGTATGGTGTCAATAATTCTACAGAATCTTTGTCTGCAACGTGGCTAACCCTCTACTTGACACATGTCCAAATGCTGCTAGGCCTGGACTAGTACCAACTCCTCACTAGGCCTGATGTTGGGCTTCACCTGCTAGGCTTTAACTACGTGACTGTTTGGGGAGCTTAAGACAACCATGGGTTGAGCCTTCTTGGGCTATAGGTTGGGCCTTCCAAGGCTATGCCCATCAGTAGTTCCCCATTCCCTAGTGCAACTTTAGTCCAGCAAAGGGAAGAAGAAAGGTGAAGGTAGTCCCCCAAGTCATAGAAGATGGGACCGATCGAATAAGTGGGTGGGCTAGAAGGATGGCCGAGAGTAGACAACCGTCTAAGTGGCTGACCGAATATGACTGACCACCAAGGGGGTCGACCGTCAAGGGAGCCGACTATCGAGGTAGCTGAATGTCAAGGCGACCAACGACCAAGGTGGTTGATCGTCGAGGGGGCCGACCGATGGATCTGACCGAGCGAGTTTGGGTAGGGTGAAGGGTGATTGGAGATGCTGGAGTGCATGGGGCTTAAGGTACAGGAGTGCACGTGATGATGTGAAGTGGAATAGACGTGGGAGAAGAAAAAGAGTTAGTGGTAGGGAGGATTAATCGTGTCCATCCAAGTGGGATAACTTAGGCCGTTAAAAGAAATTTTGTACCGTTTGCTAGAGATGAAGGGTTGTGATGGGAGAGAATTCGAAAGGATTGGGATATTGGCAGTTTTAGTTTGTGCATTCCCTCCACACTTAGCAGATTTATTTTCAAATATGTTTTCAAACTAGCAGGTTTTAACTACGATCCGTAGAATATAGGCAGGCCTTGGGCATTTGGTATTATGCGATTTTCATACCTTATTGTGAAAAATCAATTCATTCCAAACTTCACCTCATTTATCTCTTCTGACTCCCCTCTCTTTCATATCGTGAACTTCCTCACCTCCATAACTGAAGCCATTTACAAGAACGTAAGAGAGATGGTGCAATAGAAAGCCCATGCTATGATGCCTAATGCACTAGGAGATGACGACGTAGTTGCTCTAGCAAAAAAGTTATGGGGTGGAGAGGTTGGTTGAAAGGAGGGTGGACTGACCACCTTGTCGCATTTCTTTGACAATGATTCCGGCTTCCTAGTCAATTAGCCAAGTGGCCCCAGACTGTTGGCGTACTAGGGCAGAAAAATCTACGTTGATGCCTAAGGATCTGAAGGAGATTCGCACCAAATTCCAGATCCCAAAGGATGTGGAGTTAAAACTTCCAACAGTAGTGGAGAGAGCGTCAGATGCGAGGCCGATGGACTTTACTTTATATGAAAAGGCGCTGAGTGGAGGTTTAAGACTGCCACTCCCACAACTCGTCATCAACGTGTTAAACCATTTGGAGGTGGCTCTGGGCCAATTAATGTCGAGTGCTTGGAAGATTTTGTTTGTTTGCGCAATCTCATAGCCTCAGGCGACCAATGCGGAGGCAATTTCTGTAGATGAATTTTTCCCCTACTACAAGGCCTCAGGCCAACAAGAGATGTGGGTAACCCTACAAGTAGTGGCTGGCAGAGGATTGGTCGCAGGACTGCTCTCGTTTGTCAAGGCTTGGTGGGCAAAATTGTTCTATGTATCGGTGATCAATGGGAGGGGAGTGCGAATGATATGAAAGGTCCCCACCAAATCACTAGATCGGAAGACAATAGAGGGAAAATAAGGGACTTAAATGAGATGATCTCATTAAGCCCTCTGCCTTGTTTGCTCTGAGACTGGGGCCTGAGCCCACAGAGAGAGACCCTGTTCTTGAGGAAGTAGAGACGATAAGGAAGGCTCAAGAGGTAGAGAATAGGCGAATCTTGACTACAGAAGAAAAATATAAGGAGAAAGAGCTGGTGCAACTCCTAAGCCAGTCGTGAAGAGGGCTGCTCTCCCACAGCCTAAAGCCCTGGCAAAGAGGGACTTGAGAACTTTTTGTGCCTTTGAAGGCTCCAGTTGACCCATTGAAGAAGAGGAGCAGAGTAGAGGTGGAGTAGGTATTGAAGAATAAAACAAAGGTTACTATCGAGGGTGGGGAAGAAAGGCCCATACTAAAGAAGGTGAAGGAGGTGGTGGTAACATTAGAAAGAGAAGTTAATGTAGAAGAGGCCAGGCCTGGAATGGGCATTGAAGAAGACGAGGTTCATCTCCTGATTGCTGAGATAGTGGACTTGGTGGGGATGGACAAAGAATAGAGAGGGGAGCAAACTGTTGACCTCCCCCTCCCCCTCTCTCTCAGGGGAAACGAAAGAGACAAAGGAAGTGGCAGAACCGAAAGTGGAGCAGGAAAGTCCAGCCACAACGAGTCCAACCTTTGGAATAATGAGTACCCCTGCTCGCCATCTAGGTATAGTGGTCAGTCTCTCGCTAGTTGAAGTGGGCGAGCCTGCCAACGTTTTGAATGATGCACGAGCTTCTGCGGAATGCCTATTAAGAGCCATAGAAGACGTAGTTGTCAGGGATGTCTCCAGATACGAAGAGGTTGACCTTATGAGAGCAAGGGAGTAAACGAGAAGATAGAGATAGGGCCATTAAAGGCGCAGTTGGAAAAGGCTAGAGTAGAGAGTGCATGCTAACAAAAGGTGGTACGAAGCGCCTGCACTAAAGGCTTGAAATATTCTCTAAACGCCAAAAAGATGGAAGTGTTAGCGGTGGTGTAGAGCTACATTGCAGAGCACGCCAAAGTTAGGGAGGCTAAGACAATAGCCCAGTTTGTAGAAACTAACGCTCAACTGGATGAGAAGGCAGCTGAGTTAACAGTCAATCATCACAGGGTGATGTCGCTCGAGTTTGAAGTAGCGACAGAACAAAACAAGGCCCATGAAGCCTAGTCGACCTGTGATACTACGAAGGAGAGACTGGAAGAAGCACTCGTCAACAATGAAGAGCTATGTGAATCCTTTTTAAAGGAGAAAGAAGAAACAGATGCACGAGTGGCAGAGTTAGTGAGGGCCTTGGCAGTAGAGAGAAAGACATTGGAAGAAAGCCAAAATAGTAAAACTGGCCACGACGGTGGCCTCTGAGAGGGCTACCTACCCAGATCTTTATGGCGCAATTGTTGAACAATTTAACCAATCGACTGAATTTCAAATAACAGTCGACGCAACTATGGCCACGAACTTCACCAAAAAGAGGGGCGAGGCCGGACCATCAAACTTAGCCACTGTCAAATTGATGGAGGGGCAAACTAAGTCAGAAATAATCCAGAACTTTCAACAATTCGATTATTTCAAACACTTGCTAAGCATATACTGGGATAACAGTTGGGTGAGGTTCAAGCAGATAGCACAGGTGACCTTCACAAATATTGACTTCAATCGTTTAGAGCCAAGAGATGGAGACATCGCCTGCACTCCACTAGATAAGGGCATTGAAGAAGAATATCTGATGTTTAGTGAGAGAGAAGAGGATAGAGGGGGAGCGAGTTGAAGTTGATTATGTTGTGTTTTTTTTTTTCTTTTTTGTAATTAGTTTTGTAATTGGCAGAGCTGTAATGAAGTAATGCAAAAAGTGTTCTTTGTACAAATTTGGTTATACACAAGTTTGTTTTGCTATGGCTTAGGATATTTGGGAATTTTTTGATTGAAATGATCTTAAATGAGAACTATAATTACTGTTATTAATGGTAACTTGGTAATTTTGAGCACTTATTGTTTGAGCAACATTTGAAAATAAAATTAAAGGACTAAACAACACTTGCGAAAAAATGTGACAAAGACTTATGAAAAAATGGATTAAACAGAACATTTGGATTTATGCAAAAGTAAGCCGCAAGGAAGAGCACTTGGACTTATATCTTTTTTTTTTTCTTTCTATAGAAAATGTATGTGTAAGCTAAGGATCGCCAGCTGTTAAGTAAATCGTGTAGGAAGTCCTTATTAAAGGACGGTCGGCCAAGTTGTTCTGGACTAAAAGGCTGGTTGGTCAATCGTAACCAGCCAATTTTGGACTCAGCTTGGCCGAACGATCGATGTATGGCTATAGCTTTCATGCTTAGTCTGGCTAAGGCTTGTACGTCGTCATAACCTAAACCCAAACCCGCCCCTATAGGTTTAGCATCGTAACCGGCCAGTAATCTTGGGATTACTAAAAACCTCTGGAACAAACTAACAAAATTAAAAGGGCTAACAGAAGCAATTATTTAAATTCACTATCCACAGAGCTGTATAGACGTACATATGATAGAAAATTTCAAACTCATATTTACATATATGACGTCAGCTTATATACAGATAAACCAAAATGGGTCTTAGCCCAATACACAGACAATACAGAAACTTGTGCAGGCAAAACAAAAGAAAACAAAAGTCTTAAACATGGTTCACCAAACTAGACCACTTCTTAATTCGGGAACCTCCTCAGGAGGCACAGTGGTTGGCTGACCAAAATAGAACTCCAAGTAACAGCTTAGGCCTGATCACGCACCTGATCACCTACATACGTACATAATACTGTGAGTTAGAGCCCAATGAATAACAATAGAGTAAAGGGTTTATGAATGATGTCCAAAACAGATTTAGAAATCAGAGTTCATAACAAAAATAGATTCAGATTCACATACTTATACAGATTTCATAAACAGTTATATGTGGTACATCCATTAGCTAACAGATTAGATTGGTCATAAAGACCCACGTGCATAGTCAGTATGGACGACCATAAAGGTCAGCATCTTTGTGCGCATATAGGCATGGTATAGTTACCCTTAGGCGAGAGCCACGTGAACATAGGCAACGGTATTGTTACCCCCGAACGAGGCCATGTGAACATAGACCATGGTATTATTACCCCCGGGCAAGGGCCACGTACATATTGGCCATGGTTTTGTTACCCCCAAACAAGGGCCACATAAACATAAGCCACGATATTTTTTCCTTAGGCGAGGGCCATGTGAACTAAGAATGCCACTAATACATTTCAGAAAAATAGATATTCATTCATGATTCATAAAATAGCATTTCAGAAAACAGATCATATCATTTCAGTCAGAAAACACTTATAATCAAACATAGCTTTACAGAATTATTGCACACTGATTGCTCCAGAGGCTGAACAAATCACTTGAACAAAACAGATCGATTAGGCGAGTGTTAACACATGACCTACACAAAGACGTGATAGATACATATTGAACACATGTCCCAAAGGTGCTTAACTTATCATTCTTCTTCCTTAGCATGTGTTTCTAACTCTTATCCTCATTATTATAGCTTAAACATGGCCTAGGAATGCCTACGATGCAATGAGGACACAAAACTGTACTTCAAAACACTTAGCCAAATTTTGAAAAACAGGGCAATTTGCTTGAGTGAAGTTTTGGTCGCTCGAGCTGTCTGCAAAGTCTGCAAAAGTACTGGATGCTCGATTTTTACTCTCGACGATCGCTCAAGCCAAGAACCGAGAACAAAGGGTGGTCGCTCGAGTTTTACTATCTTCTTTCCCTTAGTTTCGGCAGAGCCAATATCAAGTTGATTGAAGTAGCCTAAACTTATAGGCAATTCTTGTAGATTTTATATCCATAATACAATACACACAACTCTTAGATTACATTACATAGTGTACTTGGAAAACAGAAACGCACAAGTGCAAGAACTAATCTGAGAGATGATATTAGGCGTATACTTATATCACAAGCAAACATTTGAAACTAAGCATCGAACTAAGTTATATCCAAGTCACCCCAATTATCCTGAGGGACACCCAAGGCTTTCCACACACCTTTCGAAGCATCAACGATGTTGTTAGGACACAGAGGTTGATAATCATGGTCTTGATCACATCCCATAGTTGAGTCACACTCATCAACCACCATGGCCACCACACTCTACCCATTAGCATCAATGGTGATGTTGTTGAGGCACCAGTTGCCTCCTTTGTACCATCCAGTTGATAATGTCATGACTGGCAAGTCATCGGAGTATATTTGCCATCACACTCACTTGGACCGCCACCATCTCTGCCTTTCTGAAAGCTATTAATAGTGAGTGTTGCCTTAGTTTGTCTAGAAACTGGTGGGGAACACTTGTTTATTGCGTACATCTTGCCTTGGACACAGCAATCTGAGTCATTCTCTCAGTTGCATTGACCCGGAGGTGGTTTCTTTCCCATTATTTTCCCACTTGGGCTACAACCCTGACCTTCAACATCCAAACAAGTGGTAAATAAAAGACATACTAGTAGGATAGTAAATGTGTTTTTGAGGAAAAACTCTTAATTTTTGTCTCTATTCTTGTTTTTGAACTTTGAAGGCCTAATGTAGATAATGTGTTTGAAGAGGGTATAAATAGCAATTTCCTTAGGGAATTATCCATATTCTGTTCTATATTTACAATAATTTTGGCCACTTGTATTGTGGTGATATGGTTCCAAGAAGGGTATTTCATTAATTTGGGAAAAAGTTTTGGGGTGATTTGCTAAGAAAGAACAAGAAAAGGAATCAAAATGTAAACGTGGTTGATGGTTTCAAATGACATTGATAAACTAACATCGGCTTGATGAGTATTATTTTAATTAATTTGAAGTCTTATTATATTTAACAAAAGAGAAAAAAGGGAAAGAAGAGCCATATTCTTGAGTTCAACATCTTTTGTTTAAAGACAAGTATGCTACAAATTTGTCTTCAACTTGGAGAGAGTGGACATAATACAAGTACAAGATGAGATCATGCAAGGCTCATACAAACTAATTATTGCTCGCATTTAGGTTAAAATTTTTTACAGATGGGATAATAAAGTATTGGTACGGCCATTAAAATCATGAACAACACAATTTGAAATAGAATTAGTTAAGTGTTAAGAATTACGGAACTATATCCACCCAAAAAAAACTATGAAATTAGGATTTTTTTAAAATAATAAACTTTTTTACTTGTTTCTTTTCCTTCATTTTAAAATTTTTTTTTTTACTTGGTCGATGAGCCGCCCCTCAAACACTGCCCAAGCCTTGTTTAGCCTAGCCCAACCATCTAGGTATCCCTGGGCTAGGTTGAGAGTCTTTCGGCCAAATGATGATACTTTACTACCCTGGCCACTTTTTTTTTTTTTTTTAATCATAATCACAACCACTTTGGAACATAACTAACACCCCTTTTCTCATAATCATGATCACTTTGGAACATAACCAATACCAATTCATCTAGTAACCACACAATTTTGAGTATAATCAATACGAATTTGCCTCATCACCTCAACCACTTTGAGACAATCAATACACTTCCATCTTAACCAATACTACTAGGTCATAATCAACACTATTTTCCTCATAACCAACTCCACCGAGTCTTAACTAGATCTCATTTTTCTTGACATTAACAACTTTGAATCATAACTAATATTATGTTTCAAGTCGTGTTTGATTATGATTGTTACCTAAAAGACAACCTAAGAGGGGGGTGAATTAGGTTTTTACAGATAAAAAACAATAATAACCCAATAAAAATTACAACTTGCACAATAGATAATTAATTCCAAGTAGTAGATGAACAACAGTTAATGATAATGCTTAATGAAGAAATCTAACAGTGAAGTATGTAATCACAGTAACTAGTTATATCAGTTAAGTAAAGAGATTAAGGAAGAAAACAAATGAATATCTAATTGGAGGAGTGGACAAACATTGGTTCTGCCCGATTCTGAGTTAAGAAATAATATTTAAAAATGGAAAAATTGGTCTAAGATCCCTACCCAACTTGTAATCGTATAGAAGTTAATTTTCGTTGATCATGTAAGAGTTAAAGACGTGTTGATTTGATTTCTAGTGGAGTTGAATCAGGTACGTTTTTTTTGATTTTTCATTTGATTTGTATGTAAGGACTCCGATTTCAGAGAAGTTGTTCTAGTGTATTTTGAATTAGGTTTTTGTTTTCAGTTTTGATCAATGTGAGAGAAAATCCTGTTGAGTATAGTTGTTTTTTATTTTTAAAGTTGATTTTTCATTCTTTGTTACTGACAATGGAGTTTTTTGCACTTTCCTACGTTTTTTTTTTTTTTTTTTGGTGCACTTTTCATTCATTCTGCACTTTTCTTTGTATTCCAGAGAAAATTGTATGTTTGTTATTATAATCCAACGGAAATCATAGAGAAAATTATAAGCTTGTACTCCCGTGAAAATCACATAGAAGATTATAATTTGATAACATATATTTTCTGTGATTTTTGTCTGTGATTGTGTTTAATAGTGTAGAGGTTCAAGAATTAAACCCCAAATTAAGTATGGG
Source organism: Camellia lanceoleosa (assembly GCA_025200525.1). NCBI lineage: Eukaryota > Viridiplantae > Streptophyta > Magnoliopsida > Ericales > Theaceae > Camellia > Camellia lanceoleosa. The sequence continues at coordinate 113,598,144 of CM045758.1, read as the reverse complement.
CCTAAGTGCTGAGGTCGCCCTTCTGAGGCGACTAGGAATGAAAAAAAGAGCATAGGCTAAAGCCCAAGGGAAGTGGGCCAACCATGGGTTGAAGTAGGTCTAACACGCCAAGGGTCCAAACAGACTACACGAAGGAAAATGCCAAAGTGAAGTTGCAGAGGCAGTACTTGCAGCAGTTAAGTTGCAAAGGCAACACCTGTAGCAGCCAAGTTGTAGAGGCACTTTGCCTCAACGCCGCCATTCACAATATTGTCGGTTCCGCCGCCCTATGAAGTTACTGAGGGAAAGAGAAAGCCGAAACCACTAAGTTATAGAGGCAGCACTTGCGACGGCCAAGTTGTAGAGGCACTTTATCTTAGCGCCATCATTTCAAGTATTGTCGATACTGCCGCCATTCCAAGTATTGTCAGTACTGTAGCCATCTGAAGTTGCTGAGGGAAAGAGAAGGCCGATGCAACTAAGTTGCAGAGGCAATACTTACAACGCCCAAGTTGCGGAGGCATTTTGTCAGGGCTGCCATTCCTAACATTGTTGGTTCTACCATTTGAACTTGCCGTGGGAAATAACTGTCGCAGTAACTACAACCGTCGCAACTAGCATGCGAAGGGACCATCTCGCCAAGGTGATAGCAGCCTTTGGGAGAAGCTTTCCCTCTGCAAGTAGAGGCTAATGCTTGGCATTGATAGTAGGCCCTAAGGCATTACTAGCCTAGGGCTGATAGTAGGCCCCAAAGTTCATTAACTTGGCGCTGATAGTAGGCCCCAAGACTTACTAGTTAGAGTTGATAGTAGACCCAAAGATACCAATTTACAACGGCGATCTTGCGAAGATGGAAGCAGGGTAGCCCGAGTTTAAGGGACTCCCTTTCTATTACCCAGGTCACAAACCTGCCTTAGTCGCACATGCAAGACTAAGGAAGCCCACTTGGGCTTGGTACTAAGACATATGGTGATAGCAAAGCTTGGTTATGGCCCTCGCCTTGGGAAGCTGGGGAGTTTGTGGTTAGGTGGCTAAGAGTGGAGGTTTCGTTGAGGTGACCACAAACATTGCCAATAGCAGGCTAATGGTGTGACGACCCGGACCTCCGGACTATTATATTATATTATTCTAATAAGTTTAATTGCATGATTGTGTGTTTAGTTATGTGATTACATGCTTAATTTTGTAGTTATCTATTGTCACATGGAATATCTATTCAAATTGACAACTTAGAGACAGAAATTGAGAGTTTAGATGGCTTCTGAGACTGAAATTGATTAGCGTAATAGACTAATTAGAATATTGAGAATTTTATGGCAACTTTAATTGAAAATTGATTTGGATCAAGTAATTAGAATAAACTGATTGTACTTAGTTAGAAGTAAGCCTAATTAATTAACCTTCATCAACCTTGATGAGGCTAAGCTAATCACACCATATAAATAGGTTAATTAATTCTTGAACTCATATATATACTCTTGGCTGAAATTTTGAGAGAGAGAGAGAGAGAGAAAGGAGAATTTGAAGGAAATTGTGGAGGACTTGGGAATTTAAGCTAGTATATACTTGAATCAAGCCCTAGGTATGATCTTCAACCTTAATCTTTGAAGAAGGAACATGTAGGAATTTAATTCATCTAAGTTTTGAGTTGATTTGCATGAAATTGTGAAGTAGAAGCTTGAATCACCTTGAATTTGGAAGATAAGAGTTAATCATGTACATGCATGTATAAAATGGGCTAGAATTCATGAAATTCTCCCATACATGGAACTTTTACACCTCAACTTGAAGAGTCCTTCATGTTTTCATCCCTCTCACATCAATTGATTATGTTTTGAAGAAATACACACTCAATTTGAGTTAAACTTGTTTTATAAATTGAAGTTGAAATTTTCAGTTGAAGAAATACTACGATTTTGAGCAATTGCTTCCAATTTCACTATGTTTCCATGTTTCATTAAGTTTTCCCATGTTTTTGTGCCTAAAACACGAGTTTGGAACCTTTGAATATGTAATAACCTGACCCTCGTATATGTTTCTGGTATACTTTTAGTCCCTTACTCTAAACCCTTATATGCTTACTGTGAAATTTCATGTGAAAATAAGTTAAGTGGATGAATTTTATGATTAGAGAATCATATCTGTCTAATAAGAGAAATATCTGTTACGATTATAATGTTCAGATCAGAAATTGAACGCCTTAGAGGCTTGATAATTTGAAATTGATTTTATATTTGAAATCAGCATAATTTTTAAGTCATAATATGATTTTCTGTGAAATTTTGACTTGGAATGATTAAACTGATTGATTTTTGTCTTTATTCATTTTTTATATATATCTATCTATCTTTTATGCTCTTAACTTCGCAAGTCCCTCAAAAATATCTTCTGAGAGAGAGAAGTAAGGTTGAGAGAAATAACCAAGGGAAAGAAGTTCTTCAAGGAGAAGAATGGGAATTGAGAGAATTTGTAAAGATTTGGGCCAAGGTATGCATGAATCACCTTCTCTTTAACCTCTTCTTAAACTTCTCTTACTTTCATGGAGGTTGTCATTGAGATCAAGGGTGCGGGTATTGTTCTCTTGAGAAGTATTCTTAACATTTAGTTGTTTGGAAGATAAATTGGGATATAAAGAGGAATGGTAACTTATTCCTTGAATTTTCATGTTGAAATTACATGTTGTACATGTATATTGTTTGTATGTTAAGGAGAATTGAATTGTGTTGAGAAATTGAAAAGGATTAATATAATTAAGCTTGGGATTCATGAGTATTGTGGCATTATATGCTAGTAATCAATGTTATCATGATGTTAAACTACTATGTTGCCTTAATTCCCCTCTATTTTGTGCCTTAGTATGTGCCTACCAAGTGGTGGGAAGGTTTTGTTTCGGACTACCCAAGCAGGGCAGAATCGCCGTATGTGCGGGGGTCATAAATGCGTCAGACGAGGAAGCCTTGCGCACGTAGGGCTCCTGACCGTCGTCAAGGAAAACAAGGAAAATTAAATTTGAAGACACTGAAAAAAAGGCACATGCGGGAAGCCCTGCCACACGTGCGGCCTATGCTGCAAAATTTCGTTCGTTCCGTTTTACGTGCTTGACCCTCTGATATTTTTGAAATCTGTGTTTGATGTTCGTAAGATATCTGTAAATTTATTCAAAGCGAAATGAGTCAGAAAATGAATTAAGAAGGAAAAAGAACTAATGTATAAGTTGTGCATGTGTGTAGGACATACTCTGGGAGGAATTATCGCTCCACCGCAGCACTCTGAGTAGTAGTATTGTAATCGTACATTTATTTACCGTTAATAATTCTTGTTATTAACGCTCTGCTCTTCACAAGTAGTTACGTTAACATTATGTAAAGTGAAATCGGTGTGAACTTATGTGAACGCTGAAAGATTTTGTGTACATCGGTATGACTCTGAAACTACGCTGCATTCCGGGTACGGTTAGTGGTTATCGTTAACGTGCTATAACCTATAAATTACCTATGATTCTGCATAAAAATTGCATACAAACTATTAACACTGTGGAGTTGATTAACAAAAAGAAATTGTGAATGTAAACCCCGCTTACCGAGAACATAATATTTTGAATGGGAACATGATATCCTGAATGTCCTATCAGGGACTCCTACAGTCTGTTTGGTTCAATACGTGTTTTATGACATAGATATCTGCTTAGAATGGACCATCATAAAGAACAATCAGATAAAACTACGGGTTGCTTTATACGTTAGTAACCGTTGAGAAACTATGATAAATATCGAATTGACCTATGAATAACTCAACCTGAGGAAAGAATTGAATATCAATAACATTATTATATGACTCACGCTATGATGTGAATTGTTCTGTCCCTATTAATGCAGTGATATATCTACTTTCTGTTAGTAGTTATTATGAATGTTCTGTTATCTACAAGACAACCATGTCAATTTGTAATAAACCATGGGGTAATTAGGTATTGTGTAACGGTATTCTCATGAGTCTGGGATTAATCAGTTCTGTTTAACCGCTCCGTTTATGCTATGACATGATATGAATTGTTTGGTCTTTAAGACCTATTGATTTCTGGTATGGAACAAAGTGCTGTACGGAACCAAGTGCTGCAGTGTGAGTCACCTCTAGAATCCGTACGAGACACCTCTTGGGTCTATACATATACGAACTGGGCCCAAGGCCGTTCTGATATTTAATATCTAGGCTTAAAGCCGATCTGTATAATCTATTAGGCCTGTGGCCGTTCTGTATAATCTGTTACATCTGGGCCTATGGCTGTTCTGTATAATCTAATAGGCCTAAGGCCGTTCTGTATAATATGTTACATCTGGGCCTATGGCCGTTCTGTATAATTTGATAGGCCTAAGGCCATTCTGTATTATTTGTTACATCTGAGCTTAAAGCCGTTTTGTATTATCTGTGGGCCAGAGGCCGTTCTGTTTTGTATGTTCCTGGGCTAGAAGCCACTCTCTTTAAAGACTGGGCCTGAGGCCGTTCTGAAAATAGTTACAGAATAAGACTACTCATATGTTCTCTGCCTTCACATACATTATAATTCCAGTTCATTCATTAGATTGTTTAAGTACTATTATTCACTGAGCTTTGCTCATTCTGTGATTGTGTCTGTCTCTGTAGGTGAACACTCTGGAGGTCAGTCCTAGTCCAACAAGCCACATCTCTTCTGTCAACTTCGATATATCCAAGCACTAGATGAAGCTCCTTCGTTGTTGTGGAGTTTTGCTAAGCTTTTAGCTTTGTACAGCAGTCTTCTGTCTAATGTTGTAAAATGTATATACTATTTTCCTACCTATATTTTTACTTTCATACGTGTAGTCTGCATTGTATATTTATATATATATGTGCGAACATCTGCTTCTGATGTGTCTGTTTATCATATGTCGGAACTGCTGGATGGTACATTTTTGATCCTGGCATATAGGTATGAGCTCAATGGATGTTAAAGTTATATTATTTTATGTTATTGAATGCTTCTGTTCAGGCACCATATGCTGTATATATTGAATTAAGTGTCCGTTTCTGAAGTATTCATGCCTAAACTTTTAGGGACGGGTTAAGGGCGTGACAAGTGGTATCAGAGCACGAGTTAATATCTCACACACGAATCCATTAAGCCTTAGGATGTCTAGAAAAGACTTAGGCATCATGCATAACATTCTGAAAGCACATGAAAAGATTGATGGCAACGATACTTGTCTGTGTGATATATGTTAACTATGATGGTTGTTATCTATGCCTATTGCATATCCTTTGTGTATATTGTAATTGATTGTTATACAGAACATGGTGAGAATAAGGATGGAAGGCAGATTCTATCCCCTGCGGTTAAAAGAATAAAAAGGGAACTTATTGGTGGACAATGCAAGGCATGCAGATGGGATTAAATCAACAGAGCTGTGCTACGGAAGCATAGTGAAGGTCGAGCTGATCGGTAAGACAATTTATATACAAATGATTAGGTGGAATGTGTGTTATCGGTTGTTATTTTTGGGTTGGTAGTTACCCGTGGGAAACGATGATGACGTGATTGTGCTTTCTAGCATCTGTTTAGATAAATTGATTAAACTCTAAATAGTGAATATTTCTAAGACCAAAGGAAATGATATATGTGGCACTCTAACTTTTATGATATAGTCATGTCTTCTTTGCCATAACAATGTTTAGACCTGTGATTTTGAGAAGTTACCGTGTTTGAATGTTTTAATAAGATGTGTTTTGCGTGACAGTTGAAATTGTGTTGAGTATGACCGGTTGTAAGAAGAAGTTATGCATGTAGTAACCCCTTTTAAAATTGTGAAAGGAGTCAATTGATTGTGATTTTGCTTCTTACTGATGGTTTAAATAGATAAGCTATGCTGGGGAATTGGTTATTGACTTTGAAACAACGTATAATTAATGTGATCTCGTGAACTAAGAAAATTATTGACGATTTCTGATGGAGAACCGAGGGAATTGTTGATGGTGTCGAATGAATATTGTTTATGTGTAATCAGGATTTGTTTATGGGAATCTGAAATCATAACTGTGTCTGCCCATAGATAAGGAATCTGAAATCTGTACTCATAACATTTCAAGTGTTCTTAGGCACCAATTGGACTCACATAGTCATGGAATAAGCTAGAAACACATAAGAGAATTGAATTAAAATGAAATGGTGCTTCAATTGTGCTTTTGTTATGTGTTTTGTATAGGTGGACGTTCGAGGCTTAGTGACAACATAACCCACTGTGAGTAATGACTTTATAAAGATATGTTCAAGTTATGATTACTTTCGAAAATGTTATTGCTATCAAAATTGATATATGATAATTGATTGAACGGCCTATTGACACATCATTTTCTTATAATGAATGAAGTTCTGTTTTGAAATGGTTTCATGGCATCCATTGAATGTAGGCCCTTGCTTGGGGGAGACAATACCCTGGCTAGGCCCTTGCTTTGGGAAGACAATACCCTGGCTGGGCCCTTGCCTAGGGGAAATAATACCATGGCTTTTGGATTGATTGACACACAGAGATGTGTAGTGTTAAATCGTTATGATCCATTACTATGGGAATGTTATTACTTCGTGGATGTACCACATAAATTGATATTAAAAGATCTTGATAATGAAGTTAATGAATTATTAAGAACTATAATGAAATTTCATTTGGCAATGTTATTGAGCTTCTTTCATATAACCTCTTTATTCTGTTATTACTCACTGGGTCCTAGCTCATTATTTATATATATATATATATATGTAGGTGGGCAAGTTGAGCATCAGAATTAAGAAAGCCTTGAGTCTACCCGAGTCAGCATTTTGAGATGCTTCCAAGTGAAGTAACTGGGCTCAGTTAGAGCCATGCTAGTTGAACCCCTTTTTGCTTGATAAATGCTTTTGTATGCGTATATTTTGGAGTTTTGTGAGTTTCATATAACTATAAGATGTGGTGTATGTACATAAAGAGTGAAACTCTACACATGATATGAAGCCCTTTTCATTTATGCATGACTCAATGTATAATTCTTATGTTGTTTTTGACTTCTGCTAAGCCCCGTACTTTATATTTGAAAAGGTCTTTTGTGTGGAGGCCGTAGGTAATCTAAGATTACTGGCTGGTCATGACGCTAAATCTAATGGAATGGGTTTGGGTCCTGACAGAGTTGTATCAAAACATGAGTTATATCTCACTCACTTTTCCATTGAGCTATAGAATGTCTAGAAAAGCCTTTAGGATTACATTCATGTGCATTTGAAATATTGAGTGAGATAACTTTGCGATTATATATGCAATTGTGTGCATGAATATGTATATTGCGTTTGTCATTATACAAGTTTTATGCAGAAAATGATGAGAACAAGAGGTGAGGAGATAGAGAAGACTACCTCCTCAAGATTGGATAGAATGGAACGAATGATGCAAGACATGGCTAAAGCAATAAAACAAACAACAGCAGTGGCAACAACAACAACAACCACCACCCTCATCTCCAATGCCTATACCACCTCCAGTTCCAGGGTGTTAGATGGGGGACTGTACTATTGCTTTAACTAGAGAATTCAAAAAGATGAAGCCACTAGTGTTTCATGGCAGAATTGAACCATTGAAAGCTGAAGGTTGGGTCTTAGGGATTGAAAAGTTGTTTGAAGTGTTCCCATGTACTGAAGCTCAGAAAGCACAATTAGCCGCATTCACCTTAAAAGATGATGCCAGGCGTTAGTGGATGTTGGTGCGTGATGAAAATAAGGATATTACTTGGGCTCGCTTTTTAGAGATCTTTTATGAGAAATACTTCGCACAGTATGTGCGGGAAAGAAAGGTATCTGAATTTATGGAACTCAAGTAAAGAAACAGATTAGTTGCCGAGTATGAGGCTCATTTTACGGAGTTGGCTTGCTTTGCATCCCATATGGTAGATATAGACTATAAGAAGTCTAGACAATTTGAGGGAGGTTTGCGTGACGCAATTTTGGACAAAATCAATGTGTTCAAGTTGCCAACATATGTGGATGTGCTTGATAGAGCACTGATACCATAAAGCAATGTGGCTAATCGTACACAGAAGTTTGAATGAAGGGGCAGAAAATAGAATTTTAATAAGGGGGCAATGTCAATGAACAAGAAGTCCAAATCTGGGAGTTCTAGTAATATTGGTTCAAATCAAGGTGGTAGTTCAACACCAACTTGTATCGCATGTGGTAAGAAACATTGGGGTGTTTGCTACCACGCATCAAGAGCTTGTTATCACTGTGGAAAGATGGGGCACATCACAAAGGATTATACACAATCACGTCACAGTGGAAACCATAGTACTGCAAGTTCGACAAGATCCACTCTAACAACATAAACAAATGCGACACCCTCTACAACAAGAAATGAACAAAGGCAAGGAAGGGTTTTTGCACTGATTCCAGGGGATACTCGAAATATTGAGGCAGTAGTGTTAGGTACAATCTTCATATGTGGTAAACCTGCTTATACTTTAATTGATTCAGGATCTACACATTCATTTGTTTCTACAGTTTTTGCTAAAACTTTGAACAGACCCATGGAAACATTGAATTACATATTATGTGTTGCATCACCTATGGGGGGATCCATGTTATGCTCAACTGTATTTGCTGCATGTGAATTATTTCTTAGGAATGCTAATTTGTATGCTGATTTAATAACTTTAGACATGAGACATTTTGATGTTGTTTTGGGTATGGATTAGCTAGCTAAATATTATGCAACTATTAATTGTGCTTTGAAACGAGTGATATTCCGATCTCCTGGACAAGATGAATTTTATTTGAGGGAAAAGGGGTAGTTCCTCCACCATACCTCATATCTGCCATGAAAGACCGAGAACTAATAAATAAGAATTTGTCAAAGGGTATTTGTGTAGTGCGATAACTGAACCAACTATAGACATTAGTCTAGACAATATACCAGTGGTAAGAGATTTTCCTGATATGTTTTCGGATGAATTACCCGACCAACTTGTTGATAGAGAGATTGAATTTACAATTGATGTAATATCGGGTACACAACCAATTTCTAAAACTCCCTACCATATGTCTACCACTGAAATGAAAGAATTAAAAGTCTAGCTACAGGAACTACTTGATAATGGGTTTGTCAGACTGAGCACATCACCGTGGGGAGCACCAGTATTGTTTGTAAAGAAGAAAGATGGCACTCTCCGACTATGCATTGATTACCGAGACCTCAATAAGGTAAGAGTAAAAAATGAATATCCATTGCCACATATCGATGATTTATTTGACCAGTTGCAGGGGGCCAAAGTATTTTCAAAAATTGACTTGAAACCAGGCTATCATCAATTGAAAGTTAGTACTGAAGATATTGAAAAGACTGCTTTCTGAACCAGGTATGGCCATTATGAATTTTTAGTAATGCCTTTCGGAGTCACTAATGCACCTGCAACATTCATGGGTTTGATGAACAGGGTCTTCAAACCTTTCTTAGATGATTTTGTTATTGTTTTCATTGATGACATTTTGATTTATTCTAAAAGTAAGGATGAGCATGAACAACATTTGAGAATGACTCTTCAAACACTTAGAGAAAAGCAACTGTATGGAAAATTGAAGAAGTGTGAATTTTGGCTTGATGAAGTAACACTTTTTATTAACAGAAATGGTATCTCAGTTGACCCTCACAAAATCGAAGTGATTATGGAGTGGCCTACTCCAACCAATGTAACAGAAGTTCATAGTTTTATGGGGTTGGCTAGTTATTATCAAAGGTTTGTTAGAGGCTTCTCAAGGATTGCAATGCCGTTGACTCAATTGACTCGAAAAGGAGAACCTTTTGAATGGACTGACCAAAGAGAATCTGCATTTCAAGAACTAAAGACAAGATTGACCACAACTCCAATCCTCACTATACCCTCAGGTACGAAAGGATTTATGATTTATAGTGATGTATCTTATAAAGGTTTAGGTTGTGTCTTAATACAGAATGGCAAGGTGATTGCATATGTCTTTCGACAGTTGAGGCCACATGAGAAGAACAACCCTACACAAAACCTATAACTTACTGCAGTTGAGTTTGCATTAAACATATGGCGTCAATATTTGCATGGGGCCAAATGTGAAGTGTACACAAATCATAAGAGTTTGAAATACTTTTCACTCAGAAAGAATTGAACATGCGACAAAGACTCTGGCTTGAATTGATCAAAGACTATGATTTATAGATTCACTACCATCCGAGCAAAGCCAACACAGTAGCAGATGCACTCAGTAGAAATAATGTGGGGAATCTAGCTTGTTTGCTCATAGATCAGAAAGAATTACTGCTAGAGTTTGAACGGCTTGAAATCTAAGTGATACCTTTTGAACAAGATAGCTTGAGAGCTATAATGTTTGCACAACCTACAATTATTGAAGAAATCAAACAAAATCAAATGAATGATGAGTTTTTGAAGAAGATTTGTGATAAACTTGACACCAAGCCTAAACCAGGATTCACAATTGAAAATTTCATGCTGAAATTTCGAGGGAGATTGTGTATTCCAAATGATGCGGATTTGGAAAAAAAAAAAAAAAAAAAATTAGAGGAAGCCCACAAGTCAGTGTTTGCTATGCACCCAGGAAACACAAAAATATACTAAGATTTGAAGTTAGTGTATTGGTGGCCCAACATGAAAAGAGAGATTGCCAGACTTTAACTCTAAATGCTTACAATGCCAATTGGTAAGAGCGGAGCATTAGAAACCAACGGGTTTGCTTCAGTCTCTTCTTATTCCGGAATGGAAATGGGAGTATATCATCATGGATTTTGTTGTTGGCCTACCTTGAACGCCTAGAGGTATGGATTCTATTTGGGTTGTAGTTGATAAAATGACTAAGTCTTCTCATTTTTTTGCCATAAAGACTTCTTTTACTGCATATAGACTTGCTACTATCTACATTGATGAAATTATTTGACTGCATGAGGTTCTAGTGTCTATTGTATCAGATAGGGATCTTAAATTTGTTTCTAGATTTTGGCATAGTCCGTAGGATGCAATGGGAATAGAATTGAGATTTAGTGCAACATTTCATCCACAGAGCGATGGGCAAACCGAGAGGACTAGTCAGACCTTAGAAAACATGCTTCGTATATGTGTTTTGGATTTTCAGGGCAGCTGGGAGACTTATTTGCCATTGGCTGAGTTTGCTTATAATAATAATTTCCACACTAGTATCGGTATAGCACCATATGAGGCACTATATAGCAGAAAATGTAAATTGCCAGTTTGTTGGACAGAGGTTGGTGATAGGGCTATTTATGGAACCGAACTTGTGCAACAGACAACTAAGAAGATCAAAATCAGTCAACAAAGGCTGAAAACTTCACAGGGATGGGAAAAAAGCTATGCGGATCAGCAAAGAAAGGACTTAGAGCATGAAGCGGGAGATCATGTATTCATCAAATTGACCCCAATGAAGTGGCAAATGAGATTTAGCAAAAAAGGAAAATTGACTCCTCGCTATATCGGGCCGTTTCAGATTCTCAAGAGGTTAGGTCCTGTTGCTTACAATATTGCTTTACCATCGGGAATAGAACAAGTGCATAATGTTTTCACGTGTCCATGCTTCGAGGGTATCTTAGAGACTCATTTCATGTGATTGATCACCACCAAATTGCATTAGACAAGAATATGGTGTATGAAGAATGGCTCGTGCAAATCGTTGATTGGCCAGTAAAGCAATTGAGAAACAAAACTATCCCTGTGGTGAAAGTCGAGTGGAAAAAACATTATGGAAAGGAGTAGGAGAAAGAGGAAGAGATGCGGCAACAGTATCCGCATTTGTTTCCATCTGAAGGTAACTTAAGTTTGGAGGACCAAACTTTTTAAGGGGTAGAGACTGTGACGACCTCGACCTCTAGACTATTATATTATATTATTCTAATAAGTTTAATTGTATGATTGTGTGTTTAATTGTGTGATTACATGCTTAATTTTGTAGTTATCTGTTGTCATATGGAGTATCTGTTCAAATCGACAACTTAGAGACAGAAATTGAGAGTCTAGAAGGCTTCAATAACTGAAATTGATTAGCGTAATAGACTAATTAGAATATTTAGAATTTTATGGCAACTTTAATTGAAAATTGATTTGGATCAAATAATTAGAATAAACTGATTGAACTTAGTTAGAAGTAAGCCTAATTAATTAACCATGATCAACCTTGAATAGGCTAAGCTAATCATACCATATAAATAGGTTAATTAATTTTTGAACTCATATATACACTCTTGGCTGAAATTTTGAGAGAGGGAGAGAGTAACTCAACATTTAGAGAGAGAGAGAGAGAAAGAAAGGAAAATTTGAAGGAAATTGTGGAGGACTTGGGAATTTAAGCTAGTATATACTTGAATCAAGCCCTAGGTATGATCTTCAACCTTAATCTTTGAAGAACGAACATGTAGGAATTTAATTCATCTAAGTTTTGAGTTCATTTGCATGAAATTGTGAAGTAGAAGCTTGAATCACCTGCAATTTGGAAGATAAGCGTTAATCATGTACATGCATGTATAAAATGAGTTAGAATTCATGAAATTCTCCCATGCATGGCACTTTTACACCTCAACTTGAAGAGTCCTTCATGTTTTCATCCCTTTCACATCAATTGATTATGTTTTGAAGAAATACACACTCAATTTGAGTTAAACTTGTTTTATAACTTGAAGTTGAAATTTTCAGTTGAAGAAATACTATGATTTTGAGAAATTGGTTACAATTTCACTATGTTTCCATGTTTTATTAAGTTTTCCCATGTTTTTATGCCTAAAACACGAGTTTGGAACCGTTGAATATCAACCTTGAAGTTCAAACACAGTTCTGGAAATCCTAGAATTTGCATTGCCAACTCGAGCGAAGAAACTGTAGCTCAAGCGTGAAAATCGAGCTCCCAGAATTTTTGCAAAATTTTACAGGCTGCTCGAGTGACCAAAGTGGCACTCGAGCGAGGACCACTTTTACTCAGCCTTCCACTCGAGCGACCGTCAAGCAGAAATTTCATTCAACCAATAGTTTTCCCAAGTTTGCAGACCACTCGAGTGACAGAATCTCCTCTCGAGCAACCACCATTATTTTTAAACCCCCGCTCGAGCGAAGAAAGTTACGCTCGAGCAGAGACCCAGTTTCCAGCAAAATTTGACTAACTCTTCCAAGTGCATTTTTGCATCCTCATAACATTCCAAGTCTTGTTGGGCACCAATTGGACTCACATAGTCATGGTATAAGCTAGAAACACATAAGAGAATTGAATTAAAATGAAATGGTGCTTTAATTGTGCTTTTGTTATGTGTTTTGTATAGGTGGACGTTCGAGGCATAGTGACAACATAAACCACCGTGAGTAATGACTTTATAACGATATGTTCAAGTTATGATTACTTTCGAAAATGTTATTACTATCAAAATTGATATATAATAATTGATTGAACGGCTTATTGACACATTATTTTCTTATAATGAATGAAGTTCTGTTTTGAAATGGTTTCGTGGCATCCACTGAATGTAGGCCCTTGCCTGGGGGAGACAATACCCTAGCTAGGCCCTTGCTGAGGGGAGACAATACCATGGCTAGGCCCTTGCCTAGGGAAAACAATACCATGGCTTTTGGATTGATTGACACACATAGATCGCTAGTGTTAAATTGTTATGATCCATTATTATGAGAATGTTATTACTTCGTGGATGTACCACATAAATTGATATTAAAAGATCTTGATGATAAAGTTAATGAATTATTAAGAATTGTAATGAAATTTGATTTGGCAATGTTATTGAGCTTCATTCATATAACCTCTTTATTCTGTTATTACTCACTGGGTCCTAGCTCATTATTTATTTATATATACATGTAGGTGGGCAAGCTGAGCATCAAAATTAAGAAAGCCTCGAGTCAACTCGGGTCAGCCTTTTGAGGAGCTTCCAAGTGAAGTAACTGGGCTCAGTTGGAGCCATGCTACTTAAACCCCTTTTTGCTTGATAAATGCTTTTGTATGTGTATATTTTGGAGTTTTGTGAGTTTCATATAACTATAAGATATGGTGTATGTACATAAAGAGTGAAACTCTACACATGATATGAAGCCCTTTTCATATATGCGCGACTCAAAGGATAATTCTTATGTTGTTTTAGACTTCTATTAAGCCCCGTACTCCATATTTAAAAAGGTCTTTTGCTTGGAGGCCGTAAGTAATCTAAGATTACTGGCCGGTCATGACACTAAACCTAAAGGGGCAGGTTTGGGTCCTGGGAAATAGAGTCCTGACAATGCATGTGCTAGCCAAGTAGAACCGAGAAAGCAAATATAGCAACAAGGTTTACCGCTACAAGTGCACTTGCTGAGGATCGAGCTGAGAAGGCAAGTGTAGCGGCAAACACTCCCGCCGCAACTGCACTTGCTGAGGCTTAAAAGAGAGTTGCAACGCTAAACACTCCCGCCGCAATTACATTTACTGAGGCCCAAAAAGGTAATTGTGGCGGCAAATAGATAGTACACAGTACATGCAGAGGGATACGTGACACCTTTAGCCTGGTGGCTCAAGGCAGAATATTCTATGTGATCCTTAGGGACAACAGTCTTCCCTCTATTTGGCCACTTGGTGTCCTCTAGGCACCAAGGAAAAGCCTATAAATAGGACCCATTTCCCAAGGTCCAAGAGGAGGAATTTTGGGGGCTTGGGGGAGATGCTGCCCATTTGTGCACTGCCATTCATTTTTACTTGAGCTACCTGCTTCACCCTCACCTAGCTACTCACTCTCTAGTCTTGCCAACATTGTTGGACCATTAACATAGTTTTGCCTCTCTAATCATCTTCCTAACCTTGAACTCCCCTACATTTCTGGCGACTCCACTGGGGAGGCTGCTTTGTTGATGGTTCATACCCGTAGTGGTTTACACACTTCACTAGGAAAAATGACAAAGGATGAAGTTTAGCAACCCCTACGGCAACAAGGCTCTTCCAATGGTAGAGCAGCATATGCTGAGGACCATGACCACAGTGTTGTGGTTGAGGCCGTCCAGTCACTTCAGGATATGCAGATAGAGATCCTTAGAGCCTTGCAAACTCTCATCGAAGCTATTATGGCAATGGCTTCTAGACCAGCTCCAGCGCAAGCACCTCCACCTGTAGTAGTCCCAAACCTAGTGCCTAACCTATTCCCCAAGAATCAGGCCCCGATCCAGGTGCCTCCAGTGGTACCCCAGGCAAATAGTATAGCTGCTGGTTCAACGACCCAGGAGCAGACTGGACCATTCTAGTCCACTCACTTTGTTACTCTAGCCGATATACAAGCTATGCTCAAGCAAGAGCGTAGCAAGAAGCAACTACTCTCTCTCCCTGACCTGGATGTGAAGCCCTCATACTCTCAGGAGATACTGGTCATACCATATCCAACTGGGTATACAGTACCGAAGTTTATCACGTTTTATGGGAAACAAGGCAATGCCAGAGAACATGTGATAAGGTTCATTGAAACTCTTGGTGTCCATGGTAGTGACCACTCTCTGCGCCTTTGGGAGTTCTCCAAATTACTCATTGAAAGGGCTTACAGTTGGTATGTGAACTTGGTCCCCAACTCGATCAAGAGTTAGGAGGAGATGGTGAACAAGTTCTATACAAAGTTCTTCCAAGTCCAAGAGAAAGTTACAACCCTCACACTTGGGCGACAGGTCCAAAAAGAAGGTGAAGATATACTGGACTATGTAAAGCAGTTCCATGATAAGGCTATTTACTGTCATGAACCAGTGGATGAGGCCCACTTAGTCAACGTATGTATGGAGGGTGCCATACGTGACTACAAAATTTTCTTAGTGAACCATAATCTGCCTACCTTCTCAGCCTTGATTGAGGCAGCGAGGAACCTTAGTACCACTGGTCCTTTGCATAGATCTCGTGACAATCACCGCTACTCTCGTAGTAGCAGAGTTGCTGCAGTAACCTCCACAAGAGGGAGCGGCTCGCAAGGGGAGGCATCATCCTCTCGGAAGAGGAAGAGTTATGAGGATAGAAATCCATATCTTGCATCCTTGAGAACGTCAAAGCCTTGGTTAAAGAATGGGTGGTCAATGGTGAACTTACTTTGCCGCCGGTTTATGTTCCCTCAACCAAGAAGGACAAAGAAAGCCTAGATTATTGTATCTATCACAGAGCCACCAGACACCCTACTAGGGACTATTGGACTTTGAAAAGTATTTTCAAGAAGAAAGTTGCCGCAAATGAGCTGAAGTTCAAAGACAACGGCAACCGTGATGTAAGGAAGGACCCTTATCCTAATCACAAAGAAAAGGGGAATAATATACACATGATTGTCTATATTGGGCATATGCACGATCAAGTGCACATAGTGTCCTACTATGATGAGTTACAAGAAATCGTAACTGGCCAGCTCCCTAAAATAGTACCTGTAGAGGAAAAACTCACAGAGGATACTCATGCTCAAGCCTTGCAAAACTCTGTCAAGTTTCGTACCTTCTTTGACCAGCTACGGCTGAGCCAATCCGTCAGGTTGAAAGCAACAATGGCCCTCATCAACATCTCTAAAGTGCACTATACTGAAGTTGCTGAGGCTAAGGAGTATGTGCCTCGGTGCATCCAGGAAGATTATAGGGCCATTACCTTTTCAGAGGCAGACAGAGCATACCCATTTCCTCATAACCATCCTCATTTTGTCACAGCTTACATCAATGACATGGAGTTCAAGCGTGCTTTCCTTGATGGCTTAGCATCCATAAACATCATCACTACCAACACCTTTGCAAAGGCCGATATCCTAGATTCCAGGATGGTCCGCCAACCCATTATTGTGATGGGTTTGGGTGGTGAGAAAAAAGTTACTAAGGGCCATGTTGTAGTGGACTTAGCAGTTGGCGAGATCCGCTCTGCAACTAAGTTCCATGTGATTGAAGTGGATACAACTTACCACGTGATACTTGGCAGAGCTTGGATGCATCAATATGGGACTATCCCATCGAGTTATCACCAATGCGTGAAGGCAACGTTAGGGAAGCGCACAGTGACCATAAATGCGTCTGAAAAGCCATTTGGAGTAAATGAGACACACTATTCTGATGCAATTTTCTTCACTGAGCTGTCAACGGATAAAACTTCGAGGACTGGTAAAGTTGTAGAGGTAAAATTGCCGAAGTGGAAAGACATTCGAGATGTAGAGGCTGCTCCAGAAAGTAGTGAGCAGAAGAGGAGCAGCAAGTCCACAAGCCTTCCGCCCAAGATTGTTAAGGTGCGCGAAGGCGGCAAGACACTTTACTACCTATAACGGTCTTGGGGTCCAGACTTCATACCCTGGGAGAATGGCCCCGAGACCAACAAGTGTGATAGTGACGAATTCCAAGAAGGGTTAGTGGAGACCCTTGAGCCAACTCTTGAGTGTATGCAAGACAAACCCAAACCACAACAAGAACTTGCTGAGGTAAACCTCAGCGACTTACCAGGGTAGAACAAGCCCGTGTTTATCAACGATACAATGGCCCTAACAGCCAAGGCAGAATTGATAACACTACTAAAGTGGTACAGTGACGTCTTTGCTTGGCCATACGACGAGATGTCTGGTCTTGACCCATCCCTTGTCACCCACCACCTTGACACTTTCCCCAACTCTAAGCCAATAAAGCAGCATGCCCGAAAGTATCACCCTGACCTTGAGGCAAAGATTAAGGAAGATGTAGAGAAGTTCTAGAGGGCCAAGTTCATTGAGCCTATACAGAACCCAACTTGGCTAGCAAATATTGTGCCTGTGAAGAAGAAGAACGGCCAGATCAAGGTCTGTGTAAACTTTTGTGACCTGAACAAGGCCTGCCTGAAAGGTGAATTTCCATTGCCCTATGTTGACACACTTGTCGATTCTACTACGGGGCATCAGATGTTCTCCTTCATGGACAGGTTCAATGGTTATAACCAGATCAAAATGGCACCAGAAGATGCAAAAAAGACATCTTTTAGAATGCCCTGGGGAAATTTTTTTCTATACAGTAATGCCCTTTGGTTTGAAAAACGCAGGGGCAACCTATCAACGAGCTATGATTGCACTGTTCCATAACATGTTACATCATGAAGTGGAAGTGTATGCAGATGATCTGGTGGTAAAATCTACCGAAGCAAATCGGCACCTCTGCGACTTCGAAATTTTTTTTTAGCGTTGTCAAAAATTCTGTTTAAATATAGACCCTCTCAAGTGTGCCTTCAGAGTTACCGCAGGCAAGTTCCTTAGCTTTCTGGTACACCAACGCGAGATTGAAGTAGATGGGGATAAGATCAAATCAATTATGGAGATGCCACCGCCACACTCTCAAAAGGCCTTGACGAAATTCCTAGGCCATACCTTAGGAGGTGCATTCCAGCCCTTGCTGAGATGACCTTTTCCTTTGGGATATTGTTAAAAGGGAATCAAAAGTTTGAATGGTTGCAAGAACACCAACAGGCATTTGATATGGTGAAGCAAGCACTTACCTCTCCACTTACAATGATTGCCCGACAACTTGAAAAGCCTCTGCTACTGTACCTTACCTTTATACCATGGTCTATTAGAGCTCTACTTGTCCATGACATAGACGGCATTAAGAAGCTGGTCTATTATATTAGGTGCAAAGTCAACGGTGCCGAATCATGATATACCCCAATTAAGAGGCATTGTTTAGCATTAATCTTCACTGCACAGAAGTTGCGCCATTATTTTTTGGCATACCCGATCTAGGTTGTGACCAGGAGTGATCTAGTCCGCTACTTACTGAGCAAGACTGCTCTGACCGAAAGAATGGCAAGATGGCTTTTGGCTCTAGCAGAATATGACATAACATGTGTTACTCCTAAGGCTATCAAGAGCTAAGCGCATGTAAACTTGCTAGCACAATTCCCATTTGGTGAACATGAACCTGCAGAGGTGCCCCTACTTGATGAAGTCCATCTCTCAGCAACAGCGGTTCAGACTTATTGGGATTTAAAATTTGATGGGCCTTTGGAGCTGGGAAAGGTGTAGCTGGCATAACACTCACTAGTCAAGAGAAGGAGAAGTTCCATTTGTCATATAAGCTTGACTTTGAATTTTTAAACAACAAGGTTGAATGTGAGGTGTTGATACTGGGTCTGATTGCTGCTCAAAAGAAAGGACTCCGCAAGTTGAAAATTGGGGGCGACTCCAAACTAGCTGTCAAGCAAAACATTGTATGATTTCACCTTGAATGAGCCTATGTTGGCCCCATATTGCACCATAGTTTAAAAGTTGCTCACTCAGTTTGATGATGTCCAAATCCAACATGTCCCTCGAACACACAACCGTTTCCCCAATGCCTTGTCTACACTGGGGGCAAAGGCAGATATACCAGATGATTGTATAGCCATCCTCATCGAGAAAAAAACAACACCAGCAGTGTTAGCCGAAGAACATACAGAGCAAGATGCTGAGGGATGGAAAACAGATATAATCTAGCAGCTAAAAATAGGTCAGGGAACAATCAGACTAGCATAACTTACATTATTCCTGCTCCTCAAAGGAGAGTTGTATTTTCGTGGTCCCAACAACCTGTTAGCAAGGTGCGTCGGTAGACAAGAAGCAACTTACAGACTTAAGCAGATTCATGCTAAGTCTTATAGAGATGGAGATATCAGTCTATACTAACGGATGCAGAGGCAAGGGTATTAATGGCCAGAGATTAAGTTGCAAAGGCAATGTGCAAAATGTCAGTCCCATTCTAAAGAGGAAAAAGCCCATTTCTTAAGCAGTGAGGAATTGAGGTAGCCGTATAGTGACTATCTTGGAAACGACGCACTGCCTAAAAACAAAGCTGATGCAATTAGAGTTAAGAGGCGGGCCCTCCGGTTCTTCCTTGACTAAGG
The DNA here is from genome assembly GCA_025200525.1 of Camellia lanceoleosa. Taxonomy (NCBI): domain Eukaryota; kingdom Viridiplantae; phylum Streptophyta; class Magnoliopsida; order Ericales; family Theaceae; genus Camellia; species Camellia lanceoleosa. The sequence continues at coordinate 113,578,295 of CM045758.1, read as the reverse complement.
CAAGCTACACTGTAGAAGCTTTGAAGGGGAACCTTTGGCGTGTTTATCAAAGGATAAGGCAAACGAAGTGCTGAGGGAAGCACATAAGGCAGAACATCAAGGAGCGCGGTGATCATATGGGCACCTTATTCACCTCGGTTACTACTGATCGACAATAGAAGAAGATACTAAAAACTTTGTAAGGAGATGCCAATCCTGCCAGAAGTTTGGGAACTTGATACATGTAACGGCAGTCGAACTACACAACATCAAGACTTTTACCCATTTCATACTTGGGCATTTGACCTAGTAGGTCCTACGGTGCAGCAATCCAAAGGCCACAATATGACGCCCCAAATTTTTGGAACATCAAGGGAAATTAAATAAACAAAATGACTTAATAAACTAAAAAATTGACATCTTAATAGAGCATTCCAACTCTCGTACATAACCAAAGGTTCAAATAATATTAAATAAAAACTTAAAATTACCCAAACACAACATCAAATGAAATTATAAGGTTCTTAATAGCTAATATATAAGATAATAAAGTTATTCGACTTTAGTCATGATTTCAAGTCAACCAAGGCTCTATGTTAGCGTCAACTCCATTTCAGCTTCAATTTTTTCCTCGCCAAAACCTGCCATAAAACGTCAGGGCAACAAAAATATATGCCATGAGTTTTGCAACACAGTAAGAAAACATAACCAACTTATCATTCTTTTTAAGAGAAAAATAATGAGATTATAAACATGAGATAACCATATAATTGTAAACATAAATTACAACCATTAAAATAATTTTAATAAATTAGGTGACACTCGAAATCTCACCAAAGAGATTTAACTTACCAACCACTAAGCATGGCAACGGTTAATTTAAAGCCCTCAATTGGTCAAATATTTAAGTGTTACCAACCGTAACCACCAGGGATGCCCACGTCCAGAGTTATATACCCAAGTAGTGGCATCTGTGGTCTGCCCCAAGGAAACGATCAGCCAGGGGTAAGTAACTTCCCTATGTGCCACCTGCACATCCACCCTTATTCCAAAACCGAATACCAAAAAGAATTCAAATAAGTCCCGTGCCATCTTAGAGTTTCGCAACACAATTTACGTGAGAATTCTCAAAACCAGGGCTCACCCTGAACAACCGGTATTGACCGTCAACCCTTAATTTCGTACACTCTTCAAAACCAAGACTCACCCTGAACAACTGGTATTAACCGTCAATTGTTAACTTTGTGTATACCGTTAATCATTTCAGTTAATTTTGATATTAATCACAAATAAATTTCAATTTTTAATCACAAATAATATTATACCAACTCATTAAAATCCAAACATAAAATATTACACATGTCATACAATAATAAACAATTATACAACATTTAAATAAACAATTTATTTAAACCATGGTATGAAGTAATAATTTAGATACCAAAAAAAAAAAAAAAAGAAAATAAATCATAATTACACACATGCATGGACTTTTAATCTATAAGATTAGACTACCACAATACACCCATACATGGATTACTAATTTAAAATATTTGATGAATTAGACCAACACAATAACTGATTTTTTTATCCAAATAAATAATTGAAGTGATGATCTTAAATCTGTCCAAAAATTTTCAAGTTATACCTTAGGTAATAAAAATTATAAATAAATTATTTACACAGTTCTAAAATTCGTGAAAATGTACAGAATATTCAATAAATATGTTTAGGTCATTTTTCAAAAAGAATTTCCCAAAAATAAGTTATAAATAAACAATTGAAGAGATACTTTTTGATTCCTCCTTAATCCGTCAAAATTTTCAAAATATATATCTTGCAAATAAAATTATAAATAAATTACTTATCCAACTCTAAATTTCATGTAAATCTACAGAATACTCAATAAACAGGTTATGGTCATTTTTCAGAAAGCATTTTCCAAAAATAAATTATAAATAATTCTTAAAAATTCCAAGAGTGTTTATGACACAGATTTATCACATTTTCTTAAATTAATTCCATACTTAAAATTATAAATCAATTCCATGATCTAAAAATTTATTATGAAACTAGACTTCTCAAATTTCATTTTTTGCTTATAAATTATCAGATTTAGTTTAATATAAATTTTTTTAATGATTTTTCTAACACATAATAAAATCTGCCTATAGCCCCAGATTTGGTTAAAAGTCTGTATAACTTCGTACAAAACTCAATAATTGTTGAAATTTTTTTTGGATGAACTAGACATCATTATCAACAACTTTGTAGAAGAAATCATCTTCAAATTTTGAGTATAAAACTATCTAAAAATTCATACAACTTTCTGGCAGATTTAAAGGGCCAAATAACATCTTCAATAATCTTTTTAATGGCATAAACTACACATGCAAGTTCAAATTCCACAATATTATTATGATTTTCAGATTACCAATATTTAATATACCATCATAAAATCTTTTATACAATTATAAATAAAATTCTATCTACAAGTTTAGACATTTTATAATCTGAAAATTTCAAATAAAAAAAATGAGAGGGTTGAGAGGGTTTTCTTACTATGTTAGGTTGCTAACGATTTATCGTCCAAATTTGATTTATGATTCTGATTTTAAGATATGACCGTCCTGGCTCCGTGATCATCTTGCTGAAATTTCACATTAATCGGACGCGATCTCACCGTTGATCTTCCATTGGATTCTCTTAGAACTTTTAGTTGTTGATCATCATCTTAGACTTAGAATTTGCAAGATCTAACCCCAAAAATAGATTCTACACGTCGAAAAACCTAAGGGTGGTCATCCCCAAAGTCATAGGACCACTTGATTAACCTAAAGGTACTAGGATGCACAGTAACACCATGGGCCGAGAAACGCTGGATAAATTTTCAATTCATCTTCCCCAGCCGCTGTGGCATGCATGAACAAAAGACCAAAAATAAGATTTTTTCTCCCATCTCTGACTTTTCTTCGAGCCATCTTTCGGACTCCATAACTTTCTTAATTCTTAACGGTTTTACTTCATTCTTTCGCCAATCTCTTCAACTTACTTCGTACTTCATCTTACATAACCTATTTTTCTCATTTCTTTCCAGAATGAATGGTTTTGGCATGCCGAAAGTAAGCCGAAAACCAACTTTTGAAATTCAAAATAAACTTCTCTAACTTTGTTTCTTTCTTATCGATCTTCCTGCTTCTTCTCTTTCTTCACCTACAACACTTTGTGAATGGTGGTTCTAGATGATAATGGAATAGGTGATGGTGGTGGTGGCAGTCCGACGATGCGCCAATGGTGGTGAAGTTCATGGGTTGGTGGTTCGGATGGTGATAGTATAGGTTGAGGCCATGGCTATGGAGGTCGGGGGGAGGAGGAAAAACATAGATAAAGAAGGAGAAAGAGAGTTTTGAGAATGAGAGGCGGAAGGAGGGGGAACCGAGAGAGATAAAACTGGAAGTGAAGAGAGGTGAGGAAGACTTGGGCTCAATTTGTGGGCAAAATGAGGAAGATGAAAAGAAATAAAAAAAAATGAGAAATTGAACACCTGGTGGTATGGAATAGCATGTTCACCATGTTTTCTTTTGTTACAAAGAATGATAGCACGTGGAAGGTAGGAGGTGAGAAAACTTGGGGAGCAAACCCATGGTTTTTGTTTGGGTTTTTGTACAGAAAATATTACGTTCCAGTATAATTTGATTACAAAAAAATATAGAGAAAAAAAATAATAAAAATATCATAAGGTTCAGAAATTAATATTGAGTAATAATATAAAGTCAAAAAAATATTTTATTTTATTTTATTTTGAATAAATGTTCAGTATAAAAATATACAGACTATTAAATTCAAAATATTGTGAATAATTATTTAAGAAAATAAAAAATATATATTATTTTTATTATATAAAAATACGGGGTTTCACACACAAATGAATACTTGCAGCAATTGAAGTTAGTACCAAGTGGGTAGAGGCTATACCAATGAGAAAGGCAGATTGGGCAGGAGTGGCCAACTTCATCAAGGAAAACATAATCCATAGTTTTGGCATACCCAAGGTGATGTTGTTTGATAATGGGACCCCTTTTGTGAACCACCATGTTAGAAGATTGTTGGACACCAACCAGATCAAGCACTACAAGTCTACTCCGTACTATCCTCAAGGGAACAGACAAGCTAAGGCAACCAACAAAACCCTCATCTGAATACTAAGTAAAATGATGATTGAAGCAGGGGGCACATGGTCCGAACAACTCCCTGTAGCACTCTGGGCATATAGAACGTCAAAGAGAAAGCCAACTCAGGCAACCCCATTTTCGCTAGTATATGGGTTCGAAGTTGTGTTACCAGTTGAGTTGGTAGTACCATGAACAAGAATGGCTATGCCAACGTACTTAGTTCCAGACAGCAGGAAGAATGACATAGAGGCTGCCAAAGAAAGAAAAGATCGGGCTTCGTGGGCAATGGAAAAGTATCATCAGTCCGTAGCTCGTGCCTATAATCAATCTATTCAACACAGGGAGTTCAACAAAGGGGACTTGGTATGGAAAACAGTGAGCGCAATCATGCGGGGGAAACCAATCTCCAAGTTCTCGCCAAGATGGGAAGGCCCTTACAAAGTTGCTGAGGCAAGCAGCAGCGGGAATTATAAGTTGAGAAGAGTAGATGATAGGCTTAGAACTGGCCCTATCAACGCTAAATATGTGAGGGAGTATTTTCCTTAACTTCTTTTTTGTTCAGAAAAAGAGTTGTAAGTTTCTTTGTTAATACTTCCAAAAAACAAAGTGTAAAAAGATGTCATACACTTAGTAAACCTGTTACTCTTGTAAACACTTAGTGTGAAGAAAATTTTCCATACTTAGTGAAATTTTGTCCATGTAAAAAGCTTAGTCATGATGAAGTTTTATTTATGGCGCGAGTTTTGCATGTCTTTAGAAGTTATGTAAAAGATAGTGAAAGGAAGGCAGTAAAGTAAGGCTCAATATCTTTGCTTCTCATAAACATCAAAGTTCTCCATAGCATGATTACAGTGTTCAAAAGGAAAAGAAAAAAGAAAAAAGATAGCAAAAGTACAAAGGAAAAGAGCCATAACAAATCCACAATACATCAAATTAAGCCCTTCATGAGGGAGTCCATCAGAGTCACATCCCGAGCCAACTGAGCAACTAGCGTAGAGTCCTTTTCTTTGAACCGAGCTAGGTTCTACCGGTGCTACTCCAAGGCACCCTCACACTCTTTGATATTCTCCTCCAAGGATGCAATCACTGCCACATTGTTTGCATGCTTAAGAAAGCCATCGACTACCTGAAGCCTATCTCTCATCCACGATAGATCCAAACCATTCCTCTCAAAGCCGCTCAGGTTGGCCTCATCACTTTCCACGAACTTGCTGGGGGTTGTCAGAATCTTCTTAGTAGCAAGGTCGCGAATGAAAGTGGCAAGTGACTCTAGCAGCGCTGTCTGCACCATACATCCAGGAACTTAAAAGCAGTAAAGGTGCCAGAGTGCAGCACTTGGATACGGGCAAGAGTGGGAGTAGTTTTGGAGGAGACCTAATAACTTAGAAAATAAACTTTCCCTGAGGATTGGGGGGACCGTCTCACACCACCGCTAGCTTCAATTACTGGAGAGAGACTGGACGAGCGACTAAAGGTCAGATGGCGACGCACCTCCCCTAAAGATGATTGCCCAACAGCATTGGAATGGGTAGATGCTAGGTGGCGACTGGGCAACCTGACATTGCGAGAAAGGGCAAAGATGTCTACACCATCATGTCGTTCCAAAAAAAGGTCGTCCATAAGGTAGTCCTTAACATTCAGATCTAGCACAACAGTGGTGTCCATGTCCACATAAAAGTCTCGTGATCCCCCAAGATTAGTTGGCACCTCAGGGAAGTGAGTAGGGTACAAATCAACGAGCTGCTCAGAAGTTGCTGAGGCAATTGGGTCAGAAGCATTAGCAATAGTAGTGGTACCATGAGTGGCCAAATTAACAACTACCTTCGCGAGTTGGGCCAAATTTGGAGGCCCATAACAGGAACAGCAGCTACATCTTGTAGACACCCCATTTTGACTGCCCGCAAGACGTAAGCACTTGGTTCAATGCACTCAATGATGAAAGTTGAATTGTGTATTTGCAGCAATTCAGATTCAATCAGGCTCTCAAAATGACCTCAAATCTTCAACATTTACCTTGTTTGAACCCATGAGTATCATTTTTGGACCTTTTCCCACTCCGAGCTGAGTTTGAACTAAAAAAATAAAGGAGGCCATCAAGGCCCGGCCGTGCATCAGTGATGGCTGGCCATGGCTATGAATGGCCAACTGGCCCTCGATGGTGGTAAACACTGTTCTAGGTGGGAGGCCGCTAACTGTCCATTTTTGAAGATATTTATCACCTTTTGAGCTCGAATTCTATAAAAATGAAGCTCTGGAATTGTTTTGAGGGTTGAACAAAAATCTAGAAGTCATATATACACCTTGAGAGCTCTTGTCTCCTCATTCTTCCATTCTAAGTCATCTTTGAGCTAACCTAGCTTGTTTGTACCACCTCTATACACCATACACAACCTTTCCTTACCACCCTAAAGCCTTGGTTGATCTTGGAGAGGTATAATTCAAGCTTGAGAGTGCATTGAAACCAAGTTTGAAGCATCAACAACAAGCTTACCCCTTGAAAGGTATAAGCTTGTATTCTTTTCTCTTGTCTTCATTTCTATTACTTACTTCATAATTCTTGGCATTTTGGACTATTTTGAGCTTATTTGAAGTGTTTGGAGTTAGGTTTGAAGAGTTACCAAAAGGGTAGAGAGAGCTTGCTCATTCTATTTCTTTACTTATAACTTAAACCTTCTCTTTTTCACTCTTTTCCTTTGGTATTTACACTAATTTTTAGAGGTTTAGAAAGGCTAAAAATCATGTTTTGAAGCTTCAAAAGTGGAGGGGTTAGCCACCCCTCCTTATCCTTGCTTACTAGCCTTAATTTTCTTCTTTATTGTCTAGCTTTTCAAGCTCTTTTCATGCATGTTCTACCTCTGATTTTTCATGTATTAAGGGCTGTTTTCAGGTTGTTTAGACCTTTTCAATTGGTTCATGCCTTGTTTAATACACTTGTGGTCTCATAAGTTAGCATACTTGTTACTTGTTATGCTTTCTTTGTTTATTTCCCATGTTTGGAGTCTAAGTTTACTAATCAATCAACCATCCATATCTTTCATTCTTGAGAATGGTTTCAACCAATTGAGGTTGTTCAATACATGTAAAGGAGACCTACACTTAATGGCTTAATCTCTTCGGAGATTCATCGTCAACTGTGTAGTCTCTCTCTCATGTCGTAGAAGAACTTCTTGTTTGACATTATTTCTTGTTTAGAGGACTTCAACATCACATTTGAAGAAATGGATTAATGAATGGCAATGACTAAAACAATTGGCTTAAAACTTGGATTAACACACTTAAAGAAAATGGCTTAATAGCTTGAACTTAGCCGGACGTTATGCCAAGTTTCTTGTGTCAAGGGTCATCAAGCATCAATTCATGGTGTTTTTCATGTCCTTGAAACGTCTCAACTTTCTTTTTTGAGTTCATTTCATGACAAAAGGGAAGGATGATCATTTGTATTAAATTCATTGATTTTTGTCCAAAATGATATCCAAGATCATCAAGCAATCATATTGCTCATTGAAGGTTTTGGAATCAATCCCAATCTTTTCTTGAGGCTTTCCCATGACAGAGAAAGAATAAAGGACAAACAGAGCTTGAAAATGCTCTATCTGCACTAATTTCACCTCAGAGCACAGAAACAGAGCTTTACACCAAATTGATGCATGACTGGCCATCTGTATACCCGGCCAACCATTAGTGATGCATGGCTAGCCCTTGGTGTGTGGCTAGTAGTGCAATTTTACAGAAACCGAGGTAGTGGCTGAAGGTGAAACAAAGATGGCCTGGGCAGATAGGGTAGCTTTCAAGCGATACGCATGCAATCTCCATCCATCTTCCATTATGCTCTTATCAAATGCGTTTAATTATTTAATTGTTTCATTAGCATAACAAATTGTGTTGTAATATTTAATTAGTATAATTCGTTGTAGCTAATTAGTTGTTATTGTATTATTTAATTAGCTTAGATAGTTAGTTTAATTATTCATTTCAAGTTTTGTAATAATTATCTTAATTAGCTTAGCTTAGCTTAGCTAGTTAGTTAGCTCAATTCATTCGGACTCTCCTTTGTGAGAGTGTAATGTAATAATGTGTATGTCTTCTAACCCCACGTCTTTCTCCCTTTTATTTATCCGCTTTTGATGGTTAGATTAGGGACATGTTTCAATTAGCATACCTTATGCTTTATGCTTGCATCCATTCATTTGTATTGCATGCATTGAGGTTCGGCGCATCATTCAAACTGCATTGTCATTTCAATACTTCTTCGAATATGTGCTTAGATCGCATGTCTAAAATCGATTCATATGACATATTAGTAGTCGAGCCTATTAATTGCATATTGCATGTGTTGCATTAGACATTTAACATAGTTAGGAATCATGCATATTTTTCTAACTCATATCTTCTTAGCTTGGAGTACTAGATGAGTTTTTAGTGCTTTAGCATACTTGCATGAGTGTAAGTGATTGCCATGACTAGTATGCTTGCCATGAGGCTAAATCCTTAAGTGATGAACTATTTGAATGCCTGTGGATGAAGGCTTGTTGCTTGAATTGGAAAGATTCAACGAATTTATGTTTAAGCCCACTATGTCTAGTGAAAAATTTGCTACTTTTAAGCCCACTTTGTTGAGTGGCAAATTCGCAAACTTTAAGCCCACATAAGGTGGCAAATTCAAACCCTTTTCACAAACAAACATGAAATTGAGTTGTTCCAATTCGAGGAAACTTGTCTATACTTGCTTGTGCGCATTACATAGTAAAGCTAGTCTAATAACTAGAACAAGAGCACATAATGTTGGTAAAAAATCATATCATGATTAGAAGAAACTGATCTTTGATCGGGTGAGCGAGGGTGCTCAATTCATGACCTTCCCCTCTCGTACCTAAATTCTCGAGCCGAGGCAACTTTGGTGATAACGGACACATGGCCTTTAGCATAAGTCATGAGTTTCCTAAATTTTCCAAAAACAAAAATATTTTGGTGGCGACTCTGTATCTGGCAAAGTAATCCAGTTTTGGCATTTATGATTCAAAATCAATTTTCTAAAATGATTTGCCAGATTTGGACTCTTTGGTGTTTATCAATTTCACATTGCACTTGTGAGATTAGATTCAAAATCGAGGAAGTCCAAACTGTAGGGCTTCTTTCGAGCTTCCGAAAGGAGGTGCGAAAAAGCTGAGCTACAATTTCTGGCGACTCTGTTGGGGATTTAGAGAACTTGACTTGAACTCATAATATGACATTTTATCTACACTTATGTGTTTCTTTGCATTTGTATTTGCATTAGTGCGCTTAAGTCACTGTGTTTGCCAGATGGTATTCCTGAACGGATTGCTGGAGGCTTGCTTGGAAAAGCTTGCCAAAAGGGTGACCGGTTGCGGGCTCTGCCACGATGGGAACACAACCCTTGGATCTGGACTACCGTTGTACTGTTTGATCCTCCTTTCACTTCTCGGTGTTAGGTGTGAGAGGTATATTATGTAGTCTTGCTGAGGTACCCTTTTTGACCAATCGGCCTAGTTGCATATCGAAAGCCATAGAGACTGTTCCAAATTTGAACAGGTTGCTTACCCAAATGCATGATTGTGTGAAACCGCATTGCTTGAGTAGTGAACCCTAGTTCCTAATGAAACTAGGACAGGGTAACCCTACCCTATCATAGGTGTGTTTTGGCTCTCATTAACTGGTATATGCTTTTAGAGTGAAACTCTACAGGAATGTATGTATCAGTTGCAAGTTTGAGTATCAGATTTAGAGGCAGAGTTCTGTGTTGAGTATAGTGCTGCTGCTTTTGATTACAACCGTGTCTTGTTCATATCTGAGTTGAGATGCTGTGCAATTTTTGATTTTCGCTTTCTTTTTGCTTTATTTCTTTTTGCAAGGTAGTTAATCACAATTGCTTCAGATAGTCTTATTACCCCCCAAGCACTCTAGACTCGTGTGAGAAGACTTTACAGATCCGGGGATCTTGTTAGGGGACACCAGTGTTTGCTTCACTCCCACCGATTATGGAACGGAGGAGGGTTAGATGTAACTCACCAGTCCAGCAGTCACCTTTTACTTCACCTGCACCCAATCAGGCTCAATCTTCTACTTCCACTCTAGTAAGAGATTATTCGCCAGTCCTGATGGCTCAACATCCCCCGGTTAGCATGGAAGACATGCTCTGTCATCTCCAGCAAACTATCGAAACCATACAGCTAGATGCTACCCGCTAAGCTGAAGTTATAGCCCATCAAGCGGAAGTGATAAATAGGCTGCAGCAACAGCAACCACCGCAAGCAGTGGCTTCTTCTTCTCATGCACCCCTAGTCGGTATCCCAATGCCTGGAATCACTGTCAATGTCCAAGAGAATTTGGGTAATCCAGTAGACCCGATCCCACCGCAGGCCTCCAAGGCACCAGTGTACCAAACTGAGGTGCCATTTGAATTTGAGGTTGACCCCACTGCACCGAAGGTCAACAAGCTTGAAAAGCTTTTTAAGCGGGCATAGGGTGTGAATTCAATCCATGACATCGAAAATGGATACACCGACTCTGCAGTAACTTTACCAGGCAGATTTAAGATGCCTCACATACACCACTTTGATGGCTTTGGGGATCCCATGGTCTATCTGTGGTTATTCTCAGACATCCTACAACCAATGGGCCTTAACAAACTTCAAAAGCTGTTACTTTTTAGCCAGACCTTGTCAAGAATAGCGGCAATCTGGTATGGAAAACTCAAGGACTCTGTGAAGCGGAGTTGGTAGAAAATGGCTGAGGCCTTCATTGCGTAGTACTCCTATAATACCCAGATCGAAGTCATAACCTATGATCTTGAAGCAACCCGTCAGGAGCCAAATGAGGGCTTTTCGAATTTTGTAACTAGGTGGAGGGCCAAGGCTTTGATGATGACTATCAGGCCGTCCCAGAAAGATCAAATCAGAATGGTGGTTTGCAATCTGCAAGGAAAATTATTACAAAAGATGATAGTCTTGCAATTGTTTACATTTGCTGAGCTCCACAAGATAGGGGTTCAGATTGAAGATGCAATGAAACAGGGGTTGATAACAGATAAAAAGGAGCAGCCGAAGAGGCCTTTCACACGTAGTTCTAATGCAACCACGAGTGGAAGCACAACGGCACGGCCATCCGATATGAATGTTGTCACTACGACACCCAAGATTGCCAACCCATTCGCTAGTACAAATCCACAAACCTTAAACAACCAAGCCTGTTCTCAAAGGGTCTTTACCCCACTATATATGCCTTTATCCCAAGCCCTAAGGGTGCCATTTAAAAAAGGGCATCTTAAGCTGTTAGAACAACGCCCACTACCCAATCCTCTCCCACCTAAACACAACCTGGCCAAATACTACGCCTTTCACCAACAGCACAGTCACAACACCTACGAATGCTATAGGCTACGCCATGAGATTCAAGATCTCATTGATAACAAGGTGATAGCACCACCCCAAAAGCCAAATGTGACTACCAACCTACTTCCAGGGCACAACCAAGTTCCCTCAACTCGGAACCTAAATATAATACATACACTGGCCATCCCATATGACCTAAGCGTATATATTACCCCTTCCTACCTACCCAAACCGACCGTGTTCATCCCTAAAAGCACGGACTTGTGCATGATGGACACATCCATACTTCAACCTGAATCTGTGGTGGTGACAATGGCAGAAGGAGGGAGGTTGGCTTTGAAGGAGGATGTCAATCCATTACCTGAGAGCTTTGCAAACTTATCTGAGGGGGAGTATGACTCGTGCTGTTACATTATGCCAGTTGATCAAGCCAAACCTGAAGTGGTATTGCCAACAACAGCAGAGGTCAATGTGGTTCAAGAGGATGGCCCAAGCCAAGGTCTTGATGATTTAGCAGAGCTGGAAAAAGACTTAGACAATCTGCAGTTCTACGACGAACAAGATCAGGGGGACATGTAGATTGACTGGTTTGATCTAAATGGGTCGACAGACAACTCCAGATGGCTTAGTGACGAGCCTAACAAAGAGGAGGAAATTCAACCAAAACTTGAAGAAAAGGAAGTAAGAATAGCTGCAGTGGCCGGAATGGTCGAGGATAAGGGGAAATTGCCAAAGAGCACCGATATTAAGAATTTAGCTCAAGAACTGGGCGCCGTGAGTACCGTAGATACTGAGCAGGAAGCTGCGTTGAAGCGGTTTGTGCAAGAAAGGGATCAAGACAAACAGAAAGCTAGAATAGCTCAACACCCTGCGGGGGATGTTTTTGATAAAGGAATGATTAGATCGGAGTCGGACAATTGTTTGTCGGCTGTCGGAGGTGCATGGTGGGAAGACGATGATCTACATCTGGCCCACACTGATAAGGATTGGGGTGAAAACCTGCTAGACAACACTTGGTACTCTGAGGAGATTGACCATATGACTAGAAGTGGGCGGTACTTTAAGCCCCCACACTTGGACCAAGCTAAAGCTCTGGAAAAGATAAAGAGGTAGAGAAATAGAGGGAAAAGAAATTGAAAGAAGAAGCAGTGCTAAAATAGCTGAAGAAGATCTAGGATGATATTCCAATCTAGGATATGTTCATGGCTTCTCGTGTGCATCGACAGGCTGTGTTATCAGCAATGGATAAAGCCAAATTGTCCATTGACACAACTCCTAAATAGCTAGTTGGATTGGTCTTCCTGGGAGGTGCTGCCCCAATTTTAACTTTCTCAGATAAAGAACTACCGCTAGAAGGCTCAGCACATAAAAACCTTTGTGCATATCAGTAGAGTGCTGGGAAAAGTGGGTGCCAGTTGTATTGATCGATAATGGGTCAGCAATCAACGTCTACCCATCTCATACAGCATATACCATCAGTTTGAAACCAACATATTTCGTTCCAACCCAGGTGATTCGGGCATATGACAATACAAGTAAGGAGGTGATGGGCACAGTACAGATCAGAGTTCAAGTGGGCCTAGCTCAACAAGATATTAAGTTCCATGACCTGGATCTGCTGGCCATTTTCAATCTATTGCAAGGAAGGTCGTGGCTACACCAAGTAAAAGCCATATCCTCTACCCTCCACCAAATGCTAAAATACCCCCATAGGAAGAGGGTGGCTATTGTGTTCGGAAATTCATCTACCCATCCTCCGTTAGAGGTAACTACACTTGTGCTGGAAATTGTTCATGGTGAAGAGGATGTCTTCCTTTGGTGTTTTACTCTAGCTAAGGCCCAGGCAGTGCAAACTATCTTGGCAGCTAATGAGGGCTTGTATGTCAATGCCCAATCAATCTACTTCATGAACAAGCTCCAACATGTACCAGGAATAGGTTTGGGAAGAAGTGGCCGGAAAGGCGTTACTGCATTGGCCAATGTGCCACAAAACCTGCATACCTTTGGTCTTGGCTATACGCCCACCAAAGAGGATTGGGTTAGGAAAACAAAAGACATGGCCAGTAGAGCTAGAGCTAAGTAGACCGGGAAACACTATGAGCTTGTGCACAGACCAATCCGGGGAACTCTAAAAGGGTAAGAAACGTTACCTAAAGGAGTAATGGACTTCCTGCAAATTTGGTAGTCTCTCACTGATGGAAGGCGTCTAAGCCCATCAAAGTCTTGACCAGCACCACGCCAATGCAACTCTTGCCTTCTGTCAAACCTTGGGCCACTTCAACCAATCGAATGTTGGATCCACCAAAACTAGGGGCAAAAAGGAAGTGTACTAGCTGTAGACACCCCTTTTTTAACCGCCCGCAAGACTCAGGCGCTTGGTTCAATGCACTCAATGATGAAAGTTGAATTATGAATTTGCAGCGATTCGGAATCAATCAGGCTTCCGAAATAACCTCACATCTTTAACATTTACCTTGTTTGAACCCATGAGTTTCATTTTTGGACCATTTCCTAACCTAAGCTGAGTTTGAACCAAAAAAACAAGGGAGGCCATCAAGGCCCGGCCGTGCATCAGTGATGGCCGGCCGTGGCTATGAATGGCTAGCCAGCCTTCGATGGCGACAAACACTGTTCTAGGTGACAGGCCGCCAACTGTCCATTTTTTAAGATATTTATCACCTTTTGAGCTCAAATTCTATAAAACCGAAGCTCTGGGATTGTTTTGAGGGTTGAACAAAATTCTAGAAGTTATATATACACCTTGAGAGCTCTTGACTCCTCCTTATTCCATTGCAAGTCATCTTTGAGCTAACCTAGCTTGCTTACACCACCTATATACACCATATACAACCTTGTCTTACCACCCAAAAGCGTTGGTTGATCTTGGAGAAGTGTGATTCAAGCTTGAGAATGCATTGAAACCAAGTTTGAAGCATCCATAACAAGCTTACTTCTTGAAAGGTATAAGTTTGTTTACTCTTCTCTTGCCTCCATTTCTATCATTTACTTCATAATTCTTGTTGTTTTGGATTGTTTTGAGCTTGTTTGAAGTGATTGGAGTTGAGTTTGAAGAGTTAGCTTACTCTTTCTATACCTTTATTCATAACTCAAACCTTCTCCTTTTCATTCATTTCCTTTGATATTTACACTAAGTTTTAGAGGTTTGAAAAGGCTACAACCCATGTTTTAAAGCTTCAAAAGTTGAGGGGTTAGCCACCCCTCCTTATCCTTGTTTACTAGCCTTAATTCTCATCTTTATTGTCTACTTTTCAACCCCTTTTCATGCATGTTTTACCTCTGATTTTCATGTATTTAGGGCTGTTTTGAGGTTATCTGGGTCTTTTCAATTGGTTCATGCCTTGTTTAATTAAGTTGGCATACTTCTTGTTTGATATGCTTTCTTTGTTCATTTTCCATGTTGGGAGCCTAAGTTTACTAATCAATCAATCATTTCATATTTTTCATTCTTGAGAATGGTTTCAACCAATTAAGGTTGTTCAATGCAGGTAAAGGAGACCTACACTTAATGGCTTAATCTCTTCGGAGATTCATCATCAATGGTGTAGTCTCCTTCTCATGTCTTAGAAGGACCTCTTGTTTGATATCACTTCTTGTTTGGAGGACTTTAACATTACATTTGGACAAATGGGCTAATGAATGGCAATGACTAAAACAATCGGTTTAAAACTTGGATCAACACATTTAAAGAAAATGGCTTAATAGCTTGAACTTGGCCGAACGTTATGCCAAGTTTCTTGTGTCAAGGGTCATTAAGCATCGATTCATGGTGTTTTTGATGTCCTTGAAGCATCTCAACTTCCTTTTTTGAGTTCATTCCATGACAAAAAGGGAGGGGTGGTTCATTTGTATTACATTTATTGATTTTTGGTCCAAATTGAATCCGAGATCATCAAGCAATCATATTGCTCATTGATGGTTTTGGAGTCAGTCCCAACCTTCTCTTGAGGCTTTCCGATGACAGAGAAGGAAAAAAGGACAAACAGAGCTTGAAAATGCTCTATCTGCGCTGATTTCACCTCAGAGCACACAAACAGAGTTTTGCACCAAACCAATGCACGGCCGGCCCTCTATAGGCCCGATCGGCCATCTGTAATGCACAGCCGGCCCTTGGTGTGTGGCCAACAGTGCAATTTTACAGAAATAAAGGCAGTGGTTGAAAGTGAAACAGAGAAGGCTTGGGCAGACAGGGTAGCTTTCAAGCGATGCACATGTAACCTCCATCCATCTTCCTTGGTGTCCTAATCAAATGCGTTTGATCATTTAATTGTTTCATTAGCATAACGAATTGAGTTGTAATATTTAATTATTTTAATTAGTTGTAGCTAATTATTTAGTGTTGCAATATTTAATTAGCTTAGCCTAATTAGATTCTTTATTAATTAGCTTAGATAGTTAGTTGATTACTCATTTCAAGGGTTGTAATAATTAGTTAATTAGTTTTAGCTATTTATTCAAATGTTGTAATAATTACCTTAGTTAGCTTAGCTTAGCTCGGTTAGCTAGCTCATTCATTCGGACTCTCCTTCATGAGGGCGTAATGTAATAATGTGTATGTCTTCCAACCCCACATCTTTCTCCCTTTTATTTACCCGCTTTTGATGGTTAGATTAGGGACATGTTTCAATTAGCATACCTTATGCTTGCATCCATTCATTTTGTATTGCATGCATTGATGCTCGGCGCATCATTCAAACTGCATTATCGTTTCAATACTTCTTTGAATACGTGGTTAACCGCATGTTATCAAATCGATTCATATGCCATATTAGTAGCCGAGCCTATCAATTGCATATTGCATGTGTTGCATTAGACATTTGGCATAATTAGGAATCATGCATATTTTTCTAACTCATATCTTTTTGACTTGGAGTATTAGGTGAGTTTTTAATGCTTTAGCATACTTGCATGAGTGTGAATGATTGCCATGTCTAGCATGCTTACTATGAGGCTAAGTGCTTACTTGTTAAACTGCTTGAATGCTTGTGGATGAAGGTTTCTTCTTTAAATTGGACTGATTCAATAAATGTATGTTTTTAAGCCCATTTTGTTTAGTGGCAAATTCGCAAACTTTAAGCCCACTTAAGGTGGCAAAATCAAACCCTTTTCGCAAAACAAACATGAAATTAAGCAATTTAGGCAAACTAGTCTATACTTGCTTGTGCGCATCACATAGTAATGCTAGTTTAATAACCGGAACAAGAACACATAATGTTAATAAAAATCATATCATGAGCCGAGACAACTTTCTGGCGACTTTAGTAGAGGCCAATCTTTGATCGGGCGAGCGGGGGTGCTCAATTCATAACCTTCCCCTCTCGTACCTAAGTTCCTGAGCCGAGACAACTTTGGTGATGACGGACACATAGCCTTTGGCACAAGTCATGGGTTTTCTAAATTTCCCCAAAACAAAATATTTAGGTGGCGACTCTGTATCTGGCAAAGCAGTCTAATTTTGGCATTTTTGATTCAAAATCAATTTTCCAAAAGATTTGCCGAATTTGGACTCTTTGGTGTTTATCAATTTCACATTGCACTTGTGAGATAGATTCAGAATTGCGGGAGTCCGAACTGTAAGGCTTGCTTTTCGAACTTCCGAAAGGGCGCGCGAAAAAGGCGAGCTACAATTTCTGGCGACTTTGCTGGGGATTTAGAAAACTTGACTCGAACTCATTATATGACATTTTATTTACACTTATGTGTTTCTTTGTATTTGTATTTGCATTGGTGCGCCTAAGTCACTATGTTTTGCCATCTGCTATTTCTGAATGGTTTGCCGGAGGCTTGCTTGGAAAAGCTTGCCAAAGGCTAACCGGTTGCGGACTTTGCCACGATGGGAAAACTACCCTTGGATTTGGACTACCGCTGTACCGTTTGATTCTCCTTTCACTTTTCGATGTTAGGTGTGAGAGGTATATTATGTAGTCTTGCTGAGGTACCCTTTTTGACCAATCGACCTAGTTACATAACGAAAACCGTAGAGACTATTCCAAACTAGAACAGGTTGCTTACCTGAATTCAGGATTGTGTGAAACCACTTTGCTTGAGTAGTGAAACCCTAGCTCCTGATAAAACTAGGACAGGGTAACCCTACCCTATCATAGGGGTGTTTTGGCTCTCACTTAACAGATATGTGCTTTTAGAGTGAAACTCTACAGGAATGTATGTATCAATTGCAAGTTTGGGCATCAGTTTTTGGGGGCAGAAATCAATGTTAAGTATAGTTCTGCAGCTTCTGTTTGCAACTGTGTGTTGTTAGTATCTGAGCTGAGGTCCTGTGCGGTTTCTGATTTTTGCTTTCTTTTTGCTTTATTTGTTTTTGCAAAGTAATTAATCACAATTGCTTTGGATAGTCCTGTTACCCCCCAAGCACTCTAGACCTGTGTCAGAAGACTTTACGGATCTGAGGATCTTGTCAGGGGACAGCCAGTGTTTGCTTCACTCCCACTAGTTACGAGACGAAGGAGGGTTATTCATAACTCACTAGTCCAGCAGTCACCTTTTACTTCACCGGTGCCCAGTCAAGCTCAGTCATCTACTTCCACTCCAATAAGAGATTATTCGCTAGTCTTGATGGCTTAACATCCCCCAGTTAGCATGGAAGACACGCTTCCTCTAACAGACCATTGAAACCATGTAGCTAAATGCTGCCCACCAAGCTGAGGTTATGGCCCATCAAGCAGAAGTGATAAATAGGCTCCACCAACAGCAACCACCACAAGCAGCGGCTTCTGCTTCTCATGCACCTCCTGTGGGCATTCCAACACCCGAAGTCACTATTAATGTCCAAGAGAATTTGAGCATTCCGGTAGATCTGATCCCACCTCAAACCTCCAAGGCACCAGTGTACCAAGCTGAGGCGCCATTTGAATTTGAGGTTGACCCCACTGCACTAAAAGTCAACAAGCTAGAAAAGCTTTTCAATTGGGCATAGGGTGTGAATTCAATCCCTAACATTGAGGATAGATACACAAACTCCGCAGTAACTCTGCCGAAGATATTCAAGATGCCACACATAGACCGGTTCGATGGCTTCAGGGATCCTATGGTCCAACTGCGGTTATTCTCTGATATCCTGTGACCAATGGGTCTTACTAGACTTCAAAAGCTGTTGCTTTTTGGTCGGACCCTGTGGGGTATAGCGGCCATCTAGTATGCAAAGCTGGAAGACTCTGTGAAACGGAGCTGAGAGAAAATGGTTGAGGCCTTCATCACGCAGTACTCCTATAATACCCAAATCGAGGTCACAACCCGTGATCTTGAAGCGACCCATCAGGAGCCAAATGAGGGCTTCTCAAACTTTGTGACCCGATGAAGGACTAAGGCCTCAATGATGATTATCAGGCCATCCAAGAAGGATCAAATCAGAATGGTGGTCCGCAATCTGCAAGGAAGATTATTACAGAAGATGATAGTCTTGCCATTGTTTACATTCGCTGAGCTCCATAAGATAGGGGTGTAGATTGAAGATGCAATGAAACAGGGGTTGATCGCTGATGAGAAAGAACAGCCCAAAAGGCCCTTCACACGCAGTTCCAATGTAACCACGAGTGGTAGCACCTCTGCACAGCCTTCGAATATGAGTATGGTCACCACCACATCCAAGACTGCCAAACCTTTTGCAAATACATCCAACACAACTCCACAAACCTCAACCAGCCAGGCCTGATCCCAGAGGGTCTTTACCCTGCTCTACATGCCTTTATCCAAAGCCCTAGGGGTCCTGATCAAAAAGGGGCATCTTAAGCCACTAGAGTCTCACCCTCTACCCGATCTTCTCCCTCTGAAACACAATCTGACCAAATACTGTGCTTTTCACCGGTAGCACGGCCATGACATTGATTAATGCTATAGATTGCATCATGAGATTCAAGATCTCATCGACAATAAGGTGATAGCACCTCCCCAAAAACCCAACATCACTACAAATCCTCTCCCACCACATAACCAAGTCCCTCTACCCCGGCATATAAACCTCATCCACACATTGGCCGTCCTTATGACCGCAGTATATTTATCACCCCTTTCCACCTACCCAAACCGGCATTGTTCATCCCTGAGAGCACAAACTTGTGCATGATGAACACGTCTACACTCCAACCTGAACTTGTGGTGGTGACTATGGTAGATAAAGGAAGGATGGCCTTGATGGAAAATGTCAGTCCATTGCCCGAAGGCTCTGAGGACTTATCTGAAAGGGTGTACAACCCATACTGCTATATTATGCCAATCAATCAAGCTAAGTTGGAAGTGGTGTTGCCGGCTGGGATAGAGGTCAGTGTAGTTCAAGAGGATGGCCCAAGTCAGGGATTAGATGATCTGGCCGACCTAGAGAAGGACATAGATAATTTGCAGTTCTTTGATGAGCAAGATTAAGGAGACATACATATTGATTGGTTTGATATGAACAGGTCGACAGACAATTCTGGATAGTAAAGTGATGAACCCGATAGAGATGGGCGAACTGAATTAAAGCTGGAAGAATAGAAAGCGGAAACTGCTGCAATGGCTGAAGAGGCCGATAGGAAGAGTAGACTGCTGAAAAACACCGGTGTAGAACAATTGGCTCAAGAACTAGGCATTGTTAGTACTATACATATAGAGCAGGAAGCCGCACTGAAGCATTTTGAGCAAGAAATTGGTGAAAACAACCGGAAAGCTGGAAAAATCCAACACCCTACAGAGGAGATTTGTGACAGGAAGATAATCTGAAAGAAGCCGGACAAATGCTTGTCGGATATCGAAAGAATCTGGTAGGATGACGACGACCTACACCTGGCTCATACTAATAAGGATTGGGGTGAAGATCTTCCTGACAACACTTGGTATGTGGAAAAGGTCAACCATTTGACGAGGAGTGGCTGATATTTCAAACCACCGCTTTGGACCAACCCGAGGCATCCGGAAAGGAAAAACAGTTGGAAGATGAGGCTGTGTTGAAACAGTTGAAGAAGATTCAAACTGATATATCTATCTGGCGTCTACTTATGGCTTCACGAGTGCACAGACAAGTTGTACTATTGGCGATGGATAAAGCTAAGTTGTCCATCGATACTACCCCGGAACAACTGGTAGGATTAGTCTTCCCAAGAGGCACTGCGCCGACTCTAACCTTCTCAGACAAGGAACTGTTGTCGGAAGGCTCTGCACATAACAAACCTCTATACATATCAATAGAGCACCGAGAAAAGTGGGTGCCAGTAGTATTGGTCGACACCGGGTCAGCAATCAACGTCTGTCCGCCGCGTACAGCTTATGCCATCGGTTTGAAACTGGTGGATTTCATGCCTACAACCCAGGTGATTCGGGCGTATGACAACACAAGCAGAGAGGTGATGGAAACAGTACAGATCAAAGTACAGGTCGGCCCAACTCAATAGGATATTCAGTTCCATGTCTTGGATGTTCCGGCCACTTTCAACTTACTACTTGGGCGACCCTGGCTGTATCAAGTGAAAGCTGTCTCTTCCACCCTCCACCAAATGCTAAAATACCCCCATGGGAAGGGGGTGGCTATTGTGTTCAGGAATTCATCTATACATCCTCCGCCACAAGTAACTACATCTGTGCTAGAGATTGTGCATGACAAAGAGGATGTTTTCCTTTTGGGATTTACCTTGGCGGAGGCCCGGGTAGTGCAGAATATCTTGGCTGTTGATGAGGGCTTGTATGTCAGCGCCCAATCTGTATACTTCATAAACAAACTCCAACACATGCCAGGAATGGGGTTGGTAAGAAGTGGCCGAAAGGGCATTACTGTATTGGCCGATGTGCTACATAACCCGCATGCCTTTGGTCTTGGCTATACACCCACCAAAGAGGACTGGGTTAGGAAAGGAAAAGAGATGGCAGGAAGAGCTAGAGCTAAGCAGACCGGGAAGTGCTATGAACTTGTGCACAGACCTATCCGAGGAACCCTAAATGGTCATTTTGTTCAGGAGGGAGAAGACTTTCCATTTTGTGGTTTCCCCGAACCCTAGTTCAACTCTGAGAGGCAGTGGGTTCCTGGCTTTGAAATTTTCTTCAACTTGCAGCTGCAAGACAGTGATACAGAGGAAATGGCTGAACTAATTGTTGAAGCTGCAAAGAGCACATAAAGTGATTCTAACAGCAACGAGCTTGAAGTAAGAGTAGCACTGGCATGTCTCCTTTTGGATCCTCCGATCAACTCAGAGAGCTTGGGGGATAACCTGACTATTTCCATGATGGGGGACCAACTGGGTGTGAACCTTTTTAGCAGCATCTTGGATGCATCTGACGCACCATCCCTCGTTTGGCAGCTGGAGAAAGGCTACCTATCTAGCAGTTCTAAGTCAAGTAGTGAGCCAGAATCTGATTCCACAGGGTCTGTGGAGTCGGAATCAGATTCTGGCTCTTCTGAGTCTGAGTCTGGTATTCCTAAGGTTGATAACCCAGATGCCAAGGTTTTGTCCAGGTCGTCCTTTTCTTTTTCCTTTGAGTCGATTATAACTGAGGAACTGAATGAGCTTGACCTTGTGAATGAGAATGCCACTCCAGATTCCAACCATTTCTCTGTGCCTCTTATTTATTGCATTGATTATGATTTTCAAAATTTTGATGAAAACGATGAGGAAAGAATTCCTCTGGTTTTGAAAATTTTGATTAATCAAGAAAAGGAGAGGTTTGCAAAACCCCTAGCTAATGAAATCATTGCTATTAATATGGGTACTGAGAATGATTCGTGTTTGGTCCAAATCGAGTCCACGTTGTCTTCAGAAGAGCGCGAGAGCTTAATCGCTTTATTAAAAGATTTGAAAGATATTTTCGCGTGGCCCTACGAAGATATGCCTGGAATCGATCCTGAGATTGTACAGCATCAGATCCCTCTTGATCCCGAGGCCCGACCCATCAAACAAAAATTGAGAAGAATACATCTGGATTGGGCTTTGAAGATTAATGAGGAGGTCACCAAGCAGATAGACGCAGGGTTCTTGCTAGTATCTGAGTATCCAACTTGGTTGGCCAACATTATCCCAGTGCCGAAGAAAAACGGTAGAATTCAGGTGTGTGTGGACTTCAGGGATCTGAACAGAGCCAGTCTAAAGGACGACTTTCCTTTACCGCACATCGATGAATTGGTGGACTTCATTGTAAGTAAGGCATTTCTCTCCTTCATGGATGCATTTTCCGGATATAACCAGGTTCTGATGGTGCCCAAGGACAGAGAGAAAACTGCCTTTACTACGTCGTGGGGAACCTACTGCTATCAAGTGATGCCATTTGGGTTGAAGAATGCCAGGGTACCTATCAAAGGGCTATAACCATAATTCTACACAACATGATCTACAAAGAGGTCGAGGTGTATGTAAACGACAGGATTGTCAAGTCCAAGGAAAGAGATGGCCACTACACCGCCTTGAAGAAATTCTTTCACCGGATCAGAGAATACAGACTGAGGTTGAATCCACAGAAGTGTACTTTTGGCATAACAGTAGGGAAAATGCTGGGTTTCTTGATCACACAGAAGGGCATAGAGGTAGATCCTTCCAAAATCAAGGCCATCCTAGAAATGCCACCACCAAGGACTGAAAATGAGATGCAAGGCTTTCTGGGTAAAGTGCAATTCATAAGATGGTTTATTTCAAAATTAATCTTGACTTGTGAACCACTTTTTAGTCTCCTGAAGAAAGGAAAAAAATTTCGATGGGATGACCGGTGTCAATTCGATTTTGAGCAGATCAAACTATATCTTCAGAATCCGCCTGTGTTGTCGCCGCCAGAGCCAGGAAAAACTTTGATTTTATATCTGTCAGTAACGGACACAACGATGGGATGCATGCTTGCTCAGGAATTTGAGGATAGGGTAAAGAAAGCCATCTACTATTTGAGCAAGAAAATACTAGATTATGAGATCCGTTACACCCCGCTGGAGAACGCTTGCTTAGCCTTGGTATGGGCTACCTGGAAGTTGAGGCATTACTTGTTAGCTCACTTCGTAATTCTAGTTTCGAGATTAGATGCAATCAAATATCTCTTTGAGAAACCAACGCTTACGGGTAGGCTAACCCGTTGGTTGCTTCTCCTTTCCGAATTTGATTTGAAGTATGCTTCTCGCAAGTCGGTCAAGGCGAAAGTAGTAGCGGAGTTCCTAGCAGATCACCCAATGGAAGAGGATGAAGCGGTAGAATACTTGTTCCTAAATGAAGCTATTCTGCAAGTCGAGGAAGAGATTTGGACGATGTACTTTGACGGAGCATCTAACCAGTACGGTTATGGAATAGGGGTGTTGCTGATAGCACCCGACAATTCCCATATACCCTTAGCATTCAAACACCGGTTCAAGGTATCTAATAACAAATCAGAATATGAAGCATGTATTGCTGGTCTAGAAGCTGCCTTGGAACTAGGGGCAAAAAGATTGGACGTCATTGGGGACTCAAACCTAGTTGTGTCTCAAGCAAAAAAAGACTGGAAGGTCAAAGAAGAAAAGATGAAGATCTATCACTAAACCCTGAACGTTCTGATTCCTAGGTTTGAAAAGCTGACCTTCACACATCTATTAAGAGAGAATAATAGGTTCGCTGACACCGTATCAACTCTATCATCTATGATAGACATCTCACTTGGAGTCCAGATGCATCCGATCATCATTGAACAGAGGTATATGCCGACCTACGAGACTATCGGTGCAATAGATGAAGCGCAAGATCAAAACCCTTGGTACTATGATATCTAGAACTTCTTGGAAAATGAGGTTTATCCATCAAGGAGCAAATGCTAAAGACAAAAGGGCAATGTAGCGAATGGCCGTTCAATTTATCATCTGTGGAGGTAAACTGTACAAGAGGGGTCATTTGGGAATACACAAGTTGTGTGTAGATGCTGAGGAATCAAAGCGCCTAATGGAGGCCATCCATGGGAAAGAGTGTGGAGCGCGCATGAACGGAGTAATGTTAGCCCGGAAGGTTCTCAGGCAAGGTTACTACTAGTCTACTATGGAGAAAGATTGTATCGGTTTTGTTCGGTGATGCCACAAATGCCAAATTCATGCTAATCATATGAATATTCCACCGTCGAAGCTATACAACATGACTTCACCATGGCCTTTCTCAGTCTGAGGAGCTGACATCATTGGCGCAGTCACACCGAAAGGGTCAATTAGGCATGAATACATTCTGGTGGCAATTGATTACTTCACGAAGTAGGTGGAAACTCAGTCCTACGCAGTGTTGAAAGCAGCGCATGTGGCTAAGTTCATCCGAAACAACATCATTTGCCGAATAGAGTCCCAAACGAGATCATTTCAGATAATGGCTCCCACTTCAAAAAGGAAGTAATCGACTTGTTGGAGAAATACAACGTGGCTTTTCATAATTCATCTACATACCAGCCGCAAACCAATAGAGCTGTTGAGGCTGCCAACAAGAACATCAAGCATATTTTGCAAAAGATGGCTGAGACCTATAGAGACTGGCCAGATAAATTGCCATTCGTACTCTGGGGCTATAGAACTTCAATCCAAACGTCTACAGGGGAAACTTCTTATTCTCTTGTCTATGAAATGGAAACTATTCTGCCAATCGAAATAGAAGTTCTGTCGCTACGAGTTATGGCTGAGTGTCAAATAGCATAAGCGGATTAGCAACAGAGTAGGTTTGAAGAACTGATGTTGTTTGATGAAGGAAGGTTGAAAGCATTGTACCATATTTAAGGTTATCAATGCAAGATTTCCAGGGATTTTAACAAAAAAGTTAAGTCCCCAAATCTTAAAGAGGGGGATTTGGTGCTAAATGACAACCGAGCTCCCATCCATAAACCTAAGGGCAAGTTCAGACCCAATTGGACTGGTCCTTACATCATCAAAACTATCTGGTCAAGTGGAGCTGTTATTCTCATAGACCTGGATGGCCTAGAATTTTCCCAACTGATCAACATGGACAAGTTGAAGAAATACTATTCTTAAGAGGCTCGCTAGGCCGAAAACCCGGAAGGGTAACCTAGGCAAAAGTTAGAGCACAAAAAATTGGAAATAAAGAAAAACTGAGCTCGCAAGGTTAAAAACCCTAAAAGGCGGCCTTGGAAAAAGTTAGAGCGCAAAAGGAGAGTGTTCATACTCGAGTGAACCCGAACCGAACTACGTAAGGCCTGATTTCCATCTTTGGGATACGTAGGCAACTTCATCCTAAAGTTCGGCTGTAAACACCTCCAACTCACCTATCTTGTCCATGTGAATGATCAGGTTATCTTTGTCTATTCTTTACTTGAAAGTTCGGTTGTGATCTCTACAGCTGGCGGAAGAGCTGGTTACAATGCTAAGCAGTGTTATTCAGTCAAGGGGCAATTTGTGATCTTCGAATTCGGGGTTGTACAGCTCGGGGATAGATTCCATACATGTCAAGTGGTAATCCTTATCAAAAACGATTTTGAGAAGTTTTTACAAAAGTTGATTTTTGCTCAAATTTTAGCTTTTAGAACTTAGACCATTTTTGAACCAAAAGGAAAGCTTTCAGTGCTCACAAAACCAGAGAAAATTAAACATGGCAGACAGACACATGGTAGAAAATTAATGTGGAATACATGCAGCCACAGTTAATTTCCATTCCTAGAGAAAATAAACAAAGCAACATAAACATGACAGAGAAATTTTGAATAATTGCTAAAAATTACATATAGATATAAAATATAGCCAGAGAAAATTCAAAAAAGAAACATAAATTTAGTATGCACACAAAATAAAAATGACAGAGAAATTTATACATTCTAGAGACAATTAAAAATGGCAAGCCAGAGAATGTTTCCATTCCATAATATGAAAATGTCAGAGAAATTTACAAATACAACCAGAGAAAATTAAACATGATAGACACACACAAGAGAGAAACGTGATGTGGCCAGAGGAAATTATAAATACCAGAGAAACATAGACACAGACAAGAGAGTAAAATTACATTTAAATGTAAAATATAGCTAAAGAAAATTCGGAAAAAAAAAAACATAAATTTAGCATGCACAGAAAATGAAAATTCCTGAGAAAATTAAAATGCCAGAGAAATTTATAGAGCAGAGAAATTTGAATGAATTGAATTTGAAAATTACATAGAGAAATATAGAGATATTAACAAGGCCAGAGAAAATGAGAGAATAAACAGAAACAAATGGGGAATAAATATGCTAGAGAAAATTCAAAGAAGAAACATAGATCACGTAAATGCTAGAGAAATTCTAAAACCAGAGAAATTTACAGACAAAATCACATAACAATCTTCAAGAATAAGTTCAAAGTGTAGAGAAATAACAATTTTCAAATTCATGTAGCTTTTATTACGAAATTGAAACCCTAATTAATGGAAGGCTAATATAAAATGCAATTAACTGTATTTCCAGAGAAAAACTCATTAGATTGTAAAAAAACTTACCAAAGTGAGTATGAAACCCTAATACGAACTAATATGCCTTGAGATGAAGATACACTGTGATGAAGATAAACTGAGATGATGATGAACAGTGAAAACAGGTCAAAGAAATTTGTGAGGAAGGAAAGGAAAAGATTTTCGCAGAAGATAATGAAACCCTAATGTCAATAGTGAAGATGATTCGGAAACTCTAATTCTGCTCTTCTCTTGCTCATGAAAATGGTTGGATGTGAAGACTGGAACTAATCAATCGTCAGAATGTAGTTCAAGTTTCCCGTTGATTGTGAATGGTATTTTGGTCCAAGAAGGAAATAAAAATCACGCGTTATTAGTTGAGGAACCTAAGATATCATTCTTTTTTCTTTTCTTTTTTTTGTGTACTTTATCCTATAAATTACTATTATTGGGGACCTTAAAAAAAGTTCCCATTAAAAACCTCTTTCGAACTCGTGCCTAAAATGGTATTATAATGCTAAACTCATCTTAAAAAATAATATAAATTTACTAAAAATAAATATTATAAAATCATAAATTGATAATTTTGTGTTTAAGTTAGACTGAAAAACTTAATATTTAGCCATTATATCTCAGGTATAAAATTAAGTATGCATATTTTCTATCCTAAGTGTATAGTTTTTATTTAATAAAATAAAACTGAATAAATTATATATGTATATAAATGTTAATATATAAACGTACATAATGTATAATCAAACCGGATAGGATGTAACGCCCCAATGTCCGGACCGGTAATAAAATTAAATAAGTCTCAAATTTATAATTTCAGATAACTCATAATTTTAAGTATATAAAGTGTCTCAAAAAATAATTACACAAATGTCACCAAAATATAATTTATACAAATTTTTAAATTATACAAATGTCTCCAAAATATAATTTATACAAATTTTCAAAAACAATAATAGTGGTAGACTCCAAAATATCTAACTCAGTAAATCTTTTAGTACTTTCAATCTGATCGCCAATATATTACTCCGCACTTGAAAAATAAATTAATTCAGAAAATATACAATACAACATGAATAACAAGGCTCGAATAGAGAACAAATCAATAGGGATCCAATAATTTATGATATTGTACAAACGATTCGATATTATCAAGTAATTTATCAAATTCCACAAACAAATCAACTAAATATATAATAACTTGCCCAGGACCAAATATCTGATCATACTCAATACATGACTAGTGATTGGCTTTACCCCAACACAACTGCTTATCCGGACATATTGGTACAAACTATTGGCAAAGTTCACTCGATCTATGTGCAAAGCATCTCTACGTCATTTAGTCAAACTAATCAACATTATAAATACATAATAACTTTACAGAAGTTTACCAAATTAACAAAATAATCAAACATATCAACAAAGAATAATTTTACAAAATTTATCAAATATCAGTATAAACAAATCAAGTACAAATTAGAAGTAATAAAAATTAAAACGCTTTGCAAAGAGATTTAGATAAAGCATTATATACCATCCAAATTAACTCAAAATAATTTCTTCTGTCACCAACACTTTAATCATCTGCTGTTTCACCATAAGTCTTCAAAAATAGCAGATTAAAATTCTAAGATGCAAGATATGTGAGGTTTGACAAAATTTACAATTCCTCTCTTGAATCAAATTGCTAATTCTTACTCTAAATACTTCCAAACTAAATTTAAAATTTGATAACAATTAATGATAATGAGGGAGAGAGCTGACGAGATGAAAACATGAAAAAGAAAAAAGAGATAAAAGAGGGTGATGAGAGAATCTGTAAATGAGAGAACGAGTATACTCTACTCAATTTATGGAGTGAAAGAAATTTGGAGGCGTAGGAAAAATTAGAAAAAATAAACGAAACAAAACGAAAATAAAGGATAAAGAAATGGGCATGGCATGGCAGCTCCTGCTTGGCTGTCATTTTTTTTTTTCTTTTCTTTTTTTCTTGCTTAATAAGGAAGAAAGATAATAAATAAATAAATAAAAAAGAAATATGAATAAACTATTAATAACAATGAGGTGAAGATAAAAAAAGATAAAATAATAAAAATATCATAAGTGAATTTGGTTTTCTTCTAAATATTCTACCACCAAAATGCTACTAAAAGTACGAAATTTCACATAGGATCACGTCGCAAGTAATATCAATGAAGCCCAACTTATTTGATAAATGAGCCTAAAAATTCTTCATGCTCTAACCTTATAGGCTTAAATATCAATAGCAAGCTGTTAAAAAAAATGGGTTGCGATAAGCACGGGCTAGGCAGGCTAGTGCTCACCCCTACTCCTAATGAGATACACAAATTTTCACTACTGAGTTTACCTTACTAATTTTGTTATTTATTTTATTTTTTATAGGTGAAGTGAAATCATAGTTTTTTATTTTAAAATAAATAAAATTTTAATTCATTTTTGGTATAAAATTGGGCCAAGTTTAGGTCATGCCTAACTTAAAAAATTCAAAAATCTCTCGTGCCCAAACCCCGGCTTGGCCTAACTTTTGGCCTAAAAGTCTTTTCCAAGCCCAATCCTAAAATGTTTTTTGTATAACTTTTTTTTTTTCAAATAATATAAATGAGTAGAACTTTTAAAAAAATGGTTAGAAAAAGATTTTTTTTATATATAAAAATAATGTTTAATCGGCCATTAATGTGCTTAAATTGGAAAATTTTTAAAAAATTAATGTAAATCGGAAAAAATTATTTTTATTTTTTTTTTTGAATTTTTGTACAATATTTATAATTATTCATAGATATATATATATATATATATTAAAAATAGTGTTTTTCCTTATTTAAGTGGCACATTTTAAAGGCTTAATTTTTTTTTTCCTAAAAAAGTCACATCAGTATGCTTTTTCATTTATATATAAAGTTATACACAAACTCAATTTCTAATTTTAATAACCAATTTTATACGTACTTTATTTGAGGAATACTTATTTCTATATATTTTTCATTATGTATTTAGTTTTGTCGTTGTCATGTTTCTTTTATATAGTTGATATTTTAATTTGATTATTATGATATTTGAAAAAAAAAAATTATTTTGATATACAAATAAATAAATGAAACAGAATGTGCATAATTATATATATAGTGCACGGATCAAATTAATTTTTTTTATATAAATTTTTTGTCTATCTTATTAATGTCTTAATATTAATTTATATTTAATTTTTTTATTTAATATGAAATTCTTTATTACAAAATATTTATATTTAATTTAAATTTTATATACCTATATGCAATATGTATGAATAATTCAAAGAAAACATTAAACAAACAAAAAAAATCAATACTCAACATATTTAATTTATGTATTTTTTTTCTTAATCCTATCACAACATATTTAATCTTTTAAATAAATTTTGTACAGTTCTATTTCTATGTATCTTTATTTTACAAATAACAATTAAATTAAATAATTAGAACCACTTTTAGTTTTATATTACTAATTATCTTTCTAATTTAACTATTATTTTTAATATTAAAATGAGTGTTTATGTTACTATCTTATAATTTAATATATATATATATATCATATAAATGATTATATGATAATTACACTTTTACAGTACAATATAACTAAAATTATCAAAATAAATAAATAAATAAATTAGCTAAATTTATTATATATAGGTATTCAAGTAACACTTTATTAATAAAAAAAAAAGGGGTAAGATTATTAAAATAATAAATAATTAAAATTAAAATTTTCTTTTAAATTAAAATTAATTTTTTTTTGTAACACATATCATAGTATACAATATTATTACATTAATTAAAGTTAACGCCATTATAATTTTATATCAAACAACATATTTGTAGAAGTGATTTATATACATATGTTGCATCCAATTTGATATTGATTGATTCAAATAATGAAACTCAATACTTTTTTTGTTAAATTTTTAGAAAATAAATTAACAAATGCCAAAATAATAATTTATCGAAAATGATTGTGTATATTTAAGGCACCTATTGATGTCTCTTGAATAATTTTTAATTAAAAATTTTGAATTTATAGTATTACTAATCATGCATCTTCATGAGTTCTGCCATAAAAGATATGAAAAAATAATTTGGTTGGAATAAAAAAATTTGTGGTTATTATGATGTGTCACATAATTAATTAGAATCCTTTTGAAAACTGAAATTATAATGTTATAGAGACTTTGTATTTGATTCTCTTTTAGGATAATATTCATGATTTGAATTTATAATTTTTATGCATCAATATGAATAATTGTTATGATCTTACTGATATAAGTTTAAATTCTACTTTTGAGTCAACTCACCTTAAGCATTTTTTCGTGTAATAAAATACTTAAAAATTGTCATATAAAATTATTATAATATATCATTGTTAGACTTATTAATTTTGATAATTATTTTTATGTTTATAATTTATTTGGAAGAGAAAAATAGATTGAAATCTTATAGTTTATTCCATTATATTTTTATCTATTTTTTCTATCCTAATCATATATTTGGAGTGTAAAAATGTGCTTAATCAGGTGTTAATTTCAGCCTAAAATAGAGCCCAAAACAGAGTCCAAAACACCCTAGCACAGCAGCAACCGAAGCAGTCTAGCCCAAAAGGGGCTAGACGTCCAGGAGGACGCCAAACATTTGGCCAGATGACTGGCCAAGGGTTTTTTTCCCAGTTTTGGTCCAGTACCCCTAAAAGTTTGGATCATAACTGGCTAGTAATCACTTGATTACCTTTGGTCTCATACAAACATACAAAATAATTATAATAATGGGGCCATAAATGAAAGTATACAACAACGTAGAAGTCCATTGAACTATGCCAATATGAGCAAAATATAACACATTCACATCGTTTACATGCCCATGCAAAAATATAAGTATCATGGGGAATTTTTTACATCTCGATTACACATCCTAAGACCAAATAACAAAAACAGAATAAGGTTAAAGCATAATGGAAGTCAAAGGCAAAACTCCATCTCGGAGGCATAACTTGATATGTTCACAAAAATAACTCCTAAAGCTGATTCTAAGGGTGGGCTCTATGCTGCGAATCACCTACATGTGCATACATAATATTGGGTGAGCAAAACTCAATGGGTAATAATACAGTAAAGCAGTGTAAATATATGATCATAAGGTTTTCACAATATCCATAATTACATACGGAACAGCCTTGGACCCATCATATAAATAGAACGGCCTTAAGCCCATCATATAAATAAAATGGCCTTAGGCCCATCATATTAACAGAATAGCCTTAGGCCCATAAATATCATAACGTCCTCAAGCCCACATAAATACAGAATGACCTCGGGCCCACATATTAACAGAATGACATCGGGCCCACATATTAACAGAATGGCCTTGGGTCCACATATTATATAGAACGGCCTCAGGCATACATATTATAAAGAAGGCCTCGGGCCCACATATCATACAGAACAGCCTTAGGCCCAAAAATATCATAGCATAAATAAAACGACTTTAAGTCCACATTGCACACATCATATAACTTTTACAAACTTCATTCATTTCGATCAAAACATAATATCGGTACAAATCGCCTTTCATGGCTCAAGTAATCAGTTAAAAGATCATATATTTAAAATGCTATTACCCATAGTGCATTTGATCTTATCGCATTTCCTCTGGCATACGACCTACACAAAACATGCCACACACATATTCGATAAATCATTTGTTTTAATTCGTACACTTATCTTTCATAATTCACAACCTTGTTTAATGAGTTTCTAATCATCATTTCACTCCCAAAAGGGTTTAAATAAGGTTGAGAATGTGTTCCGGAGGTCGGGAGTTCCAATACAAGCAAGCAGGGTTTTCTTCCCTGCCTGGCCGTATGTGCGGCCAGTCCAACCGCTCGAGCTATCTGGCTCTGCTCGTGCGGAAGCTCGAGCCGCTCGAGTGCATAGAACGGCTTGTCCAGGTTTGGTTCATGGTCCGCTCGTGCGGAACCTGTGGTCGCATGAGCGGTCTGGGCACACACAGACAATCCTAAAATGGCATAACAATGCAAACTTCCCAAACTCATTTCCATGCGCAAATCAAAGCAAAACTCACTCAAAACATGATATACTAGCATGATTTAGGTATAATTCCACATCAAACACATCAATCTTGCCTCACCATTAGATTCATGGTCTCATCTATTTCATATATTCATAAATTACATCTTCAAGCTCCAAACGTATATGAACATGGTGAATCTTCCAACAAATCATGGTTGTATAAACCAACTAGAGTTTATTTCATGGATTAATCATAAGATTAAACTCAAATCAAACCAAAATGAAGAGATTAAGGTTCTATTTCTTGCATTTAGATCAACCCATTACACAACCCAAAACCCTAACTCAAAATTTCCAATTTCTTCTTAATTTCATGCCAAAGATGATCTAAAGACAAAGATTTCAAGTAAATTTTCATACCTTAGCTTCAATCTTGGGTTTGCCCTTTGAAACTCTAGCAAAATCCTAGCTTTTTTTCTTCTTCCCTCTCTAACTCACTCTCTAGCAAGTCTCAACAAGAATAAAGAACATAAGAGGGCTAGAGATATATAAATTAGGCCAATTAAACATTCCGAATCGTAATTTTTCAAAATTTCACCAAAGGCTCTAAAAATCATGCTAATCACAGATATGAAGTCGATTTTGGTTTATCGCACCTCTAAGGCTTTCAATTTTCAATTTAAAGTTCCAATTGCAACAGATATTATCCTAATTCACATAATTCATATACTTAAACTTGCAAGTTCATATCAAACACATAATCACATGAATAATTAAGCATAGTATGGGTTGGATATCGTAGTTTTCCCTTTTTAGGAAGTTTGGTCCTCCAAACTTATTTACCTCAAGTCGTGAACAATTCTGGATATCGTTGCCTCATTTTTTCTTCTCGTTCCCAAGTGGCTACATTTCCATGATGTTTCCTCCATTCGACTTTTACCATTGACATAGTCTTGTTCCTTAGTTGCTTGACTTTCCGATCAAGGATTTGGATAGGTTTCTCCTCATAAATCATATCGTTATCTAGTACTATCTAATGATAGTTAATAATATGAGAAGAATCCCGAAGGTACCCTTGCAACATTAATACGTGGAACACATTATGCACTTTCTCTATGCCTGGTGGTAAAGCAATTCGATAGGCAATCAGACCCAATCTTTCTAAATTTTGAAATGGCCATATGTACCGGGGTGACAATTTCCCTTTCTTCCCAAACCTTGTGTGCCTTTTCATTGGGGTGACTTTGACAAAAACGTGATCCCCAACTTTAAATTCTAAGTTTCGCTTTCTTTGGTCCGCATAGCTCTTTTGTAGGCTTTGAACAGTTTTTAATCTCTTTTGGATGATCTGAATCTTTTCTGTAGTAACTTGCCCAATTTCGGGCCCAATCAACTATCTATCCCCAACTTCAGTCCAACAAACCGGAGCCTGACATTTTCTCCCATACAAAGCTTCATATGGTGCCATTCTGATAGTGGAGTGGAAATTGTTGTTACATGCTGTGGACACCCCATTTTGACTACCCTTAAGACATAAGCACCTCACGTTGAACGCTCAATGATAAAATGTTACGCTGTACAATCGTTCAATTTCTTCAGCAAAAGGCTTTGATTTTTTAACTTCAAAACCTAAGCCTTGCACACCCTTTGGACCAAAACCTAATTTTGTTTTTAGCCTAACCACTGAAAGACCTGCTAGCCAACAAGTGGCCGGCAGGCCATCTTTGGTTGGCCGGCCGTCTCCCTTCATGTTAATGTTTCCCAACAAACAAATATTTTTGGCTGCCAGCTGTCCAAATCTCATTACAAATATTTTCTATGTGAATACTTGTTTCTCTATAAATACATGACCTCCCCTCGTGGTTTGAGGTTAAAAAAATTCTCCAACTGTCCATAGCTTGCTCAACACACTACCTCTCTCTCTTGTAATATACATACATTATATATACACTTCCTAAGCCTAAACTTGGGGCCTCTTGCTAAGATTCTTGAGCACAAATTTTAGCTCTTGAGAGTGTTCAACTTGTGGTTTGTGAACTAGAAGAGCATCCTCTCTTTAAAAGGTAATCTTTGAGCTTCTTACCATCTTTTTCTATCTCTTTTCTTTGCTTTTTCACACTGCTTTTTAGAGTGTTTTTAAGCTTAAAAATGTGATTTTAAGTCACAAAAAAGAGGAAGGGCTAGCCACCCTTCTTTGGCTTCCTTACTAGGCTTCTTTCTTTTTATTTTTGGGTAAGTTTTCTATCCTTTTCAAACTGATTTTCAGCACTTGTGCTATTTAGGGGTTTGTTTAGTGAGTTTATTTAGTTTATGCTTTGAATACTATGCTTGTGTTGTTGTAAGTCCTCATGGATTTGGGTGTTTAGGCCATAGCCACTAATCTATTTGAGTTGATAGCATTCTTTACATAGTTTTCATGTAAATATTCACACTTGCAATAATCACCTTTGCATAATCATCTCTGCAATCTCCCTCATTTCTTTATTTCTTTGATTAAGAGTTCTATCAAATAAAGGATTTTTACTCAAGGCATAAGAAAGACACCTTCCATACTTAATGGTTTAATCTCTTCAAAGGTTCATTACCCAGGCATTACATCTCTCTTATGTTAAGCACAACCTCTTGTTTGACATTTCTCTGTATCAATGGTGCATTTACTTCTGAGGGACTATTTTTCTAGTTTAGACCCTTGGAAATCATAAAAGAAGGTTTCATTATAGCTTGTTATTGGGTTTGGATTTAGGGTCATTATCGCCTTTTTCGGGTTTGACTCCGAATTCATTATCATTCGTAAATGAGTTTGATTCTTTCTTTATAATTTCCCCCATTGAAAAGGGCTTGAAAAGCTCATTTCTCGGGTTAAATCTATGCTTGATACTCTTTATCACATTTTGGACATAGTGGACATAATTATCATTTTTGGATAGAAAAAGAAGAAAAGATAAGAATTTGAAATGTAATGTAAAAAGAGGCTAATAAAATTGAAGTAAAAAAAAATAAAAAGGTAATAAAATTGAGTTGGGTTGAATCGGACGTTATATTGAACCCACTACGTTGTGGACCATTGCATACTTTTAGTGATGTTCAATGATTCATGAAGCAATGTCCATCTCTTTCCTTAAGGTAATTCCATGATAGGGATGAGGTGTGGTTCTTCTTTTGTTTCATTTTATTAAATTTTTTGACCTACCAGTTCATTGATCATCACGCAACAAATTCGAGACAATTGATGATTTGTGAATCGAATCTACTCCTCCCTTGATCATTTTCATGATAGGGAAGGGTAGAGATGATAAACATCTCCAGGAAATACTCTGGGTATGTTTGGTTTGAGTTTGGGAGATGAGTTTGGGAGATAAAAAGTACGAAAAGTTGTTTGGTTTGGTTTTTTTGGAAAGATGTTTTGAAAAATTATTTTGAGAGAGAGTTTTGGAAAAAGTGATTGATTTGATGTGTATGAGAGAGACATTTGTTTGGAAAACTTGTTTGGTTTACAAGTTTTGGGAAAATTTGTTTGGTTTGAGTTTTTTTGAAAACTCATTTGTAGAGAAATTTTCCCAAAAATTTTTTGGAAATTCAAACCAAACGAACCCTCTGTTTTTGCTCTGTTTCAACTCTGTGGTAGCATGGCATTTCCCAAAAAGTAGTGGCCAACCAGCCACCATTATATTCAGCTGACCACTTTCCAAGGCCAGCCGGCCACCTATTTTGCACAGGCAGTGGCAGTTTTGTGGTAAAACAAAGCAGAACTTAAGGCCAAAACAGAATAATTTTTTAACTGAAAACAGAGCAGGTTCTGGTAGCAAACAAAGAGGTTTCTGGGAGGATATTCTCAGTTGCTCATGCAACTCCTTGCCTTCCGTTCTTGTCCTTTAAATTAGCACTTTAATATTAGTATGTTAATTAATTAGTTGCTTTACTTTCATTCGAACTTGTAATAATTAGTTAATTCATTCGATATTGTAATAATTAGTTTAATTAGAACGTTCATTTGGACCCTCTTGTGTAAGGGCTAATTTGTAATATTTTGTATATTTTCCAACCCCCATTCTTTCTTCCTTTTATTTACTTGCTTACTATGGTTGCATCTAGTATCATATTTTTGGTTTCATATCAATACCATGCCTTGCACCCATTTTTGCATACATTAGGATTTTGCTCATCATACTTGATAAACATCGATTATATCTTGCTTGAATACATACATTGGCATATACCTTGAATTGATCCATATGTCATGTTAAGAATTCGAATCCGATAGTTGCATTTTGTATGTGTTACATTAGTCACTTGCACGTTAGAGCATGTATTTTTCTAATTATGTTGCTCTATTTGGCTTGCCTCGATTGAGTACTAGGTGAGTATTTTTGCTTTAGCATATCGCATGTGTGTTTGTGTTGTCATATCAAGCATACTACCATGAGCCTACATGCTTATTCAAAATAACTATTTAAATGCTGGTGGATGAAGGTTATTTTACTTGCATTGGAGATGATTTTGATCAAATGTATGTACGAGCTCATTACTTTCCTCTTGAGTTGTGTACACTCAAAAACCCTTTCAAAAATCACATAAAATCAAGTCATTTCCAACGCAAATGAAATAATCTATACTTGGGTGCCCCACATAGTAAGTTAGCATTATTAATCGGAACAAGAGCATATAATGTACATAAAAATTACATTATGATTAGTAAAGGCCGATTTTTGATCGAGTAAGTGGGATGCTCAATTCATGACCTTCCCCTCTCACACCTAAGTTTTCGAGCTAAGACACTTTGGTTATGACAAACAAGTGGCCTTTGGCACGAGTCATGGGTTTCCTAAATTTTCCAAAAATATTTAGATGGCAACTCTAAAATCTAGCAATGCAATCCATTTTTGGCATCTCTTATGATAAATGTATTTTCTAAAATTTGCCAGATTTGGACTCTTATTTGTGTTTTTCTGTTTCATATTGCACTTGTGAAACCAGATTCATAATCACAAAAGTTCGAACTATAGGGCTATCGTATCCAAGGAGACTAAACCCCTCCAAGGAGCACAAGAAACTAGCTACGTATGCAAATTCCGCCAAAGGTAAATGAGTTTCCCAACTTTCACGAAAATTCAAGACACACATTCGGAGCATGTCCTCCAACGTCTATATAGTTCTTTCAGATTGTCCATTAGTTTGTGGATGGAATGCGGTACTGAATCTCAATTTGTCCCTGATGCTTTTTATAAGCTTTGCTAAAATCTTGATACAAACTTAGAATCTCTATCCGACACAATAGAAACTGGAACACTATGCAATCGAATGATCTCAGCAATGTACACATCAACAAGTCTATCAACATTATAAACGGTCGTCATAGGAAAAAAGTGAGTGAACTAAGTCAATCTATCCACAACAACCCATATAGAATCCATACCTCGAGGTGTTTGGGGCAAGCCCATAATAAAATCCATAGTTATGTGCTCCCACTTCCATTCTGGAATAGGGAGAGGTTGAAGTAACCTCGCCGGTCTTTGGTGTTCTACTTTTACTGTCTAACATTGAAGGCATCTTGAAATGAACTCCGCAATTTCTCTCTTCATATTAGGCCACCAAAAAGCTTGCTTGAGATCTTGATACATTTTGGCATTTCCGGGATGCATAGCAAATCTGGACTTGTGAGCTTCTTCCAAGACTCTTCCTTTAATTTCGGGGACATTAGAAACACACAATCTTCCCTTGAACTTCAACACTTGAGCTTTCAAAGAAAATCCCGATCTTGACTTTGTTTCCATCTCATCTTGTATTCTCTTGAGAAATTCATCATCCAATTGCCTTTGTTTAATTTTCTCAATTATAGTCGGTTGTGCTACCATTACGACTAACATTCCACCCCGTTCATGTAGCACAATTTCTACTTCCATTCTTTCCAAGTCAAGTAATATTTCATTCCACTTCATAAGCAAACATGCTAAATTTCCCGTTGACTTTCTACTAAAAGCATCTGCCACCGCGTTGGCTTTGCCGAGATGATAATGAATCTACAATTCATAATCTTTGATGAGTTCAAACCACTGTCTTTGTTGAATATTAAGCTCCTTTTGAGTAAAGAAGTACTTGAGGCTCTTGTGTTCGGTATAGACTTCACACGTTGCTCCACAAAGATAATGCCGCCATATTTTCAATGCAGACACCACTACAGCTAATTCCAAATCATACGTAGGGTAATTCATTTCATGTGGTTTCAATTGTCGAGATGCATATGCAATCACTCTTCCATTCTGCGTAAGTACACACCCCAATCCTTTATGAGAATCATCAATATAAATGACAAACCCTTCTGTACCTGACAACAAGGCAAGGACCAGTGCTGTTGTGAGC
The DNA here is from genome assembly GCA_025200525.1 of Camellia lanceoleosa. Lineage (NCBI taxonomy): Eukaryota > Viridiplantae > Streptophyta > Magnoliopsida > Ericales > Theaceae > Camellia > Camellia lanceoleosa. The sequence continues at coordinate 113,539,003 of CM045758.1, read as the reverse complement.
CTTGTCTTCAATTCTTGAAAGGCGTCCCTTTGTTATGTCCACTTGAATAGAACACCCTTCAACTGGGTAAGCGGCACCGCAATCTTGGAGAAATCTATGACAAGTCTTCGGTAGTAACCCGCTAAACCCATAAAACTACGTACTTCTATAACATTAGTAGGGGTAGGCCAATTCACAATAGCCTCTATCTTCTGTGGGTCAATAGACACACCATCCTTGTTAATCACATACCCCAAAAACACAACTTCATTTAACCAAAATTCACATTTCTTCAATTTAGCATATAACTTCCTGTCTCTAAGTGTTTAAAGAATTAATCTCAGGTGGTTTTTATGTTCCTCCCTACTCTTCAAATAAATAAGAATATCATCAATGAATACTACCACAAACTCATCCAAATACGGTTTAAACATCTGATTCATTAAATCCATGAAGGCTGCCGGTGCATTCATAACCCCAAATAGCATAACTAGTAATTCATAATGATCGTACCTGGTTCGGAAGGCAGTCTTCTCAACATCCTCTGCTTTGACTTTCAACTAATAGTACCCGGATCTCAAATCAATTTTTAAAAACACTTGTGCCCCCTGCAATTGGTTGAATAAATCATCAATGCGCGGTAAAGGATATTTACTCTTCACCATTACCTTATTAAGTTCCCGATAATCAATGCACAACCAGAGTGTCCCATCTATCTTTTTCACAAACAAAACTTGTGCGTGTAACTTGCTTTTCGTGCTCCATGGAAGGGTTTAGTCTCCTCGGATACGATAGCCCTACAGTTCGGACTCCCAGGGTTCTGAATCTGATTTCACAAGTGTAATGTGAAATAGATAAACACAAAGGAGTCCAAATCTAGAAAATCTTTGGAAAATCGATTTTTAATCAAAAATTCCAAAAATGGACTATCTTGCCAGATTTTAGAGTCGCCACCTAAATATTTTTGAGAAATTTAGGAAACCCATGACTCATGCTAAAGGCCACTTTTCCATTATCACCAAAGTGTCTCAGCTCGGGAACTTACGTATGAGAGGGGAAGGTCATGATTTGAGCACCCCACTCACCCGATCAAAGATCGGCCTTTACTAATCATGATGTGATTTTATGTACAGTATATGCTCTTATTCCGATTGTTATGCTATCTTTACTATGTCATGCACACAAGTATAGACTAATTCACAAAATTTGAAATGCTTTGATTTCATGTTCATTTTGAAAAGTGTTTGAATAAGTGTCTACTAGAAAGACAAGCTCAAATGTACATTAATCAAATCATCCTAACTTAAGTGAAAAGGCATTCATCCACAGGCATTCAAACAGGTATATCAACTAAGCACCTAGCCTCATGGTAAACATGCTTGATATGGAAACAATCGCACGCATGCAATATGATCAAGTAAAAAATGCTTACCCCAGATAGCCGAGACGAGCCAAAAGAAAGAAGATAGTTAGAAAAAATGCATGATCTTAAATAATCCAACCATGACTAATCCAACGCATATAACATGCAATTAATAGGCTCGGCTACTAGTATGGCATGTGAGTCAATTCGAGACAAAGCATGTATTCAAGTAAGGGACTTGAAATTGACATTGGTTAGTATAATAAGTCGAACCCTTATGTATGCAAAATGAATGGATAGGAGTCATGGAAAATGCTAAGAAAAATATGATGATTCATGCATTCCATTATAAGTGGGTAAATAAAAGGGAGAAAGAAATGGGGGTTGGAAGACATACACAATATAACAATTTGCCCTCGCATAAGACGGTCCGAATGAATGTCCTAATTAACTACTTATTACCACACAAAATTAATAAGCTAATTTAACTAATTATTAGAAATCTGAATTAAACTAACTAATTAATTACAACACATTAATATTAAAGGTAATTTAATGGACTATAACGGGAGGCGAGGAGCCGCGCGCACCTAAACGAAAATATCCTCCCTGAAACGCCTCTGTTCTACGGCCTGATTCTATTCTGTCCGCAGTCAAAAAATAATTCTATTTTTGCCTTAGCTCCTATTCTGTTTTGCAAGAAAAATGCCACTGTTTCCTCAACAAAAAGTGGCCAGTCGGCTAGGCAAAGTGGTCGGCCGGATTCAAGGAGTGGCCAGCCCGCCACTAATTTTTGGTACTGTCCTATTGCAACAAAATGGAAACAGAGCAAAAACAGAGTGTTTCCAAAGGATGTTTATCCTCTTTGCCTCTTCCTATCATGAAACTAATTAAGGGAAAAGTATAATCGGTCCACAAATCATCGATCATTGCAAGGTTGTTGCGTGATGATTTATGAACTAATGGGACAAAGGCTCAATGACTGAAAAGAAAAGACCAACAAAACCTCCTCTCTATCGTGGAGTTGCCTCAAGGGAAGTTGTAGACATTGATTCTTGAACCATTATCATCACTAAAGAGTATGAAATGACTCAAGACTCAATGGGTTCAATATAACGTCCGATTGAACCCAACTCAATTTTGTCATCTTGTGCCTATTTTAGTCCGATTTTATTTGCCATTTTTATTACCTTTCCATTCTTTAACCATTTTGTCCAAAAGTGATAAGTACATCCACTAATGAAGAAAAGTGTCAAATAAAAGGTTGCTCTTGGCATGAGAGAGATGTAATGCCTTGGTAACGAACCTCCAAAGAGATTAAACCATTAAGCATGAAAGGTCCCTTTCACATGCCTTAAACAACAATCAATTGTTTGAAACAACTCTTAATAAAAGGGAAAGAAAACCAACAAAGGAGGGAGGTTGCAAAGATGATTATTACAAGTGTGAGCATATGAAAACTATGAAATAAAAGCTATTAACTCAAATAGGTTGGTGTTTAAGGCCTAAACGACCAAATCTATGAGGACTTACAACAATACAAGCACAATATCAAAGCATAAACTAAATAAAAATGTCAAAACAATCCTAAAAACACCAAAAATAGTGTTGAAATTGGTTTGAAAAAAGTTAGAAAAAGTAAGCAAAATGGGAGAGAATTGAAACTAGTAAGCAAGCCTAAGGAGGGGTGGCTAACCCCTCCACTTTTTGAACCTCAAAACCACATATTTTAGCCTTTTAAAACTCTAAAAATCAGTGGCCAAAAGTTGAGAAATAAGTGGGAAACACAAGGACAAAAGCTTAGAGAACAAGGTTCAAAGAAGGGTGGTTAACTCCTCCACCTTTGGTAGCTTTAAGTCACGAGTTCCAGCCCATAAAAACAATCCAAAAACAATATAAAAACTGCAAGGAAAGAGAAGGAAGGAGTAGTGTAAGGATGGCCAAAGTCATATCACTTGAAGAGGAGTAACTCTTTGATTCACAAACCCACAAGTGATCACCCTCAAGAGTTAAAATTTTAGCTCAAGAACCTCAGCAAGGAGCCTCAAATTTTTGGTTTAGGAACTATTTGGGTAGTGTATGTATGTTGCAAGATGGAGAGAAAGAGAGATTTTCAAGAATTTGAGCTTTGGTAATTTTTTCTAACCTAAAAACATAAGGGCTGGTCAAGTATATATAGAAAAACTGGTTGCTATCTCGAAAATATTTGTATTGAGCCAACTGGTGCCGTGCATGCACATGGGTGGTACAGTTGGCAATAAATATCTATTCTGCCAAGAAACCTGGCCGGCCAAGTAGGGGATGGCCGGCCACCAATTTTTGACTAGCCGGCCACCTGTTGGCCAATAGGCCTCTGGGTGGTTAGGCTAGAAAAAATTAGAGCTTGGTCCAAAAGAGGTGCAAGGTTCTAGGCCTTAGAATTGAAAAACTGAAGCCCTTTTGCTGAGGAATTTGAACAATTGTACAGCGCAGTATTTCATCATCGAGTATTCAACATAAGGCACCCAAGTCTTAAAGGCAATCAAAAATGGGATGTTTACAATTGCCCCTCTTTAACAAAGCTTGAAGTCATGAAATGACGTAAGTGAATGTCAAAACCCGAAGACGACCCATTTTGACAAGGCCGTAAGACTTGGGCAAACAAACAAAATGCAGATGCAGTTGGTTGAACTCGAAATTTGCCTACGTATCCCTTTGCAAGAAATCAAACCAATGTAGTTCAGGGGCAATATGCAAATGATACACAATGTAATGAAATAATCAAACTGCAAGCAATGCAAAACACACAAATACCATAAACGAATGGAGACGCAAATCAAACTACGTTTAACATAGAAAAGGTGCTGGAACCCTCAGACCACAATTCTTGTGAAACCGGCGCGTACACATGCAGAACTATGCGTTTCGCAGAAAGAGTACAAGTAATTTCGGTAATATGATATAGGTGAGGAATAATCTGCTGGGGAAAGATAATGATCCTAAATGCGGAATGCAACAAGACCAAGTACAATGCAATGGATGCAATGGATGAAGTGAATAGGGGGCGCAGGTTGAACTACGTTTTACCTAGAAAAGGCATGGACACAAACCAAAACATGTCTAACACAGAAAAGGTGCCAGAACCCTCAGGCCACAATTATTGTAGAATAAGCACATACACATGCAGAGCTATGCTTTAACGCGGGAAAGGTATGAGCATATGCCAAACTAAGCTTAACATTAAAAGGATGCAGGCAATGATATGGTATGATGTAATGGATATAATGGATAATGGAGTAGATGCATCCGATAGATGCTATATGCAATGTAATAGATGATAATGGATATGATGTAGTAGCTAGGAAATGGTGCCTTACAGGGGTAATTAGCAAGGTCTCACTTTATGCTACTGAGGATCTTCCTCTTCTTCTTGGTTTTTCAGACTTCTTCCTTTATCTTACGCTTCCAAACCATGGGTACTACTTTTCTCCCTGGCTGTGTTTGCAACTTTCCCTATTCTCCAACAGGGTGACAGATTAAGTTGGTTCAGTATCCAAAATTAAGGCGCATACAAGCTATCTCAACCTATGGGGCTGCCATACAGATTTCAAGTTGAGGATACACCTCTGGGTATTTAAACTAGACTTTAGTCTGGGAAATTCCAAACCTTTGTGTTCTAGGCCTCGGCCATTCGAACTCTAGTTTCTACCATCTTAGTTGATCTCCTAGGAACTCACAACAAACACAGTCAGGTGGCTATACTCGACCATCTAAAGCCGTTCAGCATAACAAACACAAAAGGAATTGCACCTTTAGAGGATTTAAAGTCTCCTAGACCTAGAGAGTGCACAAGACAATGTGGGTGAGGTGTAAAGACAGTGCTATGTGAGTTGAATGCACAAAATAGTGCTATGGGTTGAATGCACAAAACAGTGCAATACATGGTGCACAAGACAGTGCGATATAGGGTGCATAAGATAGTGCAATGTAGGTGCACAAGACAATGCGATGCAAGTGCACAAAATAGTACAATCGAGGTGCACAAAACAATGCGATGTGGGTAAATGCACAAAATAGTGCTATATAGGTGCACAAAACAATGCGATACAAGGTGAATGCACAAAACAATGCTATATGGGTGCACAAAATGGTGCAATGTAGGTGCACAAAATAGTGCTATACGGATGCACAAAACAGAGTGCGATACAAGTTGCACAAGACAATGCGATACAGGTGTACAGAACAGTGCGATGTAAGGTGCACAAGATAGTGCGATGCAAGTTAAATGCACAAAACAGTGCCATGCAGGGTGTACAAGACAGTGCGATGTGAATGAATACATAAGACAGTGCTGTGGAAGGTGCACAAAACAATGCTATGTAGGGTGCAATATAAGATGAATGCATAAAATAGTACTATATGAACGCACAAAATAGTGCGATGTGAGATGAATGCACAAAATAGTGCTATGTAAGATGCAATATAAGTTGAATGCACAAAACAATGTCATGGAAGATGCATAAAATAGTGCTACATGGGTGCACAAAACAGTGCTATGTGGGGTGCACAAAATAGTGCAATGCAAGGGTAATGAGCAGTATGTAAAGTACAACGTCATATACCTTATGAAATGTAGGGCAACTTGACACAATTTATTGAAAATGTAACTAAAAAACACCAAGAGAGGTAACCTAACGAAACTCTGTTATTACGAGTACAAACAAAGTTAAGAGCAAGAGCAACCAATCAGGCAATTCAAATCAACCAGGGTGTATGAACACTCATGTATAATACAAAACACATGTATCAATCAGAGGGAAGATAGCAATCCCAATAAAGTTTTAAAATGGCCAGAGACAACTTTTGAAAATTGAATCATAGCAGAATCATCATGGGGCCTAACCCAGGGGAAAGTGCCCAACAAATGGCTTTGAGCGGACTGAGAGAAAGGTTGGGTCCATGTCCCTTGTTCAATTAATGACCGGATCAGATGTACTGAAAATTGCCCCTAGTGTTCACTGGCCACCGGTTGGGTTCATGCCCCTTGTTCGATGAATGGCGTAGTCAGATGTACTAAAAAGTACCCCTAGTGTCCAGTCACTGGCCACCTTTTTAACATTATGCAGGCACATGTAATGGGGATCATCAGATCCTGGAACAGTTGCCGACCAATCAGACTCGTGCTCTTTCCCAACATGTTGAGAACTTACTCTAATGACGGATTCCTCATATACACTTTGCAATAATCATGAATGTACAATGCCCCTTGTATAGGCTCTCTCAATTTGTTTATAAATTCCATACATGGACTTGTTTTCGAGTTTGGAGCGAACATTCGTGTATGGAATTTTGGCGATGTCACTCTGTTGAACTTTGAGTGACAGACATGCCAGGGTGACTTGATGAAGAGCACTTTTGAGCAACATACATGCTATGGTGACTCGATGAAAAGTGCAGACTGAAACAAATATTGGGCATGATACAATAAAACTCACAACTGACCCAAAAACAGAAAAAGACTTAAGGTGACTGATCATTCACAGTTCCCCTACTATTACTTATAGTCCCTTTAAAACTCAATTTCGATTCCTGAGTTTCGATTCCTTTTTTTTGCTCAATTTAAAGATTTTACTAATAAGTTCAAGTATAGAAAATTGCTTCACTCATTAATTCAAGCTAGTTCTTTCTTACCCTCATGGATTGATGCGAAGCTAACGACGTAAATTGGGCAAGATGATCGGGTTGAGATGAATAAGATGGATATGGTTGAGACTAAACTTCATGATGAAGTTGCCTACGTATCCCAAGAATGGGAATCAGGTCAACGTAGTTCATGGGTAAGGTTCACTCGGGTATTGACACTCTCCTTTTGTGCTCTAACTTTTGCCAAAGTCGCCCCTTAGGATTTTCAACCTTGCAAGCTCTATTTATTTGATTTCTTATTTTCATGCTCTAACTTTTGCCTAGGTCGGCCTTTCGGGTTTTCGGCCTAGCGAGCCTCTCAAGGATAGCGTTACAACACTTGCGGTGAATTTGATCAATAGTCATTCTTGCCCTAATACTGGAACTGTTTCGCCTTAATTTGAGCTTGGTTCTCTATTCTCTTATGCATGCATTCTTCCTGTCTTTTGCTCTATTTTCAAAGTTGGTCCTTCTCGCAATGTGGTACTTCCTCGTATTAGCTTCGTCGGATTCAGAAAAAAGTTCCCTTCTTCACAATTGATTGGATTTCATTCCAATGGATACCCCTAGCTTGATAGTTGTTTTTTTTTTTCTTTTTCTTTTTGGTTTCTTTTATCCTTTTTTTTTTTTTTTGAAGTAATGAAAACACCAGGGGGAGAAATTCTATGATGGTGAGGTCTAAAAGTCATCTTGTACTTGCAAGTCCGATCTACTTGCCAAAATGATCGCCTAACGGCAAAGAGAATCCCCATGATAGTGTAGAATACCGCACACAATTCTGAATCTATATTCACAAGTTTTGCGGAAAAAAAATAGCTTAAAATTTCAAAATCATGAAGGACTCTGTGACGATAATCCAAAATTCACTCAAACCATTTAGGGGATCCTTCTCAACACTCGCACTTATTAACGGAATCTCATTCAAAAAAATAAATAAATAAAATTGGAGCTTTTATGTTTTCAAAAAAGTCGCACATGAATTACTATAGGCACAATAAAATGATAAAAAACTTGACTCCCGCTTTCTTATTATTAAACAACAATACGAAGACCTGAGGGTACACGAGAGCGACTCAAAGGAAAAGACTAAACTAACACAACAACACAACAAAAGACAATGAAAATAAAACTCACAACTCAACTATTTACAAGACATGACTCAAAACAAAATCAACATCCTTGAGACAGAAAGGGGTTTTCTTTCTCCAAGTCCATCTACAGATTTCAAAAATAACTTCAAGTAGCCCACAGGAGGGTCCAAACCCGCCTTCAATTCAGCATTAACATCCACACCCAACAGGATTGATTTCAAACTTTCAAACTGAGTTTCACAGATTGAGTCTCACAATTACCCCGATTGTCTCCACATCTCTTTAACCAAAACAATTTATTTTTCACGCCATGCCCCTAGTTCAGAAGGTCCTTTCCAAGTGCTTTCGACAATTCCCCTAGTTGAGACTGAGGTCCATCATTCTAACCATCAGTGGTGGGATCTATAGAGAGCCCACTACTTCATCAAGCTTAAACTCACCCAGATTGAGTAGAATTTCCATCTCTTCAAAGATTTTGTTATTTTTGCTCAGATTGGAACCGGAAGATTCGAGAATGAACATAATGGGTTTGAGCTCATTGGTGGGTATGATGTGCTAGCTAGGGTCAAGGTAGCTTGTTGGCAAGCCATGGATTGGATTTATGTTATGGGATGACAATCTATTGTGGTCAAGGAGAGGTTTATTGACAACTTTGGGATTTTTTAGGTGAAGTGATGACCTTATTGTCAATCAAGTCTTGAATTTCATGGTGAAAGTGAAAACAACTGTCAGTATGGTGACTTTACTACTGATGGAATATGTAATATTGGGAGAGTCATGTCTAGGTGGGAGAGGATTAGAGAGATCAAGGATTGAGTGGTTTGAGATACCCTTTCTCCATCAGTACCTTCAATGCATAGGTTCGGCTCATATGGAGATGGGCGAAGGTTCGTTTTTTGGAGGAGGAAGCATCAAGTTTAGAAACATTGGAAAATGGGTTGGTAGGTGTTGGCTGGGTATTTATGAGCTTGGGATTGGACTCAGGAGGGGTGTTTCTGGTAAAGCATCTCTCCTCATTGTTTGGCCTTCTTTTGTTTGCTAACCTGTGAGTAACCCCCATTTGAGCATTGGTGTGTTAAACAGCGAAAGTTTCATTTACAACCCTTTCAACAATTGTAAAGACTTGTCATTGGTTCAAGCCTTTGGTCTTCAGAACTTCGACAACCCGTCGGAGATATGCACAGGGCTCAATAGTCACCCCAGACTCATTTTTGCTACTTGCTTTAGCCTTGTCACAGAGTTGGACGGCTATATCTGGGCAAGGCTTGTTTGCTTTTGATTGGCCTATTCCACTTTTAGCTTGTCCCAAGATTAGAGAATCCTTTGACAGGATCAGAACCGCAAAGGTTAAATCTACCACCGTTCCTTGAAGGTCTTCAATCATTCTCAACATCTCAATAGTAGTGGGTTCGGCCATTTGGCGCTCTTGGTATGTTCGAACCGGAGTGGGTGAATCCATCATGCACAAATCGGTACTTTCAACAATGAACACCTCTGGCTTAGGAAGATGGGATGAAGTGATATATAAACTGGGGTCAAAGGAAAGAGGTAGTGTATGGATAAGTTTAAGGTGAGGATGAGGTACTTGGTCATGGATGAGGAGTGGGTTAGTGGTAATATTAGGTTCTTCAGGTGGAGCTATCATCTGGTTGTCGGTAAGATTTTGAACCTCATGACAAAGGCGGTAGCAACGATCAGTGCCATGACCGCTCTGCTAATGGTACACACAATATTTGGTGGGGTTATGTCTAGCAGGGATGGGTCAGGAAGAGGTTGGGGATCAAGGGGCTTGGGATACCCTCTTTCCATTCGGACTTTTAGGGCACTGGTTAGGCTCATATAGAGGAAGATAAAAGTTCTGCCTTGAGCTCGGGTTGGGCTGGCTGTTTATGGGTTGGTATTAGCAAAGGGGTTAGCAATTTTAGGATCGGTGGCAACGGTATTGATTTCAGTGGGTTTGGGAATAGTGCTATTGCTAGCATTGCAACTCTTAGAAAACACCCTCCTTGTTGGTTCGTTTGTTCTAGGAATAATTCCTTTGTTAAATGCGCTCTCAATCTAAACCCCTAATTCATGCAATTTTTTGAAAGTGAATAGCGAAGCGACTATTAACTTTTGTAACATATCATGCTCAAGGTTCTGCACCACTATTTGCACTTAGTCCCTCTCAAAAGGTCAATCTATCATTTGTGCTGCCTTTGCTCTCCACCTTGCAACAAATTCCACAAAAGGTTCTTTAGGGTTCTAGTGGGTTACTTCAAGCTCTTGGGTGGTCATTTCAATTTGGGTATCGTAAGAATACTGATTGACAAACACCTCAGCCAACTCTTCCCAGTTCTGCTTCACTTTATCCTCCAACGTGGCATACCAAGTGGCTGCTATACCTGACAGGGTTCTTCCATACAAAAAGAGTTTCTAAGGCTCAGTAAGACCCATCAGTTTCAAAACATCCAAGAAAAGCCAGATATGTATCATAGGATCTCCAGACCCGTCGAAACAGTCAATGTGTGGCATTTTGAATCTGTTTGGGAGCCTTATAGCAGCCTCGGTGTATCCATCCTCAATGTCAGGAATGGAGTTAATTCCCTATGCCTTTTTGATTGCTTCTCAAGGTTAGTTATTTTTAACTAGGTCGGATCGAGATCATTAATATCCAGGGGAAAAAGCCCCTCATTAGGCTGCACCAAGGGTCTGAAAACTCGAGCTTGAGCCAGCCCTTGTCGAGGATCTGGACCTTACAAATCTTCAGCTGGCGGAGGTCGGTCAAAATTCAACTGGGGGCTCGAGATTGGATGTATAGTAGATGCCCCAGATGGGCATTGCATTTCAACAATGGTCTCGTCCTACATGGCAATTCCCTAGTTTAGGGTCGTTATCATGGCCACAATTTCTTCTAGACTCTGTGTCATCATGGGTCTACTGAGTTGGATGGGTGTAACCTAAAAGCTGACTACCAAGGATTTTAACCCGGTTATACTTGATGTATCTGAACTGGATTAGTCTAAACAGTTTTGACTAGATTGGGCTTTTCAGCATGGGTCTTTTGGCATTCGATGGATCTTTTCTGAGCTGGCCTTTAGGGATCAGATGGACTAGACATTTGCTGAGTGGGTTTTTTTCTGGGATTGGATGGACTGGGCCTTTGCTGAGTTGGGTACAGCTCCTTCTTTGACTCAGACAAACCTAGCATTAAAAACAAATGCTTTATCAGATTGGGATACTGGGTATGCTGGTCAAAACAAAGCAAGATACAATTTTGAGCCCTAGTTCTGGTTTTGCTGAAAATTCACCCATATCAAACATAAACCCAAATTCTAATTTTGATATGACCCTCAAGTTTGAAAAGAATCTCCTCAAGATTAAGACTCTCCCAGGATTGCATTACGCATTGCGAAAGATTTCACATTTTGCACAAAAGCATTCAAAACACCCTTATGAGAGGTAGGGTTTCCCTATCCTTGCTTTGACATGATCCAGGGTTTCAATACTTCAAGCAAGTAGTTTCACAAAATCCTGCATATGGATGAGCATCCTGTCCTATGTTGGAACAGTCACTATGGCTTCACTATATACAGCTAGTCGATTAGTCAAAAGGGCTACCTTGGCAAGACAACCTAATATACCTCTCACACCTAACACCGAGAAGTGAAAGGAGGATCAAGCAATATGGCGGTAATCCAAATCTGAGGGTTGTATTTCCAACATGGCAGAGCCCACGACCGGCTAGCCTTTTAGCAAGCTTTTTAGGCAAACCTCAAGCAAGCCGTCCAAGAATAGCAGATGGAAAACAAAGTGACTTAAAGCATCATTGCAAATGCAATGTAAAGAACATATATATGTAGATAAAATTTCACATCACGAAGTTTAGGTCAAGTTCTCTAAACTCCCCAATAGAGTCGCCAGAAACTGTAGTTTGCTTATCGTGCTCTTCAGAAGGGTTTAGTCTCTTCGGATACGATAGCCCTACAGTTTAGACTCCCGTGGTTCTGAATCTGATTTCACAAGTGCAATGTGAAATAGATAAACACAAAAGAGTCCAAATCCAGCAAATCTTTGAAAAATTGACTTTTAATCAAAAATGTCAAAAATGGACTATTTTGCCAGATTTCATAGTCACTACCTAAATATTTTTGAAAAATTTAGAAAACCCGTGACTGGTGCCAAAGGCCACTTGTCTGTCATCACCAAAGTGTCTCTACTTGGGAACTTAGGTATGAGAGGGGAATGTTATGAATTGAGCACCCCACACATCTGATTAAAGATCGGCCTCTACCTATCATGATGTGATTTTTATGTACAGCATATGCTCTTATTCCGATTATTATGCTATATTTATTATGTGATGCACACAAGCATAAACTAATTCATAAAATTTTGAACGCTTTGATTTCATGTTCATTTTGAAAAGTGTTTGAATATGTGCCAACTTGAAAGATAAGCTCACATGTACATTAATCAAATCATTCCAACTTAAGTGAAAAAGCCTTCATCCACCAACATTCAAACAAGTATATCAACTAAGCACCTAGCCTCATGGTAAACATGCTTGATATGGCAATAATCGCACGCATGCAATATGCTAAAGCAAAAAATACTTACCCTAGATAGCCGAGGCAAGCCAAAAAAAAAAAGAAAATAGTTAGAAAAAATGCATGATCCTAAATAATGCAACCATGACTAATGTAACTCATACAACATGCAATTAATAGGCACGACTACTAGTATGTTATGTGAGTCAATTCAAGACAAATCACGTATTTGAGTAAGGAATTTGAAATTGACATTGGTTAGTATGATGAGACAAACCCTTATGTATGCAACATGAATGGATGCAAGTCATGGAAAATGCTAAGAAAAATATGATGCTTCATGCAATCCATCATAAGCAAATAAATAAAAGGGAGAAACAAATAGTGGTTCGCAGACATACACAATATTATAATCTACACTCGCACAAGAGGGTCCGAATGAATGTCCTAATTAACTACTTATTACCCAACGAAATTAATAAGCTAATTTAACTAATTATTACAAATCCAAATTAAATTAACTAATTAATTACAACACATTAATATTAAAACTAATTTAAAGGACTATTACGGGAGACGAGGAGCTGCGTGCACACAAACGAGAATATCGTCCCAGAAACACCTCTGTTCTACTGCATGATTCTGTTCTGTCCGCAGCCAAAAAAAATTCTGTCTTTGCCTCAACTCCTTCTCTGTTTTGCAAGAAAAATGCCAATGTTTGCTGAACAAATAGTGGCCGACTGGCCAGGGAAAGTGGTTGGTTGGATTCAAGGGGTGGTCGGGCGACCACTAATTTTTGGTACTGCCCTACTACAACAAAATGGAAACAGAGCAAAAACAGAGTGTTTCCAAGGGATGTTTATCCTCTTTGCCTCTTCCTATCACGAAACTGATCAAGGGAAAAGTATAATCGGTCCACAAATCATCAATCATTGCAAGGTTGTTGTGTGATGATTTATGAACTAATGGGACAAAGGCTCAATGACTGAAAAGAAAAGACCAACAAAACCTCCTCTCTATCGTGGAGTTACCTCAAGGGAAGTTGTAGACATTGATTCTTGAACCATTATCATCACTAAAGAGTATGAAATGACTCAAGACTCAATGGGTTCAATATAACGTCCGATTGAACCCAACTCAATTTTGTCATCTTGTGCCTCTTTTAGTCCGATTTTATTTGCCATTTTTATTACCTTTCCATTCTTTAACCATTTTGTCCAAAAGTGATAACTACATCCACTAATGAAGAAAAGTGTCAAATAAAAAGTTGCTTTTGGCATGAGAGAGATGTAATGCCTTGGTAATGAACCTCCGAAGAGATTAAACCATTAAGCATGGAAGGTCTCTTTCACATGCCTTAAACAACAATCAATTGTTTGAAACAACTCCTAAGAAAAGGGGAAGAAAACCAACAAAGGAGGGAGGTTGCAAAGATGATTATTACAAGTGTGAGCATATGAAAACTATGAAATAAAAGCTATTAACTCAAATAGGTTGGTGTTTAAAGCCTAAACCACCAAATCTATGAGGACTTACAACAATACAAGCACAATATCAAAGCATAAACTAAATAAACACGTCAAAACAGTCCTAAAAACACCAAAAATAGTGTTGAAATTGGTTTGAAAAAAGTTAGAAAAAGTAAGCAAAATGGGAGAGAATTGAAACTAGTAAGCAAGCCTAAGGAGGGGTGGCTAACCCCTCCACTTTTTGAACCTCAAAACCACATATTTTAGCCTTTTAAAACTCTAAAAATCAGTGGCCAAAAGTTGAGAAATAAGTGGGAAACACAAGGACAAAAGCTTAGAGAACAAGGTTCAAAGAAGGGTGGTTAACCCCTCCACCTTTGGTAGCTTTAAGTCACGAGTTCCAGCCCATAAAAACAGTCCAAAAACAATATAAAAACTGCAAGGAAAGAGAAGGAAGGAGTAGTGTAAGGATGGCCAAAGTCATATCTCTTGAAGAGGAGTAACTCTTTGATTCACAAACCCACAAGTGATCACCCTCAAGAGTTAAAATTTTAGCTCAAGAACCTCAGCAAGGAGCCTCAAATTTTTGGTTTAGGAACTGTTTGGGTAGTGTATGTATGTTGCAAGATGGAGAGAAAGAGAGATTTTCAAGAATTTGAGCTTTGGTAATTTTTTCTAACCTAAAAACATAAGGGCTGGTCAAGTATATATAGAAAAACTGGTTGCTATCTCAAAAATATCTGTATTGAGCCAACTGGTGCCGTGCATGCACATGGGTGGTACAGTTGGCAATAAATATCTATTCTGCCAAGAAACCAGGCTGGCCGGCCAAGTAGGGGATGGCCGGCCACCAATTTTTGGCTAGCCGGCCACCTGTTGGCCAGTAGGCCTCTGGGTGGTTAGGCTAGAAAAAATTAGAGCTTGGTCCAAAAGAGGTGCAAGGTTCTAGGCCCTAGAATTGAAAAACTGAAACCCTTTTGCTGAGGAATTTGAACAATTGTATAGCGTAGTATTTCATCATCAAGTATTCAACATAAGGCACCCAAGTCTTAAGGACAGTCAAAAATGGGGTGTCTACAATGCACCCCAGGGCGATGTACTCGGCCGGATGAACCCTTTGTCAAGCAATTCTTGCAACTGTATTTTCAATTCCTTCATTTCTGCCAGAGACTTTTTGTACGGAGCTTTTGAAATCGGTTGAGTACCCGACACAATATCAATAACAAATTCAATCTCACAGTCTATCAAGTCCCTTGGCAATTCCTCAGGAAATACATCTGAAAACTCACTAACAATTGGAAAATTTTCAACACCAACATCGGTTGTGTGTATATGCAAAATGCTACACAAATAACCCTTACAACCCTTCTGAAGTAGTTTACCAGCTTTCATAACCGTGTTTAGATAGAGTGGAGGAGCTACCCCATGTCCCACAAAAGTAAACTCGTGTTGATCCAGTGGGCGGAAAATAACTTTCTTAGACACACAATCAATGGTTGCATGATACTTAGCTAACCAATCCATCTCCAAAATTATATCAAAGTGTACCATATCAAGAGGCATCAAATTAGCACATAATGAAATATCTCCAAGTAAAAGCTCACATGCAGGATAAGTAGAAACACATAACATATAGTCCCTAGATGGAAGAGACACACGCAACACATAATTCAAGGGTTCCGTAAATCTATTCAAGTTAGGAGCAAATGTTTTCGAAACAAAGGAATGGGCGGAACCCGAATCAAGTAGCACATGAGCAAGTTGGCCATTGATGGAAAGTGTACCTGAAACCACCGCATTTGAATTCTGAACATCCCCCGGAACAAGGGTAAAGAGTCTCCCTTGCCTAACATCATCTCTAGAAGTAGTAGGCCTTGCCAAGGTCTTTGTTGCAGGAGTGGAACCAGCTGAACGAGCAATTGGCCTATTCCCCTTTTGTTCCCCAAGCATAAGGAAATCTCTCATCATATGTCCCATTTTCCCACTTAAAGAAAGCCTCGGTTGCTCGATAGCAAACTCCTTCATGCTTCTTTCCACATTTGGAGCAAGTTGGTGCTGAATCACGGGTAGAACCAAAAGCACTGGAAGTTCCCAAATTTTGCTTCTTGTTTTGTGAGGGCGCTGACCCCTCATACCTATGAGAACCCTGCCTTTTGTCCTTTCAATCTAAGTACCAGCTACAGTTAGCTTGGTTACCTTCCGCTATGATGGCCCTACCCAATACATTCACGTATTCCTGTACCTTCAACGCGTTAATCTTCTCAAGAATGGAGTCTCGGAGTCCTCCCTCAAACTTCCTTGCCCTTTTGTAGTCCGTATCGACCATATACGGCACAAAACGGGCTAGCTCGGTAAACTGTACCTCATACTCGACTACGGTTCTATTTCCTTGCTTCAACTCTAACACCTTCCTATCTCGGATGCACTGTGGAAAGTATTTTTCATAGAAGATCTCCAAAAATTGAGCCTAATTCATTCCTTAATGTTTGTCTGGAATAAGCATCCACCAACGGCATGTTTCCTCATCGAGTGTAAAAGCAGCAAGCAAGACTTTATGTGCCTCCATACATGGGAAGACTTCAAACAGTTTTTCTATACCAAGCACCCATGCCTCCGCCTTTAGTGGATCAATTCCTCCTCTGAACAATGGCTGTAGACACCCCATTTTTTACCGACCTTAAGACTCAAACGTCATCGATTGAATGCTCGGTGATTATGCATGTTGTGCTCGTTCTAAGGTTACGGAGTCTCGGCTAAGAGCCTTGCCTCCGAACTTCAGGACACTTTTGTGCTTTGCCTCGATTTGCGAACCAGGTTCTGTTTTCTCTTCCCGAAGGGAGGGAGAGGTCTCGTAGACCATTTCTCAGTGGCCGTAGGCTACTTTTCGTGGTCGTAGATCACTGTTCCCGTTTGGAGACCAGTTTCTAGTTTTCGGAGCCGTCGGTCGTGCGCATCAGTTCGAGACCGCTTAACTTTCTCCGTTTGCTCCGGTTTTTAGCACACACCTTGTTTC
This sequence comes from Camellia lanceoleosa, assembly GCA_025200525.1. NCBI lineage: Eukaryota > Viridiplantae > Streptophyta > Magnoliopsida > Ericales > Theaceae > Camellia > Camellia lanceoleosa. Next base: position 113,521,898 of record CM045758.1, on the reverse strand, counting down.
CTCTCTCTAGAGGGACACTGTGGCCTGAGAGACCACCTTCGTGGTCACAGTCAGTTTTTGGGGCACCCGGCTCCGCGTTTTGGCCCCCGAACCCTCGTTTTGCATCTGTCTTGGTTCATTTTTTGCATGGACCTTGTTTTCATTGTTTGGAAGGTGGTACAAGGGTGGGAGACCACCTTTTCTCTTGGAGACCACCTTTTCTCCCGCCGGCCGATTTTCTTGTCAGGAAGCTGGTCTCCTTGGTCTTTGAGCCACATTTGTGGGTCTCCCACCATACCACCAACTTGCATTCAATGTGGAGACCACCCTAGGAGGCTGCCAACCAGCTTTTGAGACTTGACCCATTTGAATTGGTCAGCCTACCTCCCTCAGTCTTGTCTCTATGAGTTGTTGCCAACTGTGCCAGCTGGAAGGCACAGAAAGGATCCTCCATTATGGAGGATCTTCAAGCTTAGTTTTAAGCTTCTTGGAGAAGCTTTAGCCTCCATTGTCTATAAAGGAAGGCCTTCCCTTCCTTGTAGAGGGTTCAGAAAATTGTTCTAAGGCATAGCATACATATCTCTCTCTATCTCTATATCTTGGGTTCAAAAAGTGCTAAGTTCTTGCTCCTTTGCACACTACCTCTTAGCCTGACACCTCCAAAACCAACCTAAGCTTCTTGGAGGGTCTTGAGAGGTCCTAAGGAGCTGCATTTTTGGTCCACAAGCTGCTGGAGTTGCTGAGCTAGAAGGGTAACACCCTATTCCCTCTTTTGAGTTTTATTTTGCTCCATCTTTTAGCTCTACTTGCAAGCAAATTTGAGCTTTGGTGTAAACTAAAAAAAAGTCTTATTTTGAGACCCTTAACATGTTTGTTTAAGATCATTTCTCTTTTGGGGGTCATCTACCCCCTTGCATGCTTCATTTTGCCTTATTTTGAGCCATGCATTAGGGCCTTTGCATTGACCTTTGTTTGGCCTTCTAGCCACTGAACTGTTGTTTTGAGTGCCAAAATTAGAGAGGGGTGACCCTCTCACCCCTTGTCTTGTTTACTAGCATATTTGGCCTAACAAAGGAGCCCTTATTTGCATGCTTCCAAGTTTTGTTTTAGGCCATTTTTAATGAGTTTTAGGACCTACGTAGGCTCTGTCAGAAGCTTGTTTTGCCATATTGGGTGTCCATCTTGCATGTGTAGAATAACCCTCTTCATAGCCTATCAAAGGAGCATGTCATTATTGCATGCATTGACCATGTTTCAATGAGTTTTTGGGCTTTACTTGGCATGTCATACCTCTAAATTTTTCTGGTTTAGTGGCCTCTTGATTGCCTCACATGCTTGTAGTGCAAATCCTCTTTACTAGCTTACATTGCATGCTATTTTGGCCTTTGATTCTAGCACTTTTTGGCCATGCCTTAAACTGATTTTGTGCATTTTTTGGACTGCCTTAGCTCTATTTTTCTTCCTCATGGTCGAATATTGTTTGCTATGCATGGTTGTAGTGCAATACCCTTGCATAGCTTTGAGTTTTGAAGCCTATTGCATGCTTATATTGAGGTGTTTGCATGTGTTGGGGTCATTGTGCATGGTATTTCAGAGCATGTAAGGTTGCCATGTTCCCATGTTTTCCACTTCTTATATGCATTTGAGGGTTGTGCTTGTATGCCTCATTTATGGACCATTGCATGAGCTTCATTTCCATGCATTTTGAGCCATCATTTTAGACCATTTTCCCACTTTCTTGGACCTGCATAGGGACTTTTTGGGGCTGGTTGGGTCATTTGAGCATTGCTTTGTGTACCTCTAGTGTAATGCACTTCACTAGTCTTGGTATCCGGGCCATCTAGCATGCATAGTGTGAGGTGTTTGCATGATTCGGGACCATTTTGCATGACATTTCAGAGCTAGAAAATGTGTGATTGTATGCCATATTTCATCCCTTTCCATGCTTTGGTAGAGTTGCATTTGGTGCCTTAGGTTTGGTCCCTTGCATTTGTGGATGTTTGCATGTGTGTTGTTGCTTCATTTCATCATGTTTGGCCACCAATTTGAGTGTGGCTAAGACCCATTCATTTTAGTTTAAGTCCATCTTGCATTGTGTATGCCATGTCCATATTGCCACATGCTTGATCGTCGCATTGTGTATGCCTTGATTATGCCTTTGTGTATGTCCATCGTCATATATGCGTTGTGTATGCCGTATAGCGTCATATGCATTGAGTATGCCATTCGTAGTTCATAGCATTGTGTATGCTAGTTGCACCTTTGCATGTCATTTCTTCTATGTTTGCATGTCTTAGTTGCATTTCGTTTAGGATTGCATGCTAATTGTTGCATTGTATATGCCATGCATATTGCATTGTGTTTGGAATATGGTTTAGTCCAAACACGGGAAGCGAGGGACGTTTCGTACTCCAAGTGACGAAACATGCCTCGATTCTCAGTCGTCGACACTCCGGATTACCCATGATGGAGTTTAGGCCTTGTTGTGTTTATATGTGCATTCATTTTACATCGAGTCGTGCAATCTGACCCTCGGCCATCATGCATCGAGATGCGTGATTGGTGGCACGAGGATCGAGGACTACACTCCCTGGAGCTTGTGCAATGCTAGGGAGAGTGGTCATGCACACATATGTTGAAAATACTTTGCCATGCCCCTTTCTCGCTCTCTGTTGCAGCAAACTGAAAACTAGTAGCAAAAGCTGGTCAGCAGCCTTCTAGAGCTTTGTACAGTGTTCTGGGACCAGTTATAAACAGAGGCAAATCAGGGCATCATGATGGATTTTTCGGCAAAGCGACTCGAGCATGCATGCATTCCTTATCATTCAAGACCGAGCTGAGGCAGTCCATTTCATATGTTTTGCATGCTGGCTTATTTATTTTAGTTAATTTGTTAATTAATTAGGGCTGTGTAATAATTAGCTGTAATTCGTTATTCATTCGGTTGTGTATTATTTATTCGGACCCTCCAAGGAGGGCAATGTTGTAATAAGTGTGCGTATGTGTGATGTATGTCTTCCTACCCCACGTCTTTCTCCCTTTTATTTACCAGCTTATGATGGTTAGTTTAGGGCATGCTTCAATTAGCATCTATATGCTCGCATGTTTGCATCCATTCATCTATCTTGTATGCACTGGGCTCGGCGCATCATACTAACTGCATTGTATTTCAATTCCAAGTTGAATACATGTTATCTGTTGCATTTCATATGCCATGTTTAGAATAGCCGAGCCTATCTTAGTTGCATTTTGCATGTGTTGCATTAGCCATCTTAACATGAACTAGGATCATGCATTGATTACTAACTAGTTTCTGTTTTGGCTTGGAGTACTCGATGAGTGTTTATGCTTTAACATCCTTGCATGCGTATGAGTGACTGCCATGATAGCATGCTTACCATGAGACTATTTGCTTATGTGATATAACTGCCTGAATGCCTGTGGGTGAAGGTTGGATTATTTGAATTGGAACAATTCACCAATTGAGAGTTTTAAGCCTACTTGAGAATGGCAAAATCATGTTTTCTAAGCCCACCCAAGGGTGGCAAAATCCACGTCTTAGCCTACTTGCGAGTGGCACCTTCTAACCGTTTTTCAAAACGAACATGAGATGTCTTGTTTCAATTCAAGCGACCCAGTCTATACTTGTATGCTGTGCGCATCACATAGTAATTCTAGGCTAATAACCGAAATAAGAGCACATATGTTTTCAAAACTCGATATCATGCTTAGTAGTGGCCGATCTTTGATCGGGCGAGCGGGGGTGCTCATAGCTGACCTTTCCCAATCGTACCCAAGTTCCTGAGCCGAGGCAACTTTGGTGATGACGAACACGTGGCCTTAGGCAACGAGTTAGGGTTTCCTAAATTCCCCCAAAATAAATATTTAGGTGGCAACTCTGTATCTGGCAAAGCAGTCCATGTTCGGCACTTCTTTCTAAAAATCAATTTTTTTCAAAAACAATTTGCCAGATTTGGACTCTTTGATGATTCATCGGTCTTGCATTGCACTCTGCGAGATTAGATACAGGACCATGACATTGAGTCCTGAATTGTAGTAAGCCCCAATGAACAAAACGGGATTCTCCCGGGACGTTCGGGGACGTCTACAATGGCGTCTTCATCTTTTAAACTCCTTTGTGAGTGCAATAGTTCAGTCATCAACTAGGTGGTCTTGCACTATAGATGGTGGCACAAGCATTAGTGGCAGTGGTAGTTGTTGTTGTTGTTGTTGCTGTTGTCTAAAAGCCTCTACCATGTTCATAATCATTGCCTCCATTCTATCAAGTTGTGTGGAGGTTGAATCCTCCCCATTTTCCACCCTTGTTCTCACCATGATCTAGAGAAACATACGTTATAACTTTCACAGATAAGATGCACATAAGTCACATTTACAAATGCACATTTTCATGTCATACCTGATTAAGAATGCATTATGGATGCAACTTAAACCTTTTCTAGACTTCTTATTGCTCAAATGGACTCGTGTGTGAGATATTAACTCGTACTCTAATACCACTCAGTCATGAACCGAACTCGCCTCTAAAAGTTTGGGTCATAACTGACCAGTAATCACTTGATTACATTCGGCCTCATACAAACATACAGAATAATTACAATAATGGTGCCATCAGCGAAAGTATACAACAACGAAGAAGTCCATATGCCAATATGAGTAAAATATAACACATTCACATCATTTACATGCCCATGCAAAAATATAAGTATCACATGAAATTTATACATCTCGATTACACATCCCAAGACCAAATAAGAAAACAAAATAAGGTCAAAGCATAATGGGAGTCAAAGGCAAAACTCTATCTTGGAGGCATAACTCACCAAGTTTACAAAAATAGCTCTTGAAGCTGACTCTAAAAGTAGGCTCTATCCAGCGGATCACCTACATGTGCATACATAATATTGGGTGAGCGAAACTCAATGAGTAATAATATAGTAAGGTAGTGTAAATCAATGATCCTAAGGTTCTTACAATATCCATAATCATAATACAGAACGGCCTTGGGCCCATCATATAAACAGAACGGCCTTAGGCCCATCATATAAACAGAACAGTCTTAGGCCCATCATCTCAACAAAACGGCCTTAGGCCCATTAATATCATAACGGCCTCAGGCCCACATAAGTACAAAATGGCCTCGAGCCCACATATTATGCAGAACAACATCGGTCCCACAAAACATCCTTAGGCCCAAATATATCATAGCATAAACAAAACGACCTTAGGTCCACATTGCACACGTCATATAACTTTTACAAACTTCATTCATTTTGATCAAAACACAATATCGGTACAAATCGCCTTTCATGGCTCAAGTAATTAGTTATAACATCATATCTTTAAAATACTATTACTCACATTACGTTTAATCTTGTGGCGTTTCCTCCGGCACATGATCTACACAAAACATGTCACGCACATATTTAATAAATCATTTGTTTCAATTCGTACACTTATCTTTCATAATTCACAACCTTCTTTAATGAGTTTTTAATCATTATTTCACTCCCAAAAGGGTTTAAATAAGGTTGAGAATGCATTCCAGAGGTTAGGAGTTCCAACACAAGAAAGCAGGGCTTTCTTTCCTGCCTAGCCGCACATGCAGCCGATCCAACCGCTCGATCGGTCTGGCTTCGCTCGTATGGAAGCTTGAGTCACTCGTGTGGAAGCTCGAGCCACTCGAGTGCACAAAACGGTTTGTCCAGGTTTGGTTCAGGGTCTGCTTGTGCAGAACCCGTGGCCGCATGAACGATTTGGCCACACACAGACAGTCCTGAAATGGCACAAAAATGCAAACTTCCCAAACTCATTTCTATGCCCAAATCAAAGCAAAACTTACTCAAAACATGATATATTGGCATGATTTAGGTATAATTCCACATCAAACACATCAACCTTGCTTCACCATTAGATTCATGGTCTCATCTATTTCATATATTCATAAATTACATCTTCAAGCTCCAAACATATATAAACATGGTGAATCTTCTAACAAATCTTCATTGTATGAAACAACTAGAGTTTATTTCATGGATATATCATAATATTGAACTCAAATCAAACAAAAATGAAGAGATTAAAGTTCTATTTCTTACATTTAGTTTAACCCATTACACAACCCAAAACCCTAGCTCAAAATTTTTAATTTCTTTTTTATTTCACACCAAAGATGAGCTAAAGACAAAGATTTCAAGTAATTTTTCATAACTTAGCTTCAATCTAGGATTTTCTCTTTGAAACTCTAGCAAAATACTAGATTCTTCTCTTCCTCTCTCTCCAACTCACTCTCTAGTAAGTCTCAATAAGAATGAAGAACAGAAGAGCGCTAGAGATATATAAATTAGGCCAATTAAACATTACAAATCGTAATTTTTCAAAATTTCACCGAAAGCTCTAAAATTCTTGCTGATCATAGATATGAAGTCGGTTTTGGTTTATTGCACCTTTAAGGCTTTCAATTTTCAGTTCAAAGTTCCAATTGCAACAGATATTCCTTCATTCAACAGATATTATCCAAATTCACATAATTCATATACTTAAACTTGCAAATTCATATCAAACACATAATCACATGTATAATTAAGCATAGTACAGGTTGGGTTATCACAAGTTCTGCTTCGCACCAGCTGTCAAACCAGCAGTATAATCGACAATAGCAGAAGTCATCCTTGACGAACGGAACCTCACCGGACATCCGGGGGGACATCTGGGAGGACATCCAAGCGAACGTCCCTCAAGTACAAAATTTCATTTTGGACATTCTAGTGGATGACCACTTTGCGCTGCAACAACTCTTTTTCAAATACAGTTGTCATCAATCAAACCCATCTTTCAACTCCTTTATGATCTAATTATGTATGTGGAATGCAAATTTGAGTAAAGTAGATTTTACCAAAATCATACTCAATCTTCTCAACACACGTAATAGAAAACGGTTCGATGATTTTCTCCTTGATAAATAGTAGAGCTTTTGCGGAACAAAAGACAAGCAAGCAAGCAACAACACAATCAAAAGAATTTCTCTGATCTTTCATCACTCTCATCTTTCTCTATTCTATTCTCTAAAGTGTTCTTCATCTAGTTTTCATTTTCCCTCCAAGAATTACAATGAGCTTTAGCTTTAAGCATATATACCTGTGAGAGTTTTATATATATATATAACTCAGAGCTTTAATCTTTGTAATATTTCTTGAGAGAGTTTCATTTCAAGCTTTTTGTAAAAGTAAAACCTATATTCAAATATTGTAAAAGTGTAGTACACTCAGATTTCTTGACTCTTTGAGTGTGATTGAGAATCAGCTAAAGAGGGCAAGGTTTTGGACTTGGTATAGTCTTTGTAAAATCTGTGGAGGATTGCTCCATTTGTGAAGAGATTGCTAGCACCCAGTGAAGCTAGAAGATAGTGGAAAATCGCAAGTGAAACTTGAGGAGTGGATGTAGGCTTGGTTGAAGCTGAACCACTATAAACCTGTTTGCCTCTTCTTCCTTAATCTCTTTACTTAACTGATATAACTAGTTATTGTGATTACATATTTCACTGTTAGATTTCTTCATTAAGCATTATCATTAACTGTTGTTCATCTACTACTTGGAATTAATTATCTATTGTGCAAGTTGTAATTTTTATTGGGGTATTATTGTTTTTTATCTGTAAAAACCTAATTTACCCCCTCTTAGGTTGTCTTTTAGGTAACAATCATAATCAAACACCACTTGAAACATAATATTAGTTATGATTCAAAGTTATTAATGTCAAGAAAAATGAGATCTAGTTAAGACTCGGTGGAGTTGGTTATGAGGAAAATAGTGTTGATTATGACCTAGTAGTATTGGTTAAGATGGAAGTGTATTGATTGTCTCAAAGTGGTTGAGGTGATGAGGCAAATTTGTAATGATTATACTCAAAATTGTGTGGTTACTAGATGAATTGGTATTGGTTATGTTCCAAAGTGATCATGATTATGAAAAAAGGGGTGTTAGTTACGTTCCAAAGTGGTTGTGATTATGATTAAAAAAAAAAAAAAGTGGCCAGGGTAGTAAAAGTATCATCATTTGGCCGAAAGACTCTCAACCTGGCCCATGGATACCTAGATGGTTGGGCTAGGCTAAACAAGGCTTGGACAGTGTTTGAGGGGTGGCTCATCGACCAAGTAAAAAAAAAAAATTTAAAAATGAAGGAAAAGAAACAAGTAAAAAAGTTTATTATTTGAAAAAAAATCCTAATTTCATAGTTTTTTTTTGGGTGGATATAGTTCCGTAATTCTTAACACTTAACTAATTCTATTTCAAATTGTGTTGTTCATGATTTTGATGGCCGTACCAAATACTTTATTATCCCATCTGTAAAAAAATTTAACTATACCATTAGCTAAATGCGAGCAATAATTAGTTTGTATGAGCCTTACATGATCTCATCTTGTACTTGTATTATGTCCACTCTCTCCAAGTTGAAGACAAATTTGTAGCATACTTGTCTTTAAACAAAAGATGTTGAACTCAAGAATATGGCCCTTCTTTCCCTTTTTTCTCTTTTGTTAAATATAATAAGACTTCAAATTAATTAAACTAATATTCATCAAGACGATGTTAGTTTATCAGTGTCATTTGAAACCATCAACCACGTTTACATTTTGATTCCTTTTCTTGTTCTTTCTTAGCAAATCATCCCAAAACTTTTTCCCAAATTAATGAAATACCCTTCTTGGAACCATATCACCACAATACAAGTGGCCAAAATTATTGTAAATATAGAATAGAATATGGATAATTCCCTAAGGAAATTGCTATTTATACCCTCTTCAAACACATTATCTACATCAGGCCTTCAAAGTTCAAAACAAGAATAGAGACAAAAATTATGAGTTTTTCCTCAAAAACATATCTACTATCCCACTAGTATGTCTTTTATTTACCACTTGTTTGGATGTTGAGGGTTAGGGTTGTAGCCCAAGTGAGAAAATAATGGGAAAGAAACCACCTCCGGGTCAATGCAACTGAGAGAATGACTTAGATTGCTGTGTCCAAGGCAAGATGTACGCAATATACAAGTGTTCCCCACCAGTTTCTAGACAAACTAAGGCAACACTCACTATTAATAGCTTTCAAAAAGGCAGAGATGGTGGCAGTCCAAGTGAGTGTGATGGTAAATATACTCCGACGACTTGCCAGTCATGACATTATCAACTGGATGGTACAAAGGAGGCAACTGGTGCCTCAACAACATCACCATCAATGCTAATGGGTAGAGTGTGGTGGCCATGGTGGTCGATGAGTGTGACTCAACTATGGGATGTGATCAAGACCATGATTATCAACCTCTGTGTCCTAACAACATCGTTGATGCTTCGAAAGGTGTGTAGAAAGCCTTGGGTGTCCCTCAGGATAATTGGGGTGACTTGGATATAACTTAGTTCGATGCTTAGTTTCAAATGTTTGCTTGTGATATAAGTATACGCCTAATATCATCTCTGTATTAGTTCTTGCACTTGTGCGTTTCTATTTTCCAAGTACACTATGTAATGTAATCTAAGAGTTGTGTGTATTGTATTATGGATATAAAATCTACAAGAATTGCCTATAAGTTTAGTCCAAATTTGAAATCTAGTTTAACAGTTGAAAAATCTAGAAATCCCCTAGATAATGATTTGTGATTATGTATCAATTTTAAGTTGTAAATAACAATCTCAATCAAACAATCAAGACAAATTAATGCAATGATTTTATGTGGAAAAACTACAATTGGACTAAGAAGACATAAAGGAATTACACAAGTGTACTCTTAATTACCTAGCGAATCTATACTCGAATCGAACCGACCCCTATGTGCCTCTTCCAGCCCCGTCTTCACCTCAAAATTGTCTTCTACAATGTTGAATCCACAATACCGATGTCGAATCCATGATGATAAGCCACTCCAAAATCTACCAAAGCTTCAGGCCCAAATTCCATGGAATCCACCGAAGAACAACTCTCTCTCTCTCTCTTGTGAATAAAACAAACTAAACAAACCCTTTGATATGATCCACTCAATTCATGAATAAACTCTCACAGATATCAAAGAAAACAAGCAAAGAAGTTCCAGATCAAAACCCTAATACCCAAAAAGAAGATCTGGAAGCCGTACCCTAAAATTGAACTGAACTGCATCTTTTATATCAAACTGTTCCACGATCTCCACTTGAGCGCAGGAATGGCCGCTCAAACTAACTGACGCTCAAGTGCAGAAAGTTCCGCTCGAGCACAAAAACACAACTTTCAGTACTTTTGCAGTCGAGTGAAACTTCTGAAAGGTCACGATCTCCGCTCAATCGCAGTAATGGCCACTCGCAGCAGACAAACAACTTTGACTGCAATTTTGTTTTTTGCTTCGGGAGCACTGCCTTTCGACCCCGCCTAGGTGCTGCCCCAAACCCGCCAAGGGGCGCTGCCCCCTAAACCCCCACGAGCTGACTGGGCAGCCTGATCCTTGACATAGTCAGCGAAGTGGCAAACATGAAAGAATTAACTTCTGAAACATCTTTGTGTAGATGCGCCCGAACATCCAGGGAAAATCCCGTTTTGTTCATTGGGCTCACTACAATTTGGACTCAATGTCACGGTTCTTAATCTGATCTTGCAAAGTGCAATGCGAGATTAACAAATCACCAAAGACTCCAAATCCGGAAAATCATTTTGAAAAACTGATTTTTAGAAAGAAGTGCCAAACATGGACTGCTTTGCCAGATACAGAGTTGCCACCTAAATATTTTATTTTTGGAAAATTTAGGAAACCCTGACTCATGCCTAAGGCCACGTGTCCGTCATCACCAAAGTTGCCTCGGCTCAGGAACTTGGGTACGAGAGGGAAAGGTCATGCAGTGAGCACCCCCGCTCGCCCAATCAAAGATCGGTCTTTACTAACATGATATCTTGTTTTTGAAAACACATGTGCTCTTATTCCGGTTATTAACCTAGAATTACTATGTGATGCGTACAGCATACAAGTATAGCCTAGATCGCCTAAGTTGGAACAAAACATCTCATGTTTGTTTTTGAAAGCGGTTTGCTACTTGAAAGTAGGCTAAAATGCGGATTTTGCCACCCTCAAGTGGGCTTAGAAAACATGGTGATTTGCCACTCTCAAGTGGGCTTAAAACTTGCAATCAATGAATTGTTCCAATTCAGGTAATCCAACCTTCACCCACAGGCATTCAGGCAATTATATCACATAAGCAAATAGCCTTATGGAAAGCATGCTATCATGGCAGTCACTCACACACATGCAAGGATGCTAAAGCATAAACACTCACCGAGTACTCCAAGCCAAAACAAGAGATGGTTAGTAATCATGCATGATCCTAGCTATGTCAAGAATGCCTAATGCAACACATGCAAAATGCAACTAAGATAGGCTTGGCTATTCTAAAATGTCATGTGAAATGCAACTTGATACATGTATTCAAACAGGAATTGAAATACAATGCAGTTAGTATGATGTGCTGAGCCTGGTGCATGCAAGACAGATGAATGGATGCAAACATGCGAGGATAAGAATGCTAATTGAAACATGCCCTAAAACTAACCATCGTAAACTAGTAAATAAAAGGGAGAAAGAAATGGGGGTTGGAAGACATGCATCACACACACGCACACTTATTACAATAGTTGTGCCCTCTCGACAGAGGGTCCGAATGAATAATACAAAACCAACTAGCTAATCTAAGCTAATCTAATTAAACTAGTTATTTACACAACAGAATGAATAACAAGCTACAGCTAATTATTACAAAACTCTAATTAATCAACAAATTAACTAAGTAAGCAATTTAAATAAGCATGTAAACTAAATGATGTAGGCTGCCTCAGCTCTGCTTTGGATGACAAAGGATGCATGCATGTTCAAGTCGCCTTGTTTGGAAATCCCTCGCGACGCCCTGATTTGCCTCTGTTTGCAATTGATCTCAGAAACTTGCACCAAGCTGAAACTCCACCTTGGGAATCTGTAGGGATGCTGCCGACCAGATATTGGCCTTGGAGACCACTTGCCGACCACTTTTTGTGATGAAAACCAGAAAAAGTGGTCGATTGACCACTATCCGTCGGCCGACCGGTTTTGCCTTTGGTTTCGGTTTTTACGCAGAGGGCAAGAAAAGGGCATGGCAAAGTATTTGCAACACATGTATGCACGTCCACGCTCCCTATCATTACATAAGCTCAAGGGAGTGTAGGTCTTGACCCTCGGGCCACCAATCACGCATCTCGATGCATGATGGCCGAGGGGCCGAATTGCGCAACTCAATATGGAATGAATGCACATACAAACACCTAAAGCCTAGAACTCCATCATGTATAGTCAAGAGTGTCGGCAACCGGGAATCGAGGTACGTCTCATCACTTCGAGTATGAAACGTCTCTCGTTTCTCGTGTTTGGACTAACGCCTATTCCAAACACGATGCAACAAACGTGGCATGCACAATGCGACTTCAAGTATGCAACCTAATGCGATACAACTTGGACATGCAAACATCCAAGGGATGGTCATGCAAACATGCGACTAGCATACACAATGCTATGAATTACATGGCATACACAATGCTCATGACGCTTGCATGCACAATGCACATGGTAACTAACATACATAATGCGATGAATGGCATGCACAAGTGTAATGATCAACCATGCAACAACATGGCATACTCAATGCTATGAACCACATGGCATACTCAATGCACAATGGACTTAAATCAAGATGGATAGGCCTCAGCTATGTTCAAATTAGTGGCCAATGATGATGAAATCAAGGCACCAAAACATACACAAACATACATAATGCAATGGCCCAAGTCTAAGGCACTAAACACAACTTTCCACAAGCATTGAAAGGATGAAACATGGAGTACACTGGCATGCATTCCAGTACTGACATGGCATACAAAATGACTTCGAATCATGCAAACAACTCACGCAATGCATGTTGAAAGGCTCAAATATCAAAAACTAGTGAAGCATATTACACTAGAGGCATGCAAGGCGATGCTCAAATGACCAAACCAACCCCAAACAGACCCTATGCAGGCCAAAACAGTAGCAAAATGAGTTGGGATGATGGCTTTGAAAGGCACAAAAATGGGGCTCATGCAATGGCTCACAAATAGGGCATAAAAGCATAATTCTAAAGAGCACTTAAAGAGTGAAAAATATGGAAGTATAGCAGCTCTACATGCTCTAAAATAACATTCCCAATGATGCCAAAACATGCAAATATCTCAAGTTAAGCATGCAAGAGACCTCAAAACTCAAAGCTAGTCAAGGCTATTACAGAACAAGCATGCATGGCAAGCATCATTCGATCGAGAGGCCTCAAAATAGAGTTAAGGCAGCCTAAAATATGAACAAAACCATGTTGGCGCAAAGCCAAAATGTGCTAGAATAAAGAGCCAAAACATAATGCGAACCAAGCTAGTAAACAAGATTTACACTACACACATATGGAGCCTGTGAGAGGTTACCAAACCAGCCAAAAACTGAGCCATGACATGTCAAATGATGACCAAGAACCCACTAAAATGGAGCTAAAACATGCTAGATTGACATGCTACCTTGATGAGCCATAAATAGAAATACACTACACATATGAGAAGCATGCCAAGGGTGACCAAACCAACCATGGACAGAGTCTAGGCAGGCCCTAAAAGTCACCAAAAAGTGCCTGAACCAAGCCTTGAAAGTATGAAAATGCATGCTCCTTTGATAGGCCAAAAATGCAAGTAAACAAGACAAAAAGAGAGAGGGTCACCCCTCTCTGATTTAGGACCTCAAAACCACATGCCAACCACTGAAAATCCACTGGATTTCAGTGGCTAAAAGGCCAAGCAAGGATTAGCTCCAAAGCCCTAAGGCATGGCACAAAACAAGGCTAAACAAAGCATGCAAGAGGGTAGAAGACCCTCAACACCCAAAAGGCCTTAAACAAACATCACAAGCACCTTAAAACAAGACTTTTTCTAGTTGAAAGCAAGGCCTAAATAAGCTTGCAAATGAGACCAAGAGAGCAACCAAAACAAAGCTTAAAAGGGAGAAAAGGGGTTACCCTTGAAGCACTGCAACAACAGCAATTCCGCCAACCCAAAACCAACTCTTATGACCGAAAAAGAAAAACATAAGCTAAAGCTTCTTGGAGAAGCTTAAAGGCTTGGATATGAAGTCTGTGCCCTCCAACTGGCACAGGTGGCATCCACAGACTCTACAAAATATGCAAGATGGCTGCCGACCAGAAAAGGTGGTCGGCCTGCTACTTTTTTTGGTCGGCCGACCACTTTTTTTTATTTTTTAGGACAAAAAGTGGTCTCCCGGAATGAAAAGTGGTCGGTAGGTGGCTGCCAAGGCCAAAAAGTAGCTTCCAAGGGTCCAAATTGAAGCCCCAGAAGTTAGATTTCCAATGGCGCCAACCTTGCATTAAAATTCCAACTGTGCAAAAAGTTATGCCTATTTTGGTGAAGCCGCGCAGTTTCGGTCCAACCGAATTGATGCACTACTTCAACCAACCATATCTCCCCCGTCCGGACTTGGCTTTAGGAGTTTTTTGAGTGCAAAATGAAGCCCCGGAAGTAAGCTTTCTAACGGTGTTGGCCTCATAGCTGAAATCCAAGTATGCAAATGAGTAGGCCCGATTCAGCGAGGGCTGCTTGACTCTCTCTTAACGGTTCATGCCCATTTTCTCCCCCAACTAGGTTTCTTCCCTCTTCTCTTCTTTTATTCAACTCCAAACCCCTAAACAAGGTGTTTTGAAATATTTTTCAAAGATTTCATCTCTATTTCATTCATTTCCACTTTGTCCTTGCTCGGTTTACCGGAAAGCGCAACATTTAACGAAATACGAGCATCAGAACATCGTAGGAACTTTATTTTCGAAACATTTTGAAAGAAAGGGGGTTTTAAGGTCTAAAATCTTTTGATCAAGATTGTTTTAGTCCAAAAAGTGGTATGAAGTTGAGATTTGACTCTCTCCTTGCCAAAGAAACAAAACCTTTACCCTGCACAACTTTCACCACCACCAAGTAAACCATCAGTGGTGCCCAAGTCTTAAGGGTGGTAAAAAATGGAGTGTCTACACTTTGCAAGGCGCAATTCGGGTTAGATTCGCATCTAAAACTCAAAGCCTCACTAAAATAAAAGATCGAGTACAATTACAACTAAAAGGAGTTTTGTCAAACGGGATTGTCAAGAATAAAAACCTAATAATCTCTCCTTTTGGCAATGCCCTGACAAAACACACCTAACAAATAAAATCATAACCACCCCAACCCATCACAGCCAACAAAAACAAACTTCTTTATCAAGGTCATGATCTGCAAAACAACTATTAGCGCCATAATCTCAAAAACAACTATTAGTGCCACAAGAGTATATGAAAAAGCAATAGACATATGACAAGATTATCTTGAAGAATGAGATGGAAATATGAATAGATATAAATTGGAGATTTTAAGAACATGTAGCATGAATAGATGACAATCCTAAGAAACATGCAAACATGCTCAAAAACCATTTTGATTATGACTCAAACTTCTCTCCATTTTTGTCATGAATTATCAAAGGAAGCTCAAACAACGAAAGAAAGAGCATAAATCACACAAGCAATGACAAGATGATGGAAAAAATAACCTACGAGAAGTAAGCAATAAACAAGTAGTGGATAGCAACATACTAACCAACTAATGCCAATCTCCCTTACCAAACAAATCAAAGTGTTCATACTAACAAACTCTTGCAATGATAAACCAAACTCCCCCTTACTAAAAGCAATCACAACACTGTATTGAAAACAATGAACAAGAAGAAAAAAAACATGGTGAAGCAAGCAAGGAATTTCATATTTGTGCCTTAAAACACACAAGATTATCCAAGAAACACAATTACTTGAAAACACAATGTGCACAGCCTCTAGAAGATTCCTCATAAAAGAAAGTGATGCATTATGTGAAAAGCATAGATCCCATGGAAAAGGTGTGTGTGTGACTCTTAGAGTTCGACAAACACTAGATTCAAATCCTAGTAGTAATCTGATAGCTGGACCTCTGTCAAGAGAATCTAAGCACAACTAAGGAAGGTCAAACCACTAGAAATTAAGGGATATTTAGTGAGTAAAAGCGGAGGGTCCCCCTCAATCAACGAATCTTTTCTTTTCCTTTTTTTTTTTCTTTCTTTCTTTTGCACATTTTTTCTTTTCTTTCTTTTGCACATATTATTCTTTCTTTTGCACACTCATTGGAGGCAGACACGCTCAAGAGTATGGAAACCGAACTAGAGAGGCATGAAGACAATAAGGATAGCCTGGTTAGTGACTCTGAGGTTGCATTTTCCTCATGCCTTAACTACAAAGAACTGAGGAAAAAGCCGTGGAAATGCAAAAAGATGGAAGGTGGTTAAAAGACAAAACATCACCCATGATATGCTAGTATAGGTCAATTCTCCTAGAAAAACAAAAGATACAATGCTAGAAGTCCATAGAAAAAAAAAAGATCACTAAGGCAAAAGACTCCGATATTTGCTAATCCAAGAGTGTGTACAGAATAAGACATACTAATCAAAGAACACACACTTCGAAATGAGTAAAAACCACAGAAAGCACGCACATATTAACATGTAATGGATATTTTCATCAATTCCAATATGCAACAAGAACTTCTCAAAAAATTCAAGCTTGCAAAACTATACTCAGAAAATCTTTTTGGATTTTTTTTCTTTTCTAAAATAAAGCAAGACAGAAAATGAACAGGTACACATTCAATGATACTACACATTAAATGCCCCCCCCCCCAAAAAAAAAAACACCACATAGAAACCTAAAACAAAAAAAAAAAAAAAAACGAATAAACAACTTAACACAAGTCAAGTTTTCTCACTCAAACAGCTTTAGTATAAACAAAGTTGTGAGAATTGCGGTTCTTAGGTGGTGTCTTGACGTTGTGGTTCCCTTCCCTTTCAATGGGAGTCCGTCTTGATGTGGTTTCCAACTTCCTATTCCTAGGTCTAGGTAAATGCAAACTCACTCCATGTTTGGTCTCAAGCACATCAAAATGGCAAGGTCTATTATGACCCTTAACCTCATTACGACCAATGAAGTGTCTCCTATCCCACGAGATGTTGGAATTTCTTCCATCTCTATGAGACACTCTCCCATGCAACTCATAACAATAAGGGCAAATATGACCATACATACCATAATGATGACAAATAAAAACAGTCTGTACCTTGTTTTCTTTGGCCTTACCAACTCTAGGAAGTTTGAGAAGTCCACTCCCATGTTGAATTTTTTGTTCTCCATTTCCTTGAGTTCTTGTATCATGAGATGTAGATGCACTCCTTTTTTGCTCTTTGTTATCACCAAAGCCAATTTGTTGAGACCCGATGATATTGTCCAAAGGTTTTGATCCTTTGTTCCAAAGACCAATGGTAGCCATAGCACACTTGAGCTCTTCCTCTTTCTTGATCATTAGTTCTTCCAAGGCAACTTGAGACATCTTGAGAGTTTCAATCTTTTCTTCATACATTGCATAGATTTTATGTAGCTTATTCCTCTCTGTCCCACAAGTCAAGAGTTTTGCACAAACAAGTTGTCGATCACTAGTGTAAACACCTCATTTTTGACCGCCCTTACGACTTGGGCATGATCACTTGCACACCCAATGATGAATGTATATGCTTGTCAAGTGCTCAAAAGTCCTCAACAGAATGCCACAGCTCTGAGCCTCAAAACCCTGTAAACCTTGTGCCTTGTTTTTGCACCAAAACCCCAGCCTTTCAAACCTGAAAAACCTAGGACCTGCGGGCCCATTTTTGTGGGTTGTCGGCCATCCCTTTTGGCTATCGGCCACCCTTGTGCCTTGCCGGCCAAATGTGTGGCCTGCCGGCCACAAGTGTTTTTTAGATATTTTTCTGCCAGCTGTGCCAATTGTTTGCACAGATGTTTGCATCTACCTACATGTGTATGGATGGATGTTTTTAAGGGAGTGTGATGTTTTTCTATAAATAGAGAACCTCCCTTTCCATTTTTAAACGTTAGAAAAATTAGAGCAAAATTAATTTTCTCTCTCTACAATTCTCTCTTGAAATTTCTTAAGCTTTTGCCTATATACTCTTAGCCAAACCTTGCCATCTTTGAGATGAGGTACTTTTGAGCCTACTTTGAGCTCTTGAAAGTGTGTATGTATTGAATTGTTGCTTAAAAGTGTTCTTCTCTTCAAGAGGTATGAGGCTTAACTTGTTTCCTTGCTCTGGTTGCTTCTTTTCTTACTATTTTTCTACTATTTTTGGGCTGCATAAACTCTATTTTTTTGGGCTGAAACTTATGGTGTAAGACCTTAAAGGGTGGAAGGGTGGTTCACTTTTCTTTCCACCTTGTTTCTCTAGCCTTTACCCTTGTGTTTCCCACCTTTATAATATATTTTTTTGATCTTTTAAATACTAAATTTCAGAGTTATTTCAGTGGCTAAAAACATGTTGGGAAGTCCAAAATTGAAGGGGTTAGCCTCCCCTCCTTGTGTCTTCACTAGCTTACACAGCTCTATGTTGTAGCTTACTATTTTAGCTTTTTTTGTCTTAATTCCAGCACTTCTTTTGCATGCTTTAAGACTGTTGTAGGACTGTTTTAGTTGTTCATTGCATTTATGCTTTGTTTTGCATGCTTATAGTTTAGTTGTCCTCATAGGTTTGGTGTTTTAGGCCTTAGCCACCAACCTATTTGAGTTAATAACATTTATTTCTTGCTTTTCTTACTTGTGATCACCTCTAATTATCTCTCCAACCTCCCTCATTTCTTGGCTTTTTTATTTTCTTTGAGAGTTGTTTCAAACCGATTGTTCTTGTAAGCTTAAGATAGACGTTGTCGTGCTTAATGGTTTAATCTTTTTAGGGGTTCATTATCAATGGCATGACATCTCTCTCATGCCTTAAACTAACCCTTGGTTTGACACTTCCCTCCTTTAGAGGACTTAATGTTCACCTTTGGACTTAATTTGTTAAAGAATGGTTGGTAAATTAAAATGGAATAATAAAACTTGGACTAAAATAATGCAAGATAATAACTTGGTTTGGGTTCAATCAGACGTTAATTGAACCCTTGAGTCTTGAGTCGTTTCATACTCATTAGTGATGAAAATGGTGCAAGAGTCATTGTCAACCATTTCCCTTGATCATTCATGATAGGGAAGAGGTTTGAGAGTCTTTATTTGAGCATTCATTGAAAGTGTACCCTTTGGTTCATAGACCATTATGCAATGAAATTGCTTGGATTGATGGCTTGTGAATCAAGTTTACTACTCTTTTGAGCTGTCTGATGATAAGGAGGGGTAAAGCGTACAAACATCCCTTGAGAATACCCTGTTTTTGCTCTGTTTGTCCTCTGTTACAGTAGGAAGGGCCAGACTCCAGTGACCGACAGGCCACCACTTCTAGCCTGCTGGCCACTTCTGCAAAACCAAGCAGTGTACTTTTCTAGCAAAACAGAGCTGATTCTGAGATGAAAAACATTAAAAATGTTCTACTATGCAACAGAGGCATTTAGCAGCAGGACAGTGGCCTTTTTCGGGTGGAAATCCGTACATGCATGAGCATTCCTCATTTTCCGAGGCGGAGTAATTAGAATAGCTAGCTTAGCACTTCTTTCATGTTGTATTCATGTAATTAATTAGTTCGTTTTGATTTGTAATTAATTAATTAGTTAGTTCAATTAGTTGGTTGATTTGTTATAATAATTAATTAGCTAGTTTAGTTGATTATTTCATTCGGTTTGTAAATCGTAGTAATTAGCTTAGCTAGTTAGTTTATTCAAATCCTCCTGCGTGAGGGCGCAAATGTTGTAATAACGTGTATGTCTTCCAACCCCACGTCTTTCTTTCTTTTATTTACCTGCTTATGATGGTTAGTTTAGAAGCATCATGTTTCATTTAGCATCTCTCACGTTTACATCCACTTGTATTGCATGCATTGAGGCTCAGCGCATCAGTCTAACTTTCATCGTTAGTTAAATGCCTCTTTGAATATGTGCTTAGACTGCATACTATCAAATTGATTCATGTGCCATGTAGTAACCGAGCTTAGTAAATTGCATATCATATGCGTTGCATTAGTTAGGATCATTGCTTTTTTTTTTTTAAACTCTTTTGTTTATTTTGGGTTGGAGTACTAGGTGAGCTTCTAATCACTTTAGCATATCGAATGAGTATGATTGTTGCCTTGTCCAGCATGTTCACCATGAGGCTAATTGCTTAAATGATATAACTGTTTGAATTCCTGTGGATGAAGGTTAGTTGCTTGACGTGGGATAATTTGATTAATGTCCATTTTAGCCCACTTTTTCTAGTGGCAAATTCACAAAACAATTTCAAATAAAATATGAAATCAAATGTTCTAATTCTTGCAAAAATTAGTCTATACTTGTGTGAGTCACATAGTAATATAGCTAATAATCGGAATAAGAGCATATAATGTAAATAAGAATCACATCATGAATAGTAGAGGCAATCTTTGATCGGCCGAGGTGGGTGCTCAATTCATGACCTTCCCCTCTCGTACCTAAGTTCCCGAGCCAAGACAACTTTGGTGATGACAGACTAATGGCCTTTTACACGAATCTTGGGTTTTCTAAATTTCTCAAAAATATTTAGGTGGCGACTCTGAAAAATGGCAAAGTAGTCCATTTTTGGCATTTTATTCAAAACATAGATTTTCCAAAAAGAATTGCCGGATTTGGACTCTTTTTGTGTTTTCACTATTTCGCATTCCACTTGTGAAATCAGATTTAGAACCACAGGTAGAGTCCGAACTATAGGGCTTCTCGTCTTTCGAAAAGAGCGCAAAAAGTTGAGCTACAGTTTCTGGAAACTCTGCTACGGATTTAGAGAACTTGGCTCGAACTTCATGATGTGATATTTTATCTACACTTATATGTTTATTTGCATTTCATTTGCATTGGTGCACTTAAGTCACTGTGTTTGCCATCTGCTATTCCTAGACGGTTTGCCGGAGGCTTGCCCAAAAGCTTGCCAAAAGGCTGACCGGTCGTGGGCTCTGCCATGTTGGGAACACAACCCTTGGATCTGAATCACCGTTGTACCGCTTGATCCACCTTTCACTTCTCGACGTTAGGTGTGAGAGGTATATTAGGTAATCTTGCTAAGGTGCCCTTTCGACCATTTGACCTAGTTACATATAGTGAAGTTCTAGTAACTATTCCAACGTAGGATAGGATGCCACCCATTTGTAGGATGTTGTGAAACTCATTGTTTGAAATAGTGCAACCTAGATCATGCCAAAAATCTAGGATAGGGTAACCTTACCCCCTCATAGGGGTGTTTTGGTTCTTTTACTTGATATGTGCTTTTACAGTGAAACTGTACAAGATGTTTCATATCAGCATGAGTTTAAGAATAGAGTTCAATGGGGATTACAATCAGCTATGTGTTATGACTGTTGTGAATTTGGGCCAAAGTGTTGTTCGAGTTTTGATCATGTTTTTCTTTCTTTCTATGTGCTAGGTAGTTTACCCTCGTAGCTTCAGAAAGATCCGATATTCCCCAAGTTGTGTGGACTCACTTTGGCAAGCTTCACAAAGCTCAAGACCTTGTTGGTGGTCAACCAGTGTTAGTCTCACTTCCGCTAGTCACCTGACGAAAAAGGAACAGACAGTCAGTAGCACCAATACAAAGCACTCTGTAAACACCTATCCGCTCTCACTCAATCAGTTCACCAGCATCTAGTTCACCTAGACCGGCAATGTCACAAAATACGGCACAGAACGCGGAGGAATTTGCTGCCATGATGGTAGCTTTCCAGAGAACCATGGACATTGTAAACCAGAGGATGGCTGCATAAGATGAAATTATTGCCGATCTACGACGTACATCTGCGGCATCAGTATCGACTGTGCATCGGATCCCGGCTACTCAACCAAACCTGGATCCACCCCCACCAGTAGAAAATATGCTAGTCCCTAGGAAATGTTTCCCCTAGCTCTAGCTTATAGGCCTTCGGTTCAACCCGCTACAGGAATTTTTCCTTTTGGTACCAATGAAATTGATTCGGCCGTAGTCAAGATTGCCAGATTGGAGAAAGAATTGAAGAAATCCCAGAGCTTCAACTCCATTCTAAATATCAAAGATGGGTACACTGAGGCTTCAGTCAGATTATCGAAGAAATTTAAGATGCCCCACATCGACAGATTGAATGGGAGTGGGGATCCAATTATGCATGTCTGATTGTTTTCAAATGTATTGAGGCCCATGGGTTTGTCTAGGGCACAGAAGCTTTCCTTGTTTGGGAGAACCTTGTCTGATGTGGCGGCCATCTAGTACACTAAATTGGAAGACTCAACAAAGCAGAATTGGGAAGAGCTATCTGAGGCGTTTGTCAATTAGTATTCTTATAACACCCAGATAAAAGTAACCATTAGGGAGTTGAAGGATACTACCCAGAACCCCAAAGAATCATTCATTGATTTTGTCGCCCAGTGGAGAGCCAAGGCAGCCCGAATGACAAATAGACCTACCGAAAGAGAAAAAGTCTGGCTAGTGGTCTAAAAGCTTGAGCCAGACATGTTGCAGAGAATGATAGTGGCACCATTGTCCACATTTGCTTCCTTACATGAGCTGGGGATCCAGATTGAGAGTGCATTAAAAAAGGGTATTATCCATTGAACAAGCAGACCTACAAAAAGGCCATTCTCTCAGAGTACCAATGCTAGCAGTAGCACTATTCCACAGTCTGCGAATGTCAATACTATTGTTTCAACAGCCAAGATGGCTAATCCTTTTACTTCTACTACAACCTCACAACCTTCACAAAGTACCAGCCCATCTCAGAATCGAAGAGTTTTTACTCCCCTCCATATGAGCCTAGCCCACGACCTTAAGCTATTAATGCAAAAAGGGCATCTCAAGCCTCTCAATCCTCGTCCACTTCCAAACCCATTGCCTCCCTAACATGACCCTACCCAGTATTGTATCTTTCACCAACAACATGGCCATCTCACGAACATGTACGTCATGAGATCCAGGATCTCATTGACAACAAAGTCATTGCCCCACTTTCCAAACCCAATGTAACAACCAACCCACTTCCTCCACACAACCAAGTCCCCCCACCCAGAAACATTAACCACATCCATACACTATCGCCCACCTTCAACCCTAGCACATACATTACCTCATCCCACCTACCAAAACCGAAGGTAGTTATTCCAAAAGGCACAGACATGTGCATGATGGATCTAACACCACAAACCCAATCCAAGCCCGTGGCAGTAAAAACGGAGAGAGAGAAGAATGCACTAAAGACAGGGTCGTCTGATACCCGTGTCATAGAGAAGCGGGTCTCGCTCGTAAAGGAGTACGATCCCAGTTTGTACATTGTGGCCATCGATCAGTTAAAACCAGTAGTTATAGTACTGGACTTTTTCAACATTAATGCTATCGAGGAAGGCCAGTTAGAGAAACATTAGAATGATCGACCCAAACAAGGCCTAGATGACTTGGCTGACTTAGAAAAAGATTTGGCTGATTTGGAGGAAGATCTGGAGGATTTGTACTTCTTCGAAGAGAAGGATACAAGTAGTGTTCAGGTGGGATAGTAGGACCCGAGTTAACCAGAAACAAGCAATGGATGGTTGAGTGAGGAAAAGTCTGATATAGAGGAACAAATAGGAAAAACTAGGACAGAAGAGGAAATCACTGCTAGTGGCAAAGCTGAAGCTGAACCCCTGATTGAGAAAGAACAGGCACTAGAACAATTTCAAAGGGAAAGGGATAGAGGAGATCCAGGCAAAGATAGCTATGGAGTAGGGAAAATGAAAAGAGAAAGAAAAACCCAAGACAATAGAGAGTGATGCCCAAACTACTAAAAAGGTCGAATGGGAGCCCAGCGACCGAAAAATGACGTTGAGGAAGCTCAGAAAATATCAGGATTCAGAAACCAAGATTGTGGAGGACGAATGGTATGATGACGGGGTGCATGATATTAACATGCTCCAGACAAAACCTGATGCCAGCCCGGCCTTAACTATGGGAGAGTTGTGGGAAGGCAGCGACCTAAGTCATGTATACACTGAAGAAGCTTGTAAAGGTGATACCCAGGATGACACCTGGTATACTATCGAGATCAATCATATGACTCGAAGTGGTCGGTACTTCAAACCCGCAGCATTAGACCATCCAGAGACCTCTGGAAAGGAAGCTTGTAGACACCCCATTTTTGACCGTACTCAAGACTTGAACGTCATCACTTGTGCACTCGATGATTATGACTGCATGTGCTCATTTTAGTGCCCGAAGTCCTCGGCGGAATGCCCTGTCTTTAAGCCTTAAAACCCTATCCATTCTATGCCTTATTTTGTATCAAAACCTTAGTGCTTCAAACCTCAAGACCCTACGACCTACAGGCCTCCTCTGGTGGGCTGCTAGCCACCCTTGTGCCTTGTCGACCATCATTGGTGGCCTGCCAACCATCAGTGTTTTTTTTTCAGATATTTTGTTGACAGTTGTTCCAACTGTTGGCACAATTGGCTGCATCTCCCTACACGTGTATGGAGGGATATATCTCAGCCAAATGCATGCTTTTTTGTATATAGGGGGTCTCCTCCCCCATTTTTGAGGGTTGGAATTTTTGGAGCAAAAAATCTCTCTCTCTCTCTCTCTGTCCACAATTTTCTCTCTCTTTCTCTTGCAAATTTGTGTACATTAGCCTACATACACTACACTTTTGCCTACACCACTTTAATCAAAGTTGATCACTTTGGACTGTGGTTCCTTGAAGCCTTCTTGGAGCTCTTGAAGTTGGTTTTGGCTTGAATTGTTTCCTAGAATTGATCTTTGCTTCAAGAGGTATAATACTTGCCTTTTTACCTTGTTTTGCATACTTGTTTTTCTATCTTTTCCCACTGATATTGGGCTGTTTTGGGGCTATAAAAAACTCTATTTTGGTGGGCTAAAATTGGTGGTTTTAGGCCATTTAAGGTTAAGGGGTGGCTCACCCTTCTTTATTTCTTGTTTGTAAGGCCTTTCCACCTTTGTTTTCCACTTTCAAACCATCTTTTTTTGGGCTATTGAACACTGATTTTCAGAGTATTTCCAGTAGTGAAAATCATGTTTTGAAGTCCAAATTTGGAGAGGTTAGCCTCCCCTTCTTGTTTCTTGTTTGCTAGCCTAAATAGCTCTATGTGTTAGCTTAATTTTCTAGCCATTTATAGCTTGATTCTAGCATGTTTTAGGCTCTAATTTGGACTATTTTAACTCTGTTTTTGGCTGGTTGTCGCATTTGAGTCTTGTTTTGCATGCTTCTAGTGTAAGTGTCCTCACAAGCTTGGTGTTTTAGGCCCTTAGACACCACTTGTTTGAAGTTGATTGCATGTTTTAGTGCTTTTCTCACTTAATTTTAGCACTCATTAATCTCTGCAACCTCCCTCATTTCTTGACTTTTTTATTTGCTTTGAGCTTTGTTTCAACCTTGGGATAGTTTAAGCTTGAGATTGAGGTTCATGCTTAATGGTTTAACCCTCTTTTGGGGGTTCATTATCAACGGCATGACACCTCTCTCTTTCATTGCTTGAATTGGAATGATTCAATGAATGTACATTTAAGCCCACTTTGTCAAGTGGCAAATTCAAACTCTTTTCAAAAAAACAAACATGATATTGAATTATTCCAATTTGAGCAAACTAGTCTATACCATGTGTGTGAGCATCACATAGTTAATGCTAGCCTAATAAACTGGAACGAGAGCATATAATGTTGATAAAAATCATATCATGATTAGTAGAGATCGATCTTTGATTGGGCGAGCGGGGGTGCTCAATTCATGACCTTCCTCTCTCGTACCTCAGTTCCCGAGCCAAGACAATCTTGGTGATGACGGACACGTGACCTTTTCCATGAGTCATGGGTTTCCTAAATTTTCTAAAAATATTTAGGTGGCGACTCTATATCTAGCAAACCAGTCCATTTTTGACAATTTGATTCAAAATCGATTTTCTAAAAGATTTGTCGGATTTGGACTCTTTGGTGTTTATTAATTTCACACTGCACTTGTGAGATTAGATTCAGAACCGTGGGAGAGGGCTTATTTTCAAACTTCCGAAAGGAGGCGCAAAAAAGTCGAGTCACAAGGCTGAGAGATCAAAAGATAACGATGTTGAAGAAAACCTAGTCTTGAAACAGCTCAAGAGGATTCAAGCTAATATATCAATCTGGGGGCTGATAATGGCATCTCGGGATCATAAGAAAGCACTGTTAGAGGCAATGAACCAAACTAAACTGCCTATCGATACCACTGCGGACCAATTGGTATCGTTGGTTACATCTAGGGACGTTGTGCTAGTGATATCTTTTATAGATAAGGAGTTACCACCTGAGGGTGCCAACCACAACTGTCTCTTATATGTAACCCTGCAAAGTAAAAAAAAAATAGATTTCGGTGGTGTTAGTAGATACCGGATCGGCAATCAATGTATATCCAGTGAGAACTGCTTATGCCATTGGTTTGAGGCTGATTGACTTTACACCCACGACCCTAGTTGTCCGGGCTTATGACAATACAAGCCGAGATGTTATGGGAATGTTCAAAAGCCATATCCTAATCGGCCCGTCTGAACATGAGGTGGAATTCCATGTCATGGACGTTCTGGCCACTTTTAATCTACTACTAGGAAGGCCCTTGCTACATCGGATGAGGGCTATGTTATCAACAGTCCCTCAGCTAGTAAAGTACCCCTTTCAAGGTGGGATTGCTACTATGTATAGCAATTCTACAATTCACCTTCCCCAAGGAAATACTACACTAGTCTTGGGAATCATACACGAAGAAGATGATGTATTTTTCTTCGGCTTCTCTAGTAGAAGCTCAGCTGGTCCAGAACATCATGGCTGAAAACGAGAGGAATTATGTGAGTGCCCAGTCAATCTACATGATGAATAAATAGGGACATCTTCTGGGATCAGGATTAGGTAAAAGCGGCAGGTAAGGAGGTACGGTTGCCAAGGCGATGAGTCATTATCCCTACACTTTTAGGCTAGGATACAAACCTACCACTGCAGACTGGCAAAGAAAGGAGGAGGAGTTGAGAGGAAGAATCAAAACAAAGAGGATTGGGAAGCAATATGAGTTAGTCCACAAACCTATACAGGGAACGCTGAATGGACGCTTTGTCCACCAAGGAGAAGATTTCTCCTTCTGTGGATTCCTGGAGTCTTGGTATGACTAGGAAACGAAGACTAGGTATCCTGGGTTTGAAATCTTCTTCGAGCACCAGTTACCGAAAGAGAAGGATGAGTAGGTAGACCTAAACACTGGTACGGATCAAGGAAGGGCTACGAGCCTGGTTATTGAAGAGGAGGAGTTGCTAGGAAAGGCACTGGTTGACTTACTGGTGAGTTCTACTACTGGAGCTAAGTCCGCCAACTTGGGGGATAGTTTTACTATCTCAATGATTGGGGATAAACCAGCAGAGTATATTACTAGTCTTATCATGTATGCATTTGAGGCTCCGCGCCTGATCTGGAAGTTTGAGAAGGGCACCGTCGGTAGTTCTGAATTGGATAGTGAATCCGAGTCTGATTCCACTGAGTCTGTTGAGTTAGAATCAGATTCAAGTTCTTCAGAGTCTAGCATCTCCGAGCCTGGTAACCCAGATGCCAGAGTCCTATCCCGGTCCTCTTTTCTTTTTCTTTTGAGTCCACTGTAACTGAGGAGCCAGATCTTTTGAATGGAAATGAGGTGGACTTTGCTTATTACTCTGTGCCTTTGGTTTGTTGTACTGATCTTGATTTCCAAAATTTTGACTTAAACAAAAAAGAAAAAATTCCTCGAGCTTTGAAAAACTTGGTTGATTTTCAGGAGGAGAGGCGTGTTAAGCCTTGTACAGATGAAATCATTGCTATTAATGTAGATACTGAGAAGGATCCGTGTTTGGTACAGATCAGGTTCACGTTGTCTTCAGAAGAACGCGAGCATTTAATCGCTTCATTAAAAAATTTCAAAGATGTTTTCGCATGGTCATACGAAGACATGCCTGGAATCAATCCTAAGATTGTACAACACTGAATCCCTCTTGACCCTGAGGCCCGGCCAGTTAAGTAAAAGCTGTGCAAAGTTCGCCCAGATTGGGCTTTGAAGATTAAGAAAGAAGTTACCAAACAGATTGAAGCAGGGTTCTCGCTTGTATCTGAGTATTCGACGTGGTTGGCCAATATTGTTATAGTCCCAAAGAAGGATGGTAGAATCAGAGTCTGTGTCGACTTCAGGGATCTAAATAAGGCTAGCCCTAAGGATGATTTTCCACTGTCACATATTGATGAGTTGGTAGACTTCACTACGGGCCATGCATTGTTGTCATTCATGGATGGGTTTTACGGGTATAACCAGATTCTAATGGCACCCGAGGATAGAGAGAAGACTGCTTTCACTACTCCATAGGGCACCTATTGCTACTGAGTCATGCCGTTTAGGTTGAAGAATGCTGGGCCACTTATCAAACGGCTGCAACCACTATTCTGCACGACATGATCCACAAAGAGGTTGAGGTGTATGTGGACGATATGATTGTTAAGTCTAAAAATCGAGAGGGCCACTGAGTATAGATTGAGGTTGAAGCCGCAAAAATGCACCTTCGGCATAATAACGGAAAAAATGATAGGATTCCTAATCACACAAAGAGGAATTGAGGTAGATCCTTTCTAAATCAAGGTCATCTTAGAAATGCCACCACCAAGTACTGAAAATGAGGTGTGCAGCTTTCTGGATAAAGTGCAATTCATAAGACAATTTATTTCAAAACTAACCTTGACTTGTGAACCACTATTTGGTCTCTTGAAGAAAGGAAAGAAGTTCTAATGGGACAATCCCTGTCAGTTTGCTTTTGAACAGGTCAAGCAGTACCTGTAGAATCCGCATGTGTTATCACTACCAGAACCAGGAAAATCACTAAATTTGTACCTGTCAGTGACAAACTCAACCGTGGGGTGTATGTTAGCTTAGGAGTCGGAGGCCAAGGTGGAGAAATCCATTTACTACTTGAGCAAGAAAACGCTAGATTACGAGACCCGTTATACTCCCCTCGAGAAATCATGTCTAGCCTTAGTATAGGCTACTTAGAAGTTGAGGCACTACCTGTTAGCTCACTCTGTAAACCTGGTTTCGAGATTAGATCCCATCAAATATCTCTTTGAGAAACCAGCACTTACAAGTAGGCTAGCCCATTGGTTGTTTCTTCTCTCCGAATTTGATCTTAAATATGTTATACACAAGTCGGTTAAAGGGAGAGCAATAGCAAAATTCCTGGCAAATCATCCAGTAGAGGAGGATGAAACAGTGGAGTACTCTTTCCCAGATGAAGACATTCTACAAATAGAGGAGAAAACGTAGACAATGTACTTTGACGGAGGAGCCAATCAATACGGTTATGGGATCGGTATGTTGCTGATAGCACTCGATGACTCCCATTTACCCTTAACCTTCAAATTCCAATTCAAAGTATCCAACAACAAAGCAAAATATGAGGCATGTATTGTTGGTTTAGAAGTCACCCTGGAACTAGGGGCAAAAAGGTTAGATGTCATCAGGGATTCGAACTTGGTTGTGTCTCAAGCTAACGGAGATTGGCGGGTTAAGGAGGAGAAAATAAAGGTTTACCATTAGGTCTTGGTCATGCTAATTCTGAGGTTTGAAAAGCTAACGTTTACCCATCTTCTAAGAGAGAACAATCGATTCACTGATGCACTAGTAACTCTATCTTCTATGGTAGACATTCCATTGGGAGTCAGGATGCATCCGATTATTATTGAACAGAAGTACGCGCCGGCCTATGAAACTATTGCCGCAATAGATGAGGCTTCAAACAAGAACCCCTGGTACTACAATATCTGGAATTTCTTGAAAAATGAGGCATATCCACCAAGAGCAAATGCCAAGGACAAAAGGGGAATACGGCATATGGCCATTCAATTTATCATCTGTAGGGGCAAGCTGTACAAAAGAGGCCATCTGGGAATGCATAAGCTATGTGTTGCGGAAGAGGAATCAAAGCACCTTATGGAGGCCATTCACGGTGGAGAATGTGGGGCCCACATGAACGGTGTGATGCTCACCCGAAAAATCCTTAAACAAGGCTACTAGTGGCCAACCATGGAAGAGGATTGTATTGGTTTTGTTCGATGATGCCATAAGTGCCAGATTCATGCCAATCGCATGAACATACCACCATCTAAACTCTACAATATGACTTCACCATGGCCTTTCTCAGTTTGGGGAATAGATACTATCGGTACAGTCATGCCAAAGGGGTCAAACGAGCATGAATTCATCCTGGTAGCAATCAACTACTTTACGAAATGGGTAAAGACCCAGTCCTACTATATGCTTAAAGCATCGCATGTGGCTAAGTTTATCAAGAACAACAACATCTATAGGTATGGGGTGCCTAATGAGATTATCTCCGATAATAGGTCGCACTTCAAGAAAGAGGTGATAGACTTGCTTGAGAAATATAACGTGGCTTTCCATAAGTCATTGATCTACAGGCCACAAACCAATGGAGCTGTCGAGGCTGCGAACAAAAATATCAAAAGAATTCTGCAGAAGATCTTAGAGACCTACAGGGACTGGCCAAATAAACTGTCATTCGCGCTTTAGGGATACAAAACCTTGATCCGAACATCTACGGGAGAAAACCCCTTATTCCCTCGTCTACAGGATGGAAGCCATTTTGCCAATCGAAATTGAAGTCCTGTCGCTGCGAGTTATAGCTGAGTGTCAGATAACAGAGGCAGATTTGAGAAGTTAATGTTGTTTGATCAGAGAAAACTAAGGGCATTGTATCATGTCCTAGGTCACCAGCGCAAAATTGCTAGGGCTTTTAATAAGAAAATGAAGTCCATAAATTTCAAAAAAGGAGACATGGTGCTCAAAGATAACCGAGCTCCCATCCATGACCCTAGGGGCAAGTTCAAACCTAATTGAATTGGTCCTTACATCATCAAGTCAATCTGGTCAAGAGGGGTGATTATTCTCATGGACCTAGATGGCCTGGAGTTTTCATAACCGATCAACATAGACAAGTTGAAGAAATACTATCCCTGAGAGGCTCGCTAGGCCGAAAACCCAAAAGGGCAACCTAGGCAAAAGTTAGAGCATGAAAAATTACAAATAAAGAAAAACTGAGCTCGCAAGGTTGAAAACCCTAAAGGGCGACTTTGGCAAAAGTTAGAGCGCAAAAGGAGAGAGTTAAAATCCGAGTAAACCTGAACCAAACTACGTAAGGCCTGATTTCCATCTTTGGGATACATAAGCAACTTCATCCTGAAATTCGACTGTAATCATCTCCAACTCAAGTGTCCTGCCCGTTTTCTTGATCAGGTCATCTTTGTTCATTATCTATTAGTTCAGTTATGCTCATTATTTCGAAAAGAAAAGCTGAGTACAGTGTAGAGCAGTAGTGATATGCAATCAGTGGCAATTATGATTTCTTTTGATTTGGGACTATACATCTTGAGAATCGGTTCCATGCATGTCAGGTGGTGATCGTTTCTGAAAATTGTTTTGAAAAGTTTTAATAAAAATTGATTTTCCTCAAAATTTACCTTTTACAACTTAGACCATTTTTGGGACCAAAAGAAAAAAATTTAGTGCTCATAACTTTAATTCCATTGATTTCAACTTGAAGTACATTCTCCAACTCTTTGCTACAAATTGAATTTACTTTTACATCATAAAACTTGAAAAGAAAGATCAAAGCAATAAAACTAAGGGCACATGAGTCAGGTGTTCCTGCACCCTCCGCTCATATTGGCAGAAGTCCCTGCAACTAAAGTTGGTCCAGCTTGTGCCTCGTTCTCGAGCTAAGCCAAGCATTCACCAGAAAGGGCATAACTGAAACTAGGAGCAGGGGCCAAGAGCTCTATCATTCTCCAGGCAATGAGGTACCAAGTCAAGTTTGAAGCACGTATTGGGAATAGAGCCGAGTACTCCACCCCCTCATCTAGACGTGTCTGATCATGCCCAAATTGGTGTCTAAACCGGAAGGGAAAGTAGAACACACAGTGTGTAAGGCCAATCAACTAAACACCCAGCTGTCGGGTCATGCTATAGCTCATCTCGGCTAAGTCAAGCCAGGGGCAACGCCAAGCTATATCGACTGCAAACCTATGGCACATCCAGTTGCACCACCATCCCTCATTGGGGGAGTCCACTAGGTGTTGGCGAAAAAAGTACGCTTGAGTTGAGTAAATTGGGCAAGGGTTCACCATCTCAGCTTGTCCATCAGCCAAACCTGGGAAGGGATGAAAAATAAGAAAGATTAAAGAATAGAGTGATATATGTTGAGAGAAAAGTAAGGAAAGGGCTTTGAGAGAAAATAGAGTGTGAATGTCGAGTGATATGAGAAATATATATAAGATAGGGTAGGAAACAATACCTGGAGCAATAGTGGACTCCTCGCAAACCTAGTGGTCTCTCACTGATGAAAAGCGTCCAAACCCATTAGGGTCTCGGCCAAGGCCAAACCGATGCAACACTTACCTTCTTTCAGGCGTTAGGCTACTTCAATCAACTTGATATTGGCTCTGTCGAAACTAAGGGCAAGAAGATAGTGTGCAAGCTTACACAAGCAAAGGGCGTGTTGTCAAAAGCCTTGCCAGTGGAGGTCGGCTCGGTCACCGATGTCAGAAAATCGATGAATCAAGCTTCGTATATCTAGCTCTCCATCGTGGGCCAAGGATTGACCTTTGGGGCAAAGTAAGCCCACACATCCCTCCCAAGGCTAAGGCATGGCCAAAACAGGGCTGAAGTATGATTTTCTCATCCCGCCAGGATTCCATTAGTGTTTGAAATTCTTCAAGAGTCAGGCATATTTCTTGTGCTTCAAAGAAAAAGACATGCATAATCGGGTCCCAGCATCGAACCGTGGCATGGAGGAACGAAAAACAAAGTG
The DNA here is from genome assembly GCA_025200525.1 of Camellia lanceoleosa. Classification (NCBI taxonomy): domain Eukaryota; kingdom Viridiplantae; phylum Streptophyta; class Magnoliopsida; order Ericales; family Theaceae; genus Camellia; species Camellia lanceoleosa. The sequence goes on along the minus strand of CM045758.1, from coordinate 113,488,947 downwards.
GGGTACGGCTCAATTAAAAATGAGCGTTTATGTTAAAACCCCGAAAATTTACCTTTTCCGTGTCATCTAAAGTGGCTATCCAATTTGTGAGTTTCTTGGCAAAAAATGGCTTCATTTGTGGAAGAAACAACAGCTGAAATGAAGTTCTAGAGAAGAAATCACAAAGGAGGACCTTTTGTAGAAGATAAGGCTATGAGTGGAGGCCAACTGTCAGTATTCTAGTAGCCCTCACATTTGTGGCCAACAGGCCACTAATTGTGGCCGGCCGTCCACCTCTTTTGGCCGGCCATCCACCACTCTGGTCAGCCGTCCACCTGTTTGCTAGACAGTTTTTACAGCCTAGTTTTGTCCTGGTCTTTGTGTTGTTCAGTCTTGTTTTAAGTCTTTTGGTTTTTGCAAGTGTATATAGCTGTTTTTGGTTTGTGCTTGACTTGTTTTTGCTTTATTAATTGAGTTGTATGTTGTATTTTTTTCGTTGATCGGCTCATTATCTGATTAAGAACATTATTCCAATGCAAGCATGTTCGGTTTCAAATTCAACTTCCTGTTCTTGTTCATGAAAGTATGTTACTCGTGGTGCAGTGCTTATGTTGTAGAACCAAAACTCTTTTCATAAAAACTACGAGGGTTTTATTCCGATCATGGTTTTTACAAAAAAAGTACAAGTTTCAAAAGCAAAAGTAAAACATATCTGAAGCTATACTACTAAACTACCAAACTAAAAGAAACTAAGCAAAAAAGTCCAAAAAATAGCGCCAATCATCCGAAGCTCGAGAGGCTATTTTTATCATCTTCCTCGGAGGGGACTCAGAGGCACTGTCTCCGTCGGCACCGCTGTCAGAACTAAACTCTGAGCCTCCGCTCCCTGCCTCGAAGCCGGCCTTGACCTCATCTCCTCACCCCGATCCTGAGCCGACATCATCATCCCCGCTCTTAGACTCAAAATCTCGACTCAGTATCTCCTCAGAGGCATTGGCCTTGTCATCATCATCGCCACTCAGAACGGGCTCTGAAGGACTACTCCAGTCTCGGGCATCCCTGTCCCTGCCTCGACCACGACACTTGTCTCGGCTACATGTTAGGGCCCATCTCTCTCACCTCCCTATTGCTGGAGGAACTGCTGTTGGTGCTAATGCTATCGCTGCCGCTGCCGCTGGTACCTTTGGTATAGTTGGGATCTGAAAAACACAGGTGTCGTCATATCAAATACAGTGTGTATCGTTGCAGGATATAGTATAGTAGAATGAGTGTCAAGCAGAAAACAGATACAATATGAGTATAGTGTGCCAATGAAGTGTATCAGTGTGTGAGATGGTATGAATACTATAGTGGAAATGCCAATGTATCAGTGAAATGCATGTTGAAATAGAAAAAAACCTGAATACTATAGAGACCGAGCAGCATCTCTCTCTTCTGCACCATGCCGATCAGGGAAGCGACTAATTCGATGAGGCCCTTCGTATACCCAGCAGGTGCCTGCAAGTATATTTGAATGATCAATATCTAAATGGGAAGTGTGGGGTGCAAATTGTAAAGTGTGGTTCATGCCTGAGATGCGCCTCTAGCTTTGACATACCCATGCCCTGCCTCTGTCGGCTCGATCAGAATCTGATATGCTATCCCGATCAGCCGCCAACATGTAAGCACAGTGAAAATCTCTGACCAACTGATAATCTGCCCGACGGGAACGGCCTCTCTAATATCAGCCCTGGCCTCCTGAGCCTCACCCACTACGGGAGCTCCTGCTGCCTCGCTTATGCGAACACCCGTCAGAGGAGGCATGAGGCGAGTCTGGATAAATGTCGCATAATCACCCTCTGCTCTGAAGAAGTCCGCATCCAAGCCCGCCATGAACTGAATAATAACCTCAACTGAGAGGCTATCCGCTGTCCACATAGACACTAGGGGTGGCATCGGAATGATCGGATTAGGCGAGCCTACCGTTTGGCGTACGAACCACTCGCTCAAAAACCAAGCCCAGTAGACTGGGCCCTCCAGTAAAATCCAGAAGTGAGATGTGCCTCAAGCCCCTGCATACTGGTCCCTTACCCCGACCAGCATCATCGCCCAAAACTGCCACGTGATCTGCAAACAGAGAATGTACAGATTTGTTAGTTACCATTAGATATCAAAATATGCATCAGAACAGTAGTGGAGCAAAAATGACTGTGAATTTCAGGTTACCTCATCAGCAACCACGGTATCGAAGTAACGGCGAAAGAAGGCGAAGGTCGTATCATCATAGCTCCGGGGCCAGCGCTGGCGCCGGCCATCGAACCGTCACGAGTAAAGGACAACAGGGAGGATCTCATCTAATGGCTCTGGAGCAAGGGCCGAAAAATATACGTAAACCCATAACTACAAGAAAATGGTAGCAATGTTATATACAGTGTCAACACATATAGAAAGTGCAAGGCAAAAAGCACAGAGCATGAACAGATATAGAAAGTGCAACAGATATAGTGTTATGTACAATGACAACACATATAGAAAGTGCAAGGCATAAAGCACAGAGCATGAACTGATATAGAAAGCGCAAGGCAGAAAGCACAGAGCATGAACAGATATAGAAAGCACAAAGCAGAAAGCACAGGTGTTGAACAAATATAAGGCAAAAAATGTGAAGTAGAAAGCATAAGTGCAAAGTAGAAAGTGGAGTGTATACCTCTCAGGCTCGCCAGTAGCCTCCAACCCGCTCTCCCTTCATACGGGAAGTGGAGCTCATGTAACCGTAAAGTGTTGCGAGGCCAGCTTCACTCCAGTCATAGAAACAGACTCGAGGCAAGGTCACTAAGGCGCTCAGTAAATACAATCCTATGGTGTTCCACCTGTTCGCAAACAAGGTGGTACTAAGAAGGAACATTAGAAAGCCCCGAGCGTACTACTCTATCTCCTCTAGGATCAAGGGCTCGCTCCCGCGGAAATGCTCAGAAAACTAGCTATACCGTACCATCGTTGGTCTGGATACAGGTAGGCGTGCTCCAAGTAGGAAGATCCAAGCTGTCTCCCACTCGCCCATGTCTGTGTCAAAGAGGATTGGATCACCCCTTACTCCTAAGCCTGTCAGCATGGAGAAGTCGTAGGGAGTCATCGTCATCTCTCTAGTGGAAGAGAAGTGGAAAGAATCGATGGTGTCCCACCACCTCTCCACTAACGCTCCGCGAAGGGGCCAGCTCGCTATGAGGTGTTAAAGTCCGGAGTTCGTAGTACCAGTCCCTGGCCGTCGCCGCTCCATACCCCCTGTAGGCACGGGAGTCTCCCTGTGACAAAGAACAGCAAATCAGATGAAGGACAGTGATAAATGAGCTGTTAGAATAAAGGCAATGCAAGAAATACAATTCAATGGAAGGCAGAAATACATGAAAATAGAGTTTTTACCTCTGTGGCGCCGTAAGAAAGATGGGAGTCTGGCTCCCTCAGCAGAAGGTCCTCTGGCACGCCACGTGCAAAGTCGCTGAAGTGCCTGATGCCTCTGGACGGTAATATATGTGTGCAGGGATGATCCATCTCTGGATCAAAGGGCTGAATCCCCAGTGGTAATGGCTCGGGCTTGAGTCCTGGAGCGAACTCCGCCTCTAAGTCAGCTACAATATCCTCTGCCGCTAGCTCCTCAACCCCAGGATCGGGTGATAGTAGAGGCGGAACCTTAGGAGGAACCCCATCATATGGAATATCATCTGCCATCTGGGAAAGTAGGTGAAAAGTGGGTGAAAATGAAGAAAAATGGAGAAAAAAGGGAAAACTCAGAAAAAAAAAAAAAAAAAAACTCAACCCTAGGAGAGAGAAAATGCGAGAAAAAGTCTAAACTCGGGGAAGTTCACAAAACTAGAGAGAAACTCGAGGGAAACAAGCCTAAAGTGGTGAAAATGCAAGAAAAAGTGACGAAATCAAATTCTGTTTAGTTCAAAACATAGAGAATCAAGAGGGTTTTACGAAAAAAGTTTGCGTAGGGCTTGGAAAATGCGTATAAAGCACAAATCTAGAGAAATGAAGCATCTAGAGAGAGAGAGAGGGAGGTTTTTCAGACAAAGGTGTGTGAAGAAATGAAGTATTGAAGTGTATATTTACAGACCCATGCGTGAAAAGTCCAAACTGCCTCGAGGAATCACAAGTGGCCGGTAGGCCACAATTTCTGGCCGGCAATCTTTATTGGTGGTCAATAGGTGGCCGGCAACCTTCCCAGGAGGCAAGCAGGTGGTCGGTGGTCTGCATTTGTGGCCTAGTACTGTTTTGTGCTTCTATTTTCCCGCATAGTGTATGGAAGGTTCTTGTTTTGAATTCAAATGGCCGCATTTCGGTGCGTTAATGTGCCCCACTTACCAAGATGAATGCGATGTATTCTTTTTTAGCATATTGCAATGTCTACAAGAGGTAAGTCGGAGGTTGTCATTGAACATTACTTTTGCTCGTTCTGTCAAATTACGTATTTGTTCTCTTCTGTTGCGTCGAATATGCATTTTCAAATACACTTTTGTTGCATGCATGCCCTGCATCGTTCATGATTCATGCATTAAGTATGTTTGCATAGAATATGCTTTCAATTCACATCGTACATCAGTTGTCTATCTTGCATGGAACATGCATTATCATTATGTTGAGTTGTCATCTTGTTCACTTTATTCATCAATTGCACTTGTTTGCTTTATACCTTGTTTTATTATCTCCGTGGGTTTCATTTTCCGAGGCTGAGGCCTTCCCAAGGGTGAGATAATCTTGCTTAAGTTCTGACTATTTGATTGTTCCTTTGTTGACTTGCTAAAATCAGTTAAAAACAGCAGGTACGCTTGCTTGTTCACACCACATTTCCTCCTCTCGCATGCGACGTATTAGGATTGCTTAAATCGGTTAAAAACAGTAGGTGCGCCTGTTTGTTCACACCACCTTTCCTCCTCTCGCATGCGACGCGTAAGGATTGCTTAAATCGGTTAAAAATAGTAGGTACGCCTATTTGTTCACACCACTTTTCCTCATCTCGCGGGCAACGCGTTAGGATTGCTCAAATTGGTTAAAAACAATAGGTGCGCCTATTTGTTCAAACCACATTTCCTTCTCTCGCGTGCCACGCATTAGGATTATTTAAATTGGTTAAAAACTGCAGGTGCACCTATTTGTTCACACCACCTTTCTTCCTCTTACGTGCGACGCGTTAGGATTGTTTAAATCGATTAAAAATAGCAAGTGTGCATGTTTGTTCACACCAACCTTTCCTCCTCTTACGTGCAACGCATTAGGATTGTTCAAATCTGTTAAAAACAACAGGTGCGCCTGTTTGTTCACACTATTCCTCCTCCTCTCGCGTGCAATGCATTAGGATTGTTTTCCATGGTTAAAAACATCACGTGTACCCCGGTGTTCACACCACTTTTCCTCCTCTCGCGTGAGACGCATTAGGATCTCGATTCCTCGGTTAAAAATATTGAGTGTACCCGGTGTTCACACCACCTTTCCTCCTCTTGCGTGAGACACATTGGGATTGTTTTCCTCTATTAAAAAAACATCTGGTGCGCCTAGAATACCATATTTTCACCCTCTCTGCACGAGACGCAATTTGGGTTTGGAACCTTTTTCATTCTCCCTATGTGAGACATTGCTTGGCTTATATTTTCTTACATCTTTTCTACGTGGGACATAGTTTAGTTTGCACTTTTGTTGTCTCCATCGCATGAGACGTGTTGATTTATTCACGTCTTTCCATGTGAGACACAGCTTGATTCATTTTGCTTTAATTTATGTTGCATTGCTTTGTTTTATTGCATGATCATAAGTTATTTTTTCAGTATGTGTTTTGCTTCTTGCCCCTGAACTACGCTGGTTTGATTCCTAGCAAAGGGATACATAGGCAGTTTGCGAGCGCAACCATTTTCTTTATGTCTTGTTTGTTTTGCCCAATTTTTACGGCCTCGTCAATATGGGTCGTCTTTGGGCTTTGACATTCACTCATGTCATTTCATGACTTCGAGTTCTGCCAAAGAGGGGCAACTATAGACACCCCATTTTTTACCGCCCTTATGACTTGGGCATCATCACTTGCACTACCAATGATGAATGTATATGCTTGTCAAGTGCTCGAAAGTCCTTAGCAGAATTCCACAGCTTTGAGACTCAAAACCCTGCAAACCTTGTGCCTTGTTTTTGTACCAAAACCCCAACCTTTCAAACTTGAAAAACTTGGGACCTGCAGGCCCATTTTTGTGGGCTGCCGGCCATCCCTTTTGGCTGTCGGCCACCCTCGTGCCTTGCCAGCCAAGTGTGTGGCCTGCCGGCCACAAGTGTGTTTTGCAGATATTTTTCTGCTAGCTGTGCCAACTGTTTACACAGATGTTAGTATCTACCTACACGTGTATGGATGGATGTTTCTGAGGGAGTGTGATGTTTTTCTATAAATAGAGGACCTCTCTTCCATTTTTAAAGGTTAGAAAAATTAGAGCAAAATTAATTTTCTCTCTCTACAATTCTCTCTCTCTCTCTCTCTCTTGAAATTTCTTGAGCTTTTGCTTATACACTCTTGACCAAACCTTGCCATCTTTGAGCTAAGGTACTTTTGAGCCTACTTCGAGCTCGTGAGGGTGTGTATGTGTTGAATTGTTGCTTAAAAGTGTTCTTCTCTTCAAGAGGTATAAGGCTTAGCTTGTTTCATTGCTTTGGTTGCTTCTTTTCCTACTATTTTTGGGCTGTATAAACTCTATGTTTTTGGGCTAAAACTTGTGGTGTAAGGCCTTAAAGGGTGGAGGGGTGGTTCACATTTCTTTCCACCTTGCTTCTCTAGCCTTTACCCTTGTGTTTCCCACCTTTACAATATCTTTTTTTTGAGCTTTTAAATACTGAATTTCAAAGTTATTTCAATGGCCAAAAACATGTTGTGAAGTCCAAAATTGGAGGGGTTAGCCTCTCCTCCTTATGTCTTGTTCACTAGCTTACATAGCTCCATGTTGTAGCTTACTGTTTTAGCTTTTTTCGTCTTAATTCCAGCACTTCTTTTGTATGTTTTAAGACTGTTTTAGGACTGTTTTAAGTGTTCATTGCACTTATGCTTTGTTTTGCATGCTTGTAGTTTAGTTGTTCTCATAGGTTTAGTGTTTTAGGCCTTAGCCACCAATCTATTTGAGTTGATAACATTTATTTCTTGCTTTTCTTACTTGGCATCACCTCTAATCATCTCTGCAACCTCCCTCATTTCTTAGCTTTTTTATTTTCTTTGAGAGTTATTTCAAACCGATTGTTCTTGTAAGCTTGAGATAGAGGTTGTCGTGCTTAATCGTTTAATCCCTTTTACGGGTTCATTATCAACAGCATAACATATCTCTCATGCCTTAAACTAACCCTTGGTTTGACACTTCCCTCCTTTAGAGGACTTAATCTTCACCTTTGGACTTAATTTGTTAAAGAATGGTTGGAAAATTAAAATTGAATAATAAAACTTGGACTAAAATGATGCAAGATAATAATTTGGTTTGGTTTCAATTGGATGTTAATTGAACCCTTGAGTCTTGAGTCGTTTCATACTCATTAGTGATGAAAACGGTTCAAGAGTCATTGTCAACCATTTCCCTTGATCATTCATAATAAGGAGGAGGTTTGAGAGTCTTTATTTGAGAATTCATTGAAACTGTACCCTTTGGTTCATAGGTCAAGTAATGAAATTGCTTGGATTGATGGCTTGTGAATCAAATTTACTGCTCCTTTAAGCTATCTAATGATAAGGAGGGGTAAAGCATACAAACATCCCTGGAGAATACCCTGTTTTTTCTCTGTTTGTCCTCTGTTGCAGCAGAAAAGGCTAGACTCCCGTGGCCGGTAGGCCACCTTTTGTGGACGGCAGGCCACCACTTCTATCCTGCCAGCCACCTTTGTAAAACCAAGTAGTGTACTTTTCAAGCAAAACAAAGCTGATTCTGAGATAAAAAAAACATTGAAAATGTTCTACTGTGCAACAAATTCATCTGGCAGCAGGACAATGGCCTTCTTTAGGTGGAAATCCGTGCATGCATGAACATTCCTCGTTTCCCAAGGCGAAGTTATTAGAATAGCTAGCTTAGCACTTCTTTCATGTTGTATTCATGTAATTAATTAGTTCGTTTTGATTTGTAATTAATTAATTAGTTAGTTAATTTGTTGTAATAATTAATTATTTAGTTTAGTTAATTATTTCATTCAGTTTGTAATTCATAGTAATTAGCTTAGCTAGTTAGTTTATTCGGATCCACCTGCATGAGGGCGTAAATGTTGTAATAACATGTATGTTTTCCAACCCCACGTCTTTCTCCCTTTTATTTACCTAATTATGATGGTTAGTTTAGAAGCATTATGTTTCATTTAGCATCTCTCACGTTTGCATCCACTTGTATTGCATGCATTGAGGCTCAGCGCATCATTCTAACTTGCATCGTTAGTTAAATGCCTCTTTGAATACGTGCTTAGACAGCATACTATCAAATTGATTCATATGCCATATAGTAACCGAGCCTACTAAATTGAATGTCGCATGCGTTGCATTAGTCATATTGCATTAGTTAGGATCATGCATTTTTTTTTAAACTTTTTTGCTTATTTTGGCTTGGAGTACTAGGTGAGCTTCTAATCACTTTAGCATATCGCATGAGTATGATTGTTGCCTTATCCAGTATGTTCACCATGAGACTAATTACTTAAATGATATAACTATTTGAATGCCTGTGGATGAAGGTTATTTGCTTGACTTGGGATAATTTGATTAATGTCCATTTTAGCCCACTTTTTTGAATGGCAAATTCACAAAACAATTTCAAATAAAACATGAAATCAAATGGTCTAATTTTTGCAAAAATTAGTCTATACTTGTATGAGTCACATAGTAATATAGCTAATAATCGGAATAAGAGCATATAATGTAAATAAGAATCACATCATAAATAGTAGAGGCTGATCTTCAATCGGGCAAGGGGGTGCTTGTAGACGCGCCCTTGGGCTTCACTCTACAGTTCGGACTCCCTTTTGTTGTCGGTTCTTAATCTTGAACCAAAGAGTCCAAATCTGGCAAATCGTTTTGAGAAAAACAGATTTTGAAAGAAGTGCCAAACATGGACTGCTTTGCCAGATACAGAGTCGCCACCTAAATATTTTATTTTGGAAAATTTAGGAAACCCTAACTCGGTGCCAAAGGCCACGTGTCCGTCATCACCAAAGTTGCCTCGGCTCGAGAGCTTGGGTACGATTGGGGAAGGTCAGCTATGAGCACCCCCTCTCGCCCGGTCCGAAGACCGGCCTCTACTAACCATGATATCCGTTTTTGGAAACTTTATGTGCTCTTATTCCAGTTATTAGCCTAGAATTACTATGTTATGCGCACAGCAAACAAGTATAGACTAGATCGCCTAATTTGGAACAACATTGCATATCCGTTTGTCTTGAAAAATACTTTGGAATTTGCTACTCGCAAGTAGGCTAAAAATACGGATTTCAACGAGTTTTTCCAACTCAAGCAAGCCAACCTTCACCCACAGGCATTCAAACAGTTTATCTCACATAAACAATTAGCCACATGGTAAGCATGCTGTCATGATAGCACTCACAAGCATGCGGTATGCTAAAGCATGAAAATACTTACATCGTACTCCATGCCAAAACAATAAACTAGTTAGCAAACATGCATGGTCCTAGTTCATGTCAATTTGACTAATGCAACACATACAGGATGCAATTAGAGCAGGCTCGGCTAACCTAAACATGGCATGTGAAATGCAATTAATTGATGCACGTATTCAATTTGGAGTTGAAGTACGAATGCAGTTAGCGTGATGCGCCGAGCCCGGTGCATGCAAGACACATGTATGGATGCACACATGCATAGCATAAGGTATGCTAATTTAAACATGCCCTAATCTACCATCATAAGCGGGTAAATAAAAGGGAAAAAAGAAATGGGGATTGGAAGACATGCACACACACGCACCCACACTTATTACAGATTCGCCCTCGCTTGGAGGGACCAAATAAATATTACAGATAATTAACCTACAAGCTAATTAAATATTACAAATTGCCTAAGTAGTTAACAAACTAACTAAGCTAGGAAAAACAGTAAACCGCCTCGGGAAGCAGGTCCAATGCAATGCATGCTCGGTCTTGCTCGGAAGTGCACTGCCATACATAGACTGCCTCTGTTTTCTCTGCTCTGCCCCTCTGAAGACTGCCAAAGTCTCGGAATTGCTTCCCTGGACATTGGAAGACACCACCGACTGAGTAGAATTGCCACCGGCAGTGGGATGTGGTCATTGGCAGAGAGTGAAACTATCGGCCACCAATTGATTGCCGGTCGGCACTCTGTGCAGTCGATCGGCAATAAATTCCTGCAGAACCTGTTTGACAACAGCAGAGGACAGAGCCTTGCATGGCAATGCAATTCAAGCCATGTATGCACTGACCAAGCCTCTTATCATGTTTATGGCTCAAAGGGACATGGTCCTTGGTTCTTGGACCATCAATCAAGCATTTCCATGCATGATGGCCCAAAGAACCAAGTTGTGCGCATTGATTTCAAATGCAATGCAAACCAAAGAAACAAAGGCCCACTCCCTATCACTTGATCAAGGGACAAGGCATGCATGCTAGATGGAATGCAACCTAGGCATGTCAACTAGTATGCAACATGGCATAAAAGGGAAGCATACAATGCAATGCACATTAGGCACACAACCTTAGGAACAAAGCAAACGAGCATGCCACAATTATGCAAACCATTAGAGCATGCAAGATGGAATCTAAGCATGCAACATGCTAGGCATTCGACCAAAGGAATGCAAGGCAAATGCAAGTGATTTCAAACATGCAACATATGCAACCAAAGCATGCAAACATGGTACAATGTAACAACACTTGAATGACATGCAAGGGATAAACTTACACTATTTGGACAGTTCTAGATTAGGTCTAAAACAGTGGCTAATGTGCTCAAGAATGAAGGCAAGATGACATGCAAACATGCATGCACTTATGGTCCAACATTTAGGCATATCAAAACAACTTTTAAACACACTTAAAAGGCACAAACATGGACATATAACCAACATGTTAGACACTAGAAACATGCTAGAAAAGGTGCCCAATCAAACAAGTCATGCAAGTAAGGCATGCTAGATGGGTTAAAGCTTAAGGCATACAAGAGGTATTGCATGGTGGCTATACAAAGCAAGGCATGAATGACTCCAATGACTTAAAACAGTCCCTTAGCACACCAAATCATGCAAATAAGCTTCACAAAGCTTGGCCAAAACACAAAAGCATGATAGTCTAAATGCTATGCATGTATTGAGGCAAATCATGGCATTACAAGGTAGGTATGCAAGGCAAGCATGGTGTACCAAGACCAACATACAACAATGCTATTTCATGGCAAAATAAGCATAAATGACAGCCAAGGCATGGTCAACATGAGGCTTAGCTAGATGCTCATTAAGGAGGCAAGAATGGTCCTTTTCAAGGACAATAAGGAGAGGGGGTGGCCCTCTCCTTCTTGGGACTTCAAGGCACCATCCTTACCACTGAAATCCCTCAAGATTTCAGTGGTGAGGAGGCCCAAACACTAAAGTCTCAGAGCTCACCCAAAATAGCACAAAATGGGGCCTCTCAAGGCTTAAGAGGGGTCAAACACCTCCAAACCACAAAACACTCTAAACAAACAATTTAGAGGGCCCAAAAACAGAACTTTTTTATGTTATACACTAAACACAAAAATAGTTACAAGATGGTCAAAAGTAGGATGCAAAAATGGGGTAAAAAGGACTAGTTTCTTACCCTTGAAGCCTTTCTTCAACAATGGTGATCTTGTTGCTCCTTCAAGCTCAAATCCAGCCAAGAACACTAAGAACAAACCTCTGGTCCTTCAAAATCCAAGGAAAGGTGTAGCACTATGCGTTTGTGTGCAATAGTAAGCTTAAACACACACAAAGGCAAAAGAGGGAGAGGTATAGATATAGGTTAGATACACTAACTTAAACCCTAAAACTAGAGCTCTCTAACTCTCCTTTCCAACTTGTCTAACCCTAGAACAAGGGAGAGAAGGCTTCCTCTTATAGAGGAGCCAATATTGTAAAGCTTACAAGGTAAGCTAACAAGAGGGCCATCCCTCCATACACGTGTATGAAGGGGAACAAAATGCAATACAGCTGTATTAAAATATCTGCAAAAGCATATGAACAGTAGTCGGCTGCTCAAAATTGTCATTTTGACAAAATAGACTGCCGACCGGCAACAAAGAGTGCCGACCGGCAATATACATTGCCGATGGCAACAAAACACCAGCCGGTGGCCTTTAGCCACGGCCGGTGATGTGTGGGGATGCCTCACAAGGTATTCCCTGCCCCTCCAAGGAAAAGCACAAGTGTTTCATGCAAAACCAGACACTAAACGGTCGAGTTCGGAGATCCTGAGGCAAGGCGCGTAGCCGAGACCTCCGGGAACTCCAAACGAACATAAACATGGATAATCACCGGGTGTTCAAACGGTGACGTCCAAGTCTTGAGGACGGTCAAAAATGGGGTGTCTACAGTGCTCAATTCATGACCTTCCCCTCTCGTACCTAAGTTCCCGAATCGAGACAACTTTGATGATGACGGACTAATGGCCTTTGGCAAGAATATTGGGTTTCCTAAATTTCTTAAAAATATTTAGGTAGCGACTCTGAAGTCTAGCAAAGCAGTCCATTTTTGACATTTTATTCAAAACATCGATTTTCCAAAAAAAATTGTCGGATTTGGACTCTTTTTGTGTTTTCACTATTTCACATTGCACTTATGAAATTAGATTCAGAACCACAGGTAGAGTCCAAACTATAGGGCTTCTCGTCTTCCGAAAAGAGCATGAAAAGTCAAGCTACAACTAGAAATCTTAATGGCATCATTCCTAGCCTCGAAAATCTCCTTCTTTAATTTGACATTCTCACTTTCATATGCTTTGAGTTTCATAGTGAGCTTGTCATTCAATTTGGATAAGTTAAGAGATTCCTTATACAACTTTTCATAAGCTTGCTGAAGCTTTTCATCTTCACTCCCCGAGGATTCATCATCAGTGACATTCTCAACCGGCCTCTTCGAATACTCTATTTGTCCTTCAGTTTCAAAGGCCACCATGAAAGCAAGGAATTATTCATGTCCCTCTTCACTTTGTGCTTCGTTGTCACTTTCATCATTATCAGACTCAGATTCATCATCCCAAGTGATAGCGAAGACTTTCTTCTTCCTCAACCGATTAGGGCATTCTTGAGCAGAGTGGCCAAACCCTCGGCATTCATAGCACTGGACTCTTCAGAGTTCCCTTGTATCTTTCCTTTCTCCTTCTTGGTTATAGAATTAATTTTGAATTTATCTTTGCCTTTGGATTTATGAATTGATTCCAAAAAATTAGGATTCTTTTTCAAAAAAGATTTTTGAAATTGTTTTACAAAAGCATCCGTAATCTTGGAATCTATCACAGAATCCTTTCCAATTTTATGAGCACTACTAAAGGCAGTATCATTTTTTTGTTTCTTTTTGAAATTCCTATGTCCCTCATAAGTTTGGAGATTTCCAACCAAATGATCTAGCTTGAGGTTGTCAACATCTTGAGCCTCCTCAATAGCCATAACTTTTGGTTGGAACCGATCGGGCAAGGACCTCAAAATTTTTCCCACAATCTTGGATTCCGGTATTTTTTCACCTAAATTGAAGCTGGAATTTACAATGTTACTCAACTTCGCATAAAATTCATCAAAGGTCTCACTATCTTTCATTGAAAGGTTTTAGAAATTAGACGTGAGCTTTTTAAGTTTTGAGCGTTTAACCGAAGGAGTGCCTTCATGAATAGTTTGTAAGATATCCCAAACCTCTTTTGTGACTTCACAATTGCAAATACGACTAAACTCTTCAAGTGTGACGGTGCAAAAGAGTGAATTGATAGCTTTACTATTCCAACTACTATTTTGGTAATCGATTGTGTCCCACTTATCAATTGGTTTGGGGAAGGTTACTCCATCAATGGTAATCGTCGATTCGGACTACCCATACATAACAGATTGCTAAACTTTTTCATCAATAGATTTTAAAAACGATCTCATCCGAGCTTTCAAAAAAGAATAATTGAATCCGTCAAGTAGAGGTAGTTGAACCATAGAATTTCCCTTACGAATTGAATCAATTATCACAAATCAAACAAGATCTCGCTCTAATAATTCTTTTATAAAAAAAAAAATAGAGTGACCTGCTCTGATACCAATTGAAAAATCTAGAAATTCACTAGATATTGATTTGTGATTATGTATCAATTTTAAGAAGTAAATAACAATCTCAATCAAACAAGACAAATCAACATAATGATTTTGCATGGAAAAATCACAATTGGAGCGCCTCCAATTGTAATAAAAAAAACCACAGGCAAAAGTTACAAAACAATCCACTAAGAAGACATAAAAGAATTACACAAGTGTACTCTCAATTACCTAGCAAATCCACACCCGAATTGAACCGACCCTATGGAGATATGGTTTGGAAATACTCTCTGGATCCTGTAGGGTGCACTTGATCCTCAGCTAGTCACCTAAAAAGGAATGAACACTCTGGTCAAGGGTGTCAGAATTAGCACTCCGACGGATAAGTCAATGTATACTCTCTTGGTTGCTTGTGTCTCAAGTTAATCTTATTTTTTCTCACATACCTTTTCTTAACTAATATTCCTCTTATTTATAGTCGTCCTTGATATTGATGGTTGGGCCCACCTTTCGACCAACGAATAATTGGTTATTCGGCTATTCTATCCTACCTATTCGTACCTAGCCCATCTTACAGCTGATTCTATGGCCGATCTGGTTATTCGGCCTCTGTCTCTCCAAGATAAAGCCGTATAGTACATAACTTGATTTCTTTCTTTAAACTAAATCGACTTCCCTACGTAATAATATTATTCTGCTCCCACAGACCCCTATGTGCCTCTTCCAGCCCCATCTTCACCTCGGAATTGTCTTGTACAACATTGAATCCACAACACTAATGTCGAATCCATGACGATGAGCCACTCCAGAATCCAACAAAGCTTCATGCCCAAATTCCACTAAATCCATCGAAGAACAACTCTCTCTTTTTTGTGAATAAAACAAACTAAACAAACCTTTAATATGATCCACTCAATTCATGATTAAACTCTCACAGATATCAAAGAAAACAAGCAAAGAAGCTTCAGATCAAAACCCTGATACCCAAAAAGAAAATCTAGAAGCCGTACCCTAAAATCAAACTGAACCACACTTTTTATAGCGAACTGTTCCGCGATCTCCGCTCGAGCACAAGAATGGCCACTCGAACGGACTGACGCTCGAGTGCAGGAAGTTCCGCTCGAGCGCAAAAAGACAACTTCCAATACTTTTGTAGGAAATTGAAACTTTTGAAAGGTCACGATCTCCACTCGAGCATAGTAATGGCTACTCGAGCAGACAAACAACTTTGACTGGAATTTTGCTTTTTGCTTCAGGGGCACTGCCCCTCGACCCTGCTTGAGCGCTACCCCGAACCCGCCAAGGGGCCCTGCCCCCAGACTCCCGCAAGCTAACAGGGCAACTCGATCCTCGACATAGCTAGCAAAGTGGCAAACATGAAAGAATTAACTTCTGAAACATCTCTGCAAGGCGCAATTAAAGTTGGATTCACATCTAAAACTCAAAGCCTCACTGAAATAAAAGATTGAATACAATTACAACTGAAAGGAGTTTTATTAAATAGGATTGCCATGAATAACTTTGAGCTCTCTCCCAAATCATTAAAATTTCAAAGCAAATATTCAACAGTCTTAATATTTAAGTTATATTAACTCTGAGCTCCCAATGTAGTAACTACTCACAATTCATAAGAAGTTATGAACAAGACTACAAATTCACAATTTACATTTTACCATTAATAATAGAAGAGAAGAAGAAAAACTTTTACATTAGCAGCCAACTAAAGACTACAAATTTATCCCTATGTGCTTTGAAAGGATTTTTCAAGAGCTTATCATTGTAAATTACATTACAAAAATAGCGTAAACAATATTTTAAACATTTCGCAAATGACAAAAAGATGAGAGAATCACTACAATATTTTCTTAGTTTAGTGACATTTGAAAGTGCCACAAAACTATTGGTTTAATGACATTTTTTAGTTTTGTGGCATTTTGAACAAGTGCCACGGTAGATACTTGCAAGTACCACTACACCATCATGGTTAAAAACTTTCAATGACATTTTGATGTCATGGTAGATATTATTTGTCGCACTATCAAGCGCCATTAAAAAAAGAGTTAATGACACTTATAAGTGTCATTACACCATCAAAACTAAAACATTTCAATGACACTTTAATGTCATGGTAGGCACTATTCGTGACGCTATCAAGTACCATTCGTGACGATAATTCGTTGTAGAACAATTTGATCCGCTCTTGCGAAGACTCGAACCGCCAACATTCCACACCATAAACCTTATACACCACACTCTTCCCACTACGCCTCTATAGCACCACATGATTATATATGCAATATATATTATTTATATAGTACATACATCCATATTAATATAAAAGTATATGTATAAACATAATTATTTTATTGAACATAATTTATATAAAATAAACTATTTACTAGCAAAATAAAAAAAAGACCACTTTTAGCGACTAAAAATATTTTTTAGTCGCCAATTCTATACTTTTGGCTACTAATTGTTTTTTAGTTACCAAAAAACTTAATTTTTACTAACCAAAATCGGATTTAGTCACTGAAGATACACTTTCAGCTTCTAAAATTTTGGTCGCCAAAAAATTTAATTCCCGCCTTAGGATTTTAGTTCTCCCGTACTAAAAATGACCACTTTTGGCAACTAAACTTATTTTTTAGTCGCCAATTGTAGACTTTTGGATACTAAAATTTTTTTTTGCACCAAAAGGTTTTACTTTTGGCTACTAAAATTGTTTTAGTCGATAAAACCCATATAATCAGCGACCAAACTTATTTTTAGTCGCCAATTGTAGACTTTTGGCTACTAAATTTTTATAATCGCCAAAAAGCTTTACTTTGGGGTACTAAAAATTTTTTAGTCACTAAAACCCATACAATTAGCAACCAAACTTAGTTTTAGTCGCCAATTATAGACTTTTGGCTACTAAAATTGTTTAGTCGCCAAAAAGCCTTACTTTTGGCAACTAATACTGTTTTGGTCGCTTTTCAGCGACCAAATTTTTTTTTGTCAGGAAATTTAATCGCCGAATGTGCTTTTTCCTGTAGTGTATATTGAGGTTAATTTATTTATTTTTAATCATTTACTGCATTTTTTAAATTTAGAAAATATATTGGCATTTTTTGTTTTTTCAAAAATGTCATTATAAACTTTGAAAGTTTTTAACTTAGTGGCATTTCTCAAAATACTATAAAATATTTGTTTATGACACTTTTCACCTAAGTGCCATAAAAAGTAATTTGCACCTACCTAGTGTCCTGACATTTTTAAAAAAATGCCATTGCGACTAAAGTTTAGTGGCATCTGTTGGTAAATGTCACGAATATAATTTTTTGTGTCATTATTTTATAAAATGTCATAAATTGATGTGGCATTTTTTTATTGAAATGCCATTAGAGCCTTATATGTTTGTAGTTCTGTAGCATTTTTCTAAAACATTTAATGCCAATTTTTATTTTTGTGGCATTTTCTAAAAATATGCCACTAGTGTAGTGTCACTAAAGTCTAAATTTGTTGTAGTGACATTTTTTTTGTAGTGAAGTGATACTTTTTTTAATTGAAATGCCACTAGAGCCTTGTATGTTTGTGGCTCTATGACATTTTTCTAAAAAATGCCACCAAATATTTTTTTTTTTTGACATTTTTTAAGAACATGTCACTAGTATAGTGTCACTAAAATGTGTTTTTGTTATGTGATGTGATGAGATGAGATGAAAATAAGCCACTTTAAAAAAACAAATTTGAAGTCTTCATCGTCCCTTTCCTATTACCTCCAACTATTTTTATGCAAATTAAAGTTGAATCAAAAAAATAGTTATGTCAAACACCCAACAACCATTTTTTTAAGCTATAATTCAAAAAAGTGAGCTTATAAGCTCTACCAAATGGGATCAAATCTAGCATTACTAGTGAAAATAATGAATATATCAGCAAATGAGGATACTTTTAGTATGTATGTTCTATTGTGCTAACAAGTACATTCTTTATACTTTTTTGTAATTTAATTATGTGAAATAATCCAACAAAAAGAAATAGAACAAGTTTATTGACTTGAGAAAATAGTCATTCCAAGCTTCAATCAAATTAAGGATTCGTTTTGCAATGACTTTTTTAGTTGATTTTTTAATTTTTTTGACTTTTTTAGCGCCTCAGACTTTTTTGTTTGTTTGGTTTTCTTATTTGACTTTTTTGACTTCTTGACTTTAGAATGACAAACTTTTTTATTGGTTTTTAACTTTTTTAACTTTTTGTCCATATGTGATTATTTAGCCCAAAATATTTACTAAATGGGGGCTAATTAGACTACCCCTCCACGAAACTATACATAGCCTATCCCTGATTTGTGCCAACCGTCAAACAAGAGAGAGAGAGAGAGAGAGTCTTTTTTCTTTCATAATGTTTTCATTGTTCTTTTCATCTCATGGTAGTGTGAGATTTGTACAAAATGTTTTGATCTCTAAAATTATGTATTGATAATTCAATCTATAGATGTTCCGAGCACATAAATCAAAAAAAAAACACACATTTATAGTTTTTTTACTTTTTTTAGCCTAAGACTTTTTTATTTGTTTGGCTTTTTTGGTTTTTTTGGTTTTGGAATAACAAACTTTTTTGTTAATTTTTTGACTTTTTTAACTTTTTGTCCATATGTGATTATTTAGCCCAAAATATTTACCAAACCGGGGATAATTAGACTACCCCTCCACGAAACTATATATAGCCTAACCTTGATTTGTGCCAACAGTCAAACAAGAGAGAGAGAGAGAGAGAGAGTCCTCTTTTTTCTTTCATAATGTTTTCATTGTTCTTTTCATCTCATGGTAATGTGAAATTTGTACAAAATGTTTTTATCTCTAAAATTATGTATTGATAATTCAATCTATAGATGTTCGCAGCACATAAACCAAAAAAAAGACACATCTACGGCTAACCTAGAAACCAGCCTTGAGATCATTGACAGGGTGTAGGAGTAACAGTCTCCAAGGTAGCACCTGCCACCATGAAACCAGGTTTAGGGCCTTCTAGCTGCCTCTTTGTGCCGAAGACTTCACCTCTTGCCTTGGCCTCTGCTTTCAGTTGATCGTTCTTGTTTTTCCTCAGCTTGAAGTCCTCAGTGCACCTTGATGGCTGAACATGTTCAATGCGTACATGGATCCTCTTCCTGATTATCTTGTTATCCACCTGTATTTATGTACATGCATCATAATTTTGATTATGTTCAATTTCATCGGTTACAAAAATATAATAATAATAAGGGCAGAAGAGCACTTCCAAATAAATTAATTTACAATAGCACTGTCACAATAGAAGGCCAACAAGGAACAAGTGAAAAGTCCCAAACTCTCTCACAAAAGTAATTATATGTTCGGATTTTAGATTTGTGAGACAAATCTTCCCACGAATCCAAGTACCAAAACAGCCTGAAAAGAGGCCACATCAAACGCATCACAGCTCTATACCAAACACAAAATAACCCAACTAACAAAACCAATTTTATATACAAAGGACACATACCCAATCAACTATATCACCTAAAAACCAAACATTTGTAATCAAATGACACAATAAATAAATGCACAAACTAAGGGAAACCAGATGCCTATTTCACAAGGTTTTTAAAGGCAAATGTGTAACTTGAGACGTCTTACCCCTCATGAGCCGAAGCGTAAGCCATAAGGCGTCAACACATAAGCATTTTAAATTTTAATATTTGGTAAATAAATTAAATATTTTAAATTAGAAAAAAAATAATATAAATTAAATATAAAGGTATAAATACTTTTCTCCTTAAGGCATCAAATAGTTCACTACAAATATGGAAGCTTGTCTATCATTAAAGGTGAAATTAACATTCTTAATTTTTGTAATTGAGCTTCTCACTTGAGCATTATCTTTATATTTTTTCTTGATTAGCCATTTACTTAAATTTTTTTTATAGAACATAATTGCAAAAGATATTCTTTTTTACTTTTTGCTCTTTTTTATTTAAGAACCTAAAACAACCTCTTTATGTGCATACTCCTCATATGCTTCAAAGGCATATAAGGTCCATATCTCAAATTGTGATGCTCCAGCATTTAGGAAGTATAACTTAAAAATCAAAACCTTGATGCATTTTACCTCAGTAAAACTTTTTAAACGTTGCTATTTCAACACAAGCAAATTTTTTAACACCAATTAAATACATACCCATTTAACTATATCACCTAAGAACCAAACATTCTTGATCAAATGACACTAAAAGCCACTTGTTTTTCTGATTAAATGCACTAAACTAGGGGAAACCCAGATGTTTACTCTAACCATTTCCACACAAACAAATCATCAAACACCTTCCGAGCAAACACAGACACAATATCCAATTAACTACATCGCCTAAAAACCAAACATTCTTAATCGGACATAAAAAGACACTAGTTTTTCTTATATAAATCCACAAACTAAGGAAAACCCAGATGATTACTCCATTCACCACAAACAAATCATCCAACATCTTCAGAACATAAACACACGAAAAGCCAATTGTTTTGCTGACATAAAACAACAGCCCATTGGGCTTAGTCTGCTGGCCTAGTTTTGAGTTTTATTTATTCATCTATTTCCATTTTTTTGTATCTATATAGGTTATAGATGGAGTGCCAATCCAACAATAGCCTTTTATTTTAATATTATTCAATTGATTTTTTTTTTTTTTTTAACATTGTGTTTTTTTTTTTTAAATATGGGCACCCAAAGATGAGGAATGGCATAGTAAGTGATAAATGTAGGCACCCAAAAATGCTGAATCAAACATGAAAAATATTAGGCCCTTTAAATATTTTGTCAAATATTTTTTTGTCTTATATGAGTATGTGACTTATATCATATAAATTTCATGTAGATCTCACGCACATATAAGTTATTTAATAAAGCATTTAGGGGTGATTTGGAATGTTCTAAATAAGTGTACTTTTTGACTTTTTATAAAATATGGATTGAATTTGGGTTGAATTTGAAGTGATGTAATAAAGAGATGATATAACTTAAATAAAATAATATGACTTAAATAGGATAATAACTTTTTGACTTTTTAATTTTTTTTAATACATAACGAACAAGTCCTTACTATCCCTAACACTATTCTTGATTTTTGATCCTAGGTCCGGTCAGCTCAGTCCCTTAGGGAAAAAATTAAAAAAATAGACTTTTCTTAAGTGTGCAACCCTTAACCATGTGCCACTTACACAAAAAGTGTAAGTGGAAGGTGAAAACAAAGCAGGACTGCAAACAGAAAAGGCGTAAGTGTAAGGCGTAAGTTGCACACTATAACAGTACCCTAAAAAAATAGGCTTGTCAGAAAAGCTTGGACACTAATTTCATTAATTGGGCCAGCTCAGCCCAACGCTGCTTGACTTTTAATTGAAAAATGATTTGTGGCACTAAAAAAATAGACACTAATGTCCCTAATTTCCATTTTGGGTAATAAGTTTTTTTTTTTTTTTTTTGCCTTAACTGTTTTACTGTTTTTCTATTTTAGGGAATTGGGGGCTTTAGTGCCCCATATTCGGGGCACCAATCAAGATTGCTTTTAATTTTGGTTCAATATCAAATTAATTTATATTATTTAATTAGAAGTGACCTGCTAACTGACTTGAACTCGAATAATTTTTGAGATAACGAAAAATTTTATAAAATAAATAATTTAAATTATTAAAATAAAACTCATTCCAAATTTACGAAATCAAATAATAATTTGCAGTCTATCCAAATCTTATTAAAAAAATTATCCTAAATAGAATTATCCCAGTCCCAACATTTTGGTAATATACAATTTGGGAACTAGAAGGTCGTTCCCCTGTGATCCAACCATGTGCCTTAGAAGATCCAACTAAGGTTTCCCGAGTTTTTTTTTTTTTAATATTCTAGAAAAAACCATCTTATTAAAAAATTATCCTAAATAGAATTACCCCAGTCCCAACATTTTGGTAATATACAATTGGGAACTCGGAGGTCGTCCCCCACCGTGTGCCTTAGAAGATCCAGCTAAGGTTTCCCGAGTTTTTTTTTTAATATTCTAAAAAAAAAACAATTAGCCTCGTTTGGGAAGTGGCTAAAATAGTCAAAAAATTAAAAAGTCAACTAAAACACATCACATCACCTCTTTACTTTTCTACACGTCTTTTCGTAAAAAGCTAAAAAATTACTAAAATAGCCACTTCCCAAACCAAGCTTATAAGCTACTTTTTAAATTATTTGAGAAACTAACCTATCTTTTGAAATCGTATTTTGAAAATACAATTTTAAAATTAAAATTATATTTTTAACATGTAATTTCACCTTGAAATCGCATGTTGAAAATGTATACTTTTTGAAATTATATTTTCAACATGTGATTTTAGTAATTTCAAAAAATAAGTTAATTTTTCAAATAATTTGAAAAGTTGATCAATTCTCTAAATTATTTTTTTTTAAATATTTAAAAATAAATAAATAAATAAATAAAACTCAAGGTTTCCCCATGCCCATAATTTAAACCCACCAGTTCGTTTGACAAAACCATTCCTCAATTATCTCCCCAATATCCCTTGTGTGAGAGATATCATTTCCCACTATGGGTGAGTAGCAGATATATCGATCCGTCAAAATCAATCGAATCGAACCGATTCGTCGCATTTTGGACGGATGCGTGATGATGAGCGGACGGTTGCGGATTGATTTTCTCTAATCCGCCAATTTGGCGGACGGATGGCGGATTTGAGATTTCTTTGGCCGTAACCGAACCGCCAAATTGCGAGCACCTCTAGTAATTTATAAGACTTTGTATTTTCAATTTGTTTAGATATTATGTTTGTGTTTTCAATTGAAAAAGAGTTTAAATATTCTGTTGAAATAAAAATTTCAACTTGAATAAATTTTTTGAATTGAAAAAAATAAACATATTATTTATCTATATTTTTTGCTTTTTAAATCTAGCTCTAAAAATAATAAATAAAAAATATGATATATGTTGGTTGGTTTTTGTTTTCAAAAACATATGTAGATGTAACAATATAGAGACATACAATCTCTATTACTGCTCTGTTCATTGTTTTGGTGGTTTGAATTATTATTATATTTTAAGAATCACATATTGTAATACTTTATGTGGATGATTCATGCTGTGATTGTAATATATGTGGATGAGGCATGCAGTGATCGTGATATTCTAAAGTTTTAAACTTTCTTTCTTTAGATAAGGCATACAGTGATTGTAATACTTTTTAAAGTCATTGACTGTAATACTTTCTTCTTTTCTTTTTTTTTTTCTTTTTTTTTTTTTTTTTAAGGAAGTGCACAAGTTGAATTATGTTAAAAATTTATGAAATTTTAAACCGCCAAACCGATTCGCATCCATTCGCCAAACCGCCAATCCTCTCAATCCACATCCGCCGAATTGGCGGACAGATGAGGATTAATTTTCTTCAATCCGCCAATTTAGCGGACGGATGGCGGATTGAAAGTTCCGTGGCCACAACCGACCCACGCCCACCTCTATTTCCCACCAATCCCAACCCCCCTCTCTCTCTCTCTCTCTCTCTCTCTCTCTCTCTCTCTAAATCATATCATATAGACACTGTCCTGGCATCCTTAAAATTGGAACCATTCACAAGGAACAATGAAACACGTTCATTTGGGCTTTTATTATGTCACTACAACTATTTTCTTAAGCCTTATCAATTAAAACGGGGAGAAGGATATGTAACTTCAAAAAGTACCATGAAATTTATGCAAAGTGAAATCACTACGACAAAAAATATTTTTGATGATGTTTATTAGCAATTAAACTGAAATTAATCGTCAATTGTATATAATCGGCGATAATATGCTTGTTGGTCGCCAAAAAATAAACTATTAGCGACCAGTTGAAATTATTGACTACTAAAAAGTTTGGCGCCAACTTAATTTTATGCACGGGAGCGCTAAAAATGTTTTCGCAATCAAATTAATATATGGAGATGAAAATTTTGATCACCGATCGTAAATTTTTGGCAACATCGCAGAAAGGTAAACCATATTTATGGCAATCTAATGATTTTAGTCACCAATAAATTAGCTGTCAAAAACCACGTCGTTTTGAATCTATCCAATTTTTTTTTAAGAGTTGACTGACCTTTTTAAGTGAGTAAACAAAGAATTGACCTAATATTGTTCGTCTCATTCTCTCACTCCACAACCTTTAGTGGCACGACAGAACACAGCGCAGCACAACACAAAGGTATGTCTTCTCTTCTTCTTCTTCTTCTTCTTCTTCTTCTTCTTCTCTCTCCCCCTCCCTCTCACTCTCTCACACCACCTCCTCTTTCTCTTTTTCTTATTTGTCTTCAATTTCATTCTTTTGTTCGGTGCAACAAAACACAAGACAGCATAGAGCTTATCGCTTTTTCTTCTTCTTCTCTCTTCCTCTCGCACCGCCAATTGAACGCCACCAACAGCATTCCCTCAAACATTGCTTCCCTTTCGTCTCCCTTTCTCACAGCGCCGATCCCGACCACCTCTCTGGTCGCTACCCTCTCCTCTTCTCTCTCTGTGATATTCTGAATGTATGTAATAATTTTTGGGACTGCGATCTATATAGAAGACAGATTTTGGAACTGTAAATTGTATATAAATATTCTGAATATATAATAATAAATAAATAAAAGACAGATTTTGAGATTGTCATTCTTGGGACTGTGATTTTGTGGATGTTTGAGAAGTGAGTTTTTTTGTAAATTTTTTTAGTTGTAGGATATTATTGGAGAAAATTTTTTTTGTATTTGGAAAGATAGTTGGGTTTTTTTGTGGTTCGATGTGATGTTTGTGAGAAAAAAAAAATGAAATGATTATAGGATTTGATGTAATATTTTGTTTGGATTTGCTTTTTTTTTTTTTTTGTAACTAATTTGTCTTTTAATGAAAAAAAACCAAAAATTCATCTTCCCAAGAATTTGTCTTTTGTAACTAATTCTATTTTTGTAGGTTTTTTTAGTTGTATCTATATAGATATTCTGAATATATATCTCTTGTTTTGCATTTTTGCATGTTGAGTTTCCATGATTGTGTATCAATAAATTTTTTTTTTTTTTTGCTGTGGTTGTAGGTCCCAACTAATGAAAGACAATTGCTTGTCTTATTTCATGATTTTTTTTTTATCACTGGGAACATTTTTTTTTTTTTTTTTGAAATAATGAAAATTGATTGTCTTATTTGTTTTATCATTTTTAGATCATGGAAAAATTGATTGTCTTATTAATTTCTAAGGAAAATTGATTGTGTTATTTGATGAAGACAAACGGATAGGATATTTTTTAAGATAATTTCATCATCACGGTAGATGGGTTGGATTTAGGTATAAATTGGGGTTTTGTATATTTGAAGGTGGAATTGTTCATATAAATTTCATACCCTAATAATAATAATAATTAAAGAAAACCCCAATGTCTTCTTTTCTTTTTTTTTTTTTTTATACTACAAAGTCCCCAAGCCTTCTTTGATACAAAAAAGTAACAATTTTACAACCAAACAAAACTTAGTGGAAACATAACAACATAATGAGAAGAAGAGATGAGTGGTCTTCTGATATATTCAATCTTTGCCAATGACCTAATTAATTAATCAATTAATTAATGGGATTTTGTGTTTAGCTTTTTAAATTCTCCATGCTTTCAGTCCATTTTTAATCAAATAATACAAAGAAAGTTGAGCCTCATTTTTGTTTGTTTTAGTTGCCTCATTTTTTGTTTTGTTTTGTTTTTTTATTTATTTAGGGAAGAACAGGGGGTTTGTCATATGTTGTGATAGTCCTATAGAGAACAAGAAAATCTTTTAAGGAAATGAATTAGAAAAACATATTGATATACCAATGTTAAGTAAAAAATTGTAATAGGACTGAGATGTGATTAATTTTGTTTGATTATTTTAATGAATGGAATTGAACGAAAAGATTGTTAAGTAAAAAGTCTAACAATAAAGAATTAGAGAGAGGTTTCAGTCCTATTATTTAAAGAGTTTAAAATTAATATTTAAATTCATAAAAGTAGTGCTTGTTATATACAAACAAAGTTTGTGCCTGTTTGGTGCAGTTTAAAAGCTGCTTATTTCAGCTTTTAGCTTAATTTAAGCTATTTTGATGTGTTTGGTTTAGCTTATAACTTATAGTTTTTTGGAAGTTAGAAATAATCTTATTCTTTGAGTGGGGCAGGAGATGCTTGATTTATAAGTCAGAAATTAGCTTATGTCCATAGTTATAAGCTATAAGCACTTTCCCACAGCTCTACCAAGCAGGGCCTTTGTTATTTTTGCTTATAGGTTCTAACTTGTATGATACCATGCCATGCCATTGCTTCAATTGATATTTATTTTTGCTTCAATCCAAGTTTCTAATCTATGTTATGTATCTGTCTTTTTTAATAGTGAATTGTACATTGTTCAAAGTTGTGATTTATTCTTTTTTGGCAAGAATACAATTGTTTTCTAGATTATAAGTACAAGCATTTATGTTATTTGACAATAAGGTAGGAAAAAAAAAAAAAGAGACAAGACATGAGTATCCTTATATGTTATTTGGCATTCATTTTATGCCCATAACTCTTCATTAATTTCATGTACAGTACGATTCTAATTTAAACTTTGATTTACAATTCAAATGTCATAGGTTATTCGCTAATGCAGAGAGATAAAAAAGTTACAATCATTCGTTGGGGGCAATTACTATATTAAATAAGCTTTGACTATTTGTTAGGGCATTTTTAATTTATTTAGAGAATTTTGACACTTTTTTTATTAAAGTTGTGGTTGTTAGAGGATTCACATTTTTTCCCTAATGTTTTGAGCATTCATGATATGACAAACACTTACATGACCTAAGGAATTATTTGACATGTAAACAAAATAAGACTAAATGCGATAATTAGTGATGGTTGCCGTGTTTGGTTTCAAAATCTCAATTTTATGTCTAACTCAACAAAGAAATAAGTCTTGTATCTATATAGATGAATATGTTTTTTCAAGAATAACTAAACTAATATGTAACAATTTCAAGACCATAATTTATATAGCAATTCTAATTTATATATCAACTTCATCACTTGATTCTTTTTCACCCTCTACTCTAGATTGCATATTCTACTCGAATATAATTCTTGTTTATCACTTACTATTGTGATGTATCATTTGGTCGTGAAAGGCATGTGAAACAATAATCTTGTGGGTTACCAAAAGGTATGGAACCATAATCCTGTAAATTCTCTAATTTAAAGGAATTTTCACATAACCTTGGCTTTGTAGGTAACCAAATATAGACAAGAGTTAGATGTTACTTAAAAATAAGATGAGTTCTCAGTATCGATATGAGTTCTCAATTACATATAAGTATGCCAATTGATAGAGTTATATATTTATGTAAATGGTTCCATTTGTTGAAGTTATTTACAAATTGATAAGAAGCTTTAAAAAAGCGACGTGAAGAGTCTTGGGAGCCTAGGCCAATACCTTTAACTCAAGAGCAGTTGTCAATTGAGGTTCTTGGAAAGAGATCAGGATACTTAAAGGAGTTCAGAGTTGGTCCAAAACCATCCTCATCCAGATCTTCTGTTAGTGCACAAGCACATATTGAGGTGGTTTTAAGCCTACAAAAACAACTAGAGTCATTGAAGAATTTGTCTGAGGTCCAGCAAGAACAAATTGTAGCCCAAAACTTGGTAGCACAAGAGCAAGCTAGAATAATTGAAATGCAAAACAAAAGGTTTGAAGAGATTGAGAAGTTTATGAGGATGAACAAGGATTAGGCAGGCATGCAGGTTGATAAAGATAATTATCCATTAGAGGAATCTTATTGACAAGCATTTTTGTAAGTATATTTTTCATAATTTAATTTTCAAATAATCACTGTAAGCATTTCACTTAATATATTTGTTGAAACAAACTGCTGCTTGCTACTCTTGAGTTGGCTGAGTTGACATAGAACTTCAATTAGTACAAAACTTAAAGGTTGAAAAGGTCTATTTGGGAAGCAATTGGACTTTTGGTTAAGATATTAGTGAAGGTAATGCAATCCCCTGTTGGTGGCATTACTTTGATAATAGCTGCAGCTGTTGATGCTATTGTGGCTGCAGCTGCTACTTGTGAGTCTTAATTATTAACTGAAGTTGCTTGACTCCCAGCCACCATATGAGCAACCACACTTGCTTGACTCCCAGCCACACTTGCTGGTGTTGCCCAGTAAATTCCCCACCACTTCAATAGGTCAATCCATATTCTCTACCTAAATAATTTCCTGTTTCAGCCATTACCCAACCAACCTTGTAGCCTACTTACTTGATAAGCTTGAAAGTGTGTTTTATCCTCATTTATTTGGTTGATATTAATCAGGTTTAAGTCATAACATTAAGCATTCATTTAGAGGTCTTTACATTTAGATTTTGCACCATTTATAATTACTCATTTCATTTGATTTCATATTGCCTTTTGATTTTGCCTCAAATAGGCTGAGAAAATTTATTATTATTTGTGCCTTCCTGTAAAAGATGCTTATATAATATTCGACACAATTTTATTGATTCAATTCTGTTAGTAACTTGGTGAGGTTCTACATTCTTATGGACCTATCTTAGGTAGACACATCAGTCTTCCACCTTTTGCAAAATAGAAATATTTAGTCTATTTTTATCAATTAAAAAAAGAACTTCATTAATAAATCACAAAATACAAGATTTAAGAATTACATCAATAAAGGAGAGAGAGGTTGGTGAGAAACCAACAAATAAAACCAAAGCACAACAAACACTTTAGCTGCCCTGTATCAAGTCTTGCAAACCGGTACAGAACATTACAAAACTTGATAGTAGCCACCCAAAAGCCGTTCAAACCACTTTTTCATTATTCTTCAGTTTTGATCAAATTATAGCTTGTTTTAGTACATTAGGACACATATAGGCAAAGTCTGAAAGGCTAGTCCACATCATCCTTGTCACAACCCAAACCCGCCCCTAAAAGTTTTGATCATGACCGGCCAGTAATCTCTTGATTACCGAAGGCCTCCTACAGATTACAGAGAATTTATCATAATGAGGGCCTGAGCAGAAACAAATAAAATAACAGAACGTCCATTGAGCAATACTTAAATGCTAGGATTTTAAAACATCATGTCATAAATAGGGAGTTCACATACATATTTCATATAAATACAAGTTCAAATCATGTAGGTATATACAAAGAGTTAACAGCCCAAAATGTACATATTAGCCAAGTGTTCAATAAAAGCCACCAAAGACTTAACAAAAATATAGCATCAATGGAACTTCTCAAAAAGACAAAAGGCTCCAACTTTGGAGGTTTAACAAAACAGGTTCATCAAAAGTTTCCTGAAACTGACCTAAGGCTGGCCTCCGAGCTAGTCACCTACATAAATATATATAAATACGGAGTGATCAAGGCTCAGTGAGTAATAAGAGGTTCATAAGGATGAGCATATGTTTTGAAGAATAAATATACAACATATGCATGTCTTATCCATAATCATATTCCAGAACGACCTTGGGCCCACATAAGACGGAACGGCCTTGGGCCCAACATGATACGGAACGACCTTAGGCCCAACATGATACAGAACGGCCTTAGGCCCAACATATCAACAGTTGTTCTAAACATTATAGGGTAGATGGAACATCGGCATGTCTCCATCGCCCTCGGCCCTAGGGCCATTAGTCATAAACAATCCATCTCAGACATAACGACCTCAGGCCCATCATACATAGCAGAAATAGAACGACCTCAAGTCCATTTCATATGCTATTATTGTCCAACACTCAATCATTCCAATCAAAACACAATTTATATAACGTATGCCATTCATGATCAAAAATACATAAATCACAAGCAAAAATACATAAATAATACATATCATTACACTACTATTACTCACTGTGATTTGGTCACACAATGGTCCCTTTCAGAGAGTGACCTACACATGGCACACACACAACTTGATAAGCAATTCATCTTTTCTTAGCTTATTCTCTTTAATCATTCTTCCTTTTCGTTCAATTTCTATTTATCTTTAAGCATTTTGGAGGGATTAAACATAAACATTAACGGATTCAGAAGGTCGAAAAGATGAACAGAAAGCAACAATTTTTTTCAATGATTCCTGCATATGCAAAAGGCCTCCACCGCACGCGCAGAAAAGTGTGTCGCACGTGCAGCCCGCACGTGCTTTTATTTCAGATTGCTCAACTTGCTTCCCCAGTTTCCGCACGTGCAGCTATGCATCCCGTACGTGCAGTTCTGGGCTCTGTTGCGCAGTCCGAAAATCCAACAATTTCAAGTTTTCCAAAGGCATTTCTAAGGCTCAATTCAAGCACTTTCATTTCAAAAACATGACATATGAAGATAATAAATATGAAACTCAAGCTCAATTAGATCATAACTTACTTTAATTTGACATATACAACTCTAATTTCCATATTTCCTTTATTTCTTTCATCTTTTTATATTATACATGTTTGTATATGTTTACATGAGTTCACAACATGCAAAGACTCAAGAGTAAATACAATTTCTCACAATCCAACTCAAATCAAACTCAAAATAAAGGAAACAACTCTTACATCAACCAAATGAAAGGAATCTATGTTAATTTCTTGATATTGATTCAAGCAAAGTCACAACTCAAAAACCCTAACTTTTAAGAGTACAAAAGCTTCATCTTAAGGCTTGATTTTAATCAATTAAAAGGAAGATTGAGAGTATTCTAGTTGATTTATGTCACGACCCAAACCCGCCCCTACGGGTTTAGCACCGTAACCGGCCAGTAATCCGTGATTACCGAAGGCCTGCTATGATGTCTGATATATGATAGGGCATGGCGGAAGCCAATACAGTAAATAAACAATGTCCAATGAGCTGTGACAGTCTGTATGCAAAAAGATTTTTCATACGTATATACAGTTGGTGACAAAACAGTATGTACATATATACAATCATACAAAACAGGGACTTAATCCCTATTAAACATTACCGTACAGTCTATACAGTATTACAAAACGGTGCGAGCAGACGGAAATAAAAGCACCCTAAGCCATAGCTCGAAAGCTTGGAACCTCACGGTGAGAGGCACGATGGTTGGCTTGACAAAGCAGAGTTTACCCGGCGCTTTTAGCATTGGTCCGGTGCCTGTACACCTACATATATATATGAGCAGTGAGCTAAAACCCAGTGAATAACATAATGCGTAAAAGGGTTTAGAATGAATGTCCTTACAGTAATGAAAATAGTTCATTTCAACAAGATATCGGTTGTTCAAGACAAAGAAATCATATGTGGTACATCCATTAGCATAACAAGAAACAAGAGGTCTTAAAAGACCGAACAGTAAATGATGACCATCAATCAGTAAACAGTAGTGGTTCCAACGAGAGAACCGACAGAGATCTCAGAATAAGAATACCAAGAATGATGAGTTGCTAAAGATGCCACAATCTGATTCGTAATATAGGACATACATTCATTCTAAGATTCTGTAAAACAAAGATTCAAGACTCAAAAGATAATCGTTTTGAATATATCTTTACACAATTGTTACTCACAGAGTTCTGGGCTACAGAAAGCTAGAGTGTCTCCTCGGAAGCCAACCCTACACAGTTTACAGATTGAACACACACTAAGCTACACAGTTGAGAAAGATGATAACTTAATCCCTAATCTGTCACAGTGTGTTCTACATCTATATTCTCATTAAGATGCCTTAAATATGCCCTAGGAATGCCTAGGATGGAAAGAGGATGTAAAGATGCACTCAGAAAACATTTTTAGAATTTTCAGTGAAACAGAGTCACGCTCGAGCGCAGGTTACCCCGCTCGAGCGGACAAGCAAACAAAGGTCCCCGCTCGAGCGGACCAAAAAGTACTGGATATGTGAAATTCATGCTCGATGCCCGCTCAAGCGTGTCACCCAATCCTCCGCTCGAGCGTGCATTCCTTCACTCGAGCGGACTGATGAACAGTGCAAAGTACTGGGAGCTTGAATTTCCCGTTCGAGCGCCGTTCTCCCCACTCGAGCGAAAGACCAACATCTGGAAAACCCAGATTTGAGCTCCAAGTTCAAAATCATGTTTTCAAACACCAAATTCGATCCTCTTGGGCCCATTTTCTGGAAAAACACTTCAAACCCATAATATTACATGTTACAAAGATCAATTTGTAAAATCAAGCCCAAGGGTAGTTCAATTGAACTCAATTTCAAACCAAATCTTTATGAACAAGATTGAACATGCAACATGCATGAATTTAGTTCAATTCAAAGCTTCAATACATGCTCTAATGAGCCAATTCTTTTCAAAACAAGATAAACACATGGTCTATAACATAAACATGAACATACATGTACTCTTTCATGAAGAACAACACCAAAACTCAATGATGTAAACATGCATGCATGAATCAAGCTCCAATTCAATATTTTAGGACCAATTCAAGCCTTAGCTCTACAATGAGGCATGAATCATGCAAGGACCACTTAAAGACACAATTAAGAGGTTGAACTCCTTACCTAAGGTCCTTAATTCCAAGTATGGAAGCTCAATTACACAAATCTTCTACAAATTCTTCAAGTTCTCTAGCCAAACTCTCAAGAACAAGTCAATCTCTCACTTTCCCTCTCTCTTGGTCGGTTTTGCTCTCAAAAGTGGCTGATGGAAAAGTTGTAACAAATGCAATACAAGGCTTAAACAAAAAGGCTAGCAAAGTCCACTAAGTGGCAAAGTTGTAGATAAATCTAATTTATGTAATTTAGCTTATTTTAATCTAATTTAATCATACCAAATCACTTTTCAAATAAATACACCATTAAATCACATAAATTATACTGTTCATGAAACACTAATCAATTTCTGGTTCGGCCGCCGATAAGGCCCTCAATTCACAGTTTAAACATAAAAACATGAACAGATAACTAAACAGGAA
This sequence comes from Camellia lanceoleosa, assembly GCA_025200525.1. Classification (NCBI taxonomy): domain Eukaryota; kingdom Viridiplantae; phylum Streptophyta; class Magnoliopsida; order Ericales; family Theaceae; genus Camellia; species Camellia lanceoleosa. The sequence continues at coordinate 113,455,784 of CM045758.1, read as the reverse complement.
ACAGATAGAAATGCTATTTAGACAGATACAGTCAATCAATCAGTTCCAGATTTCAGTCAGTCAATTCAGTATTTCAATCAATTCGATTATCAGTCATAATCGGTCTTAGTTTAGCAGTAATCAGTATTAATCAGTGATCAGTGATGAGGGTTGTTACAATTTATTCTTACCTTGAGCTATAATCTTGATTTCTTGCTTCAATTCCTAAATCTCCAAGCTCTAAGTTGAAATCTCTTCTTCTTCTCTCTCTCTTCTCTTCTCTTCTTTTCTCCTCTAAGTCTCTTCCAAGAGATATTTTTTGTTGAGTCTAAGTGTTATCTCTAAGGCTCTCATATATATGTATATTATTTAGCTTATTTGAGGCTAAGTTGGGTTTAATGAAGAATTTAGCCAAATAAATCCAATTAATTCACCACTAATCAATTTTTTACAAAACTTCATATTGTGTTCTAAAAATCATGCTAATCATAACTGTAAAGTTGATTTCGGTTTACGGCGCCTCTAAGGCTTTCAATTTTCAATCCAAATGTTGTAATTTCAACAAATTTTCTCATAACCGACAGATACAAATTTATAAACATGTAATTCACACATTAAAATATGAAATTTCACATCAAACACATAAGTACACATATAATGAGGAAATTAAAGCATATGAGAGGATCAAGTTATTACAATCCTAGCTAGTATTATGCAGGTTGTAGTGTTAAGAAATTAAAAATAAAGCATAAAGCCACCTTTAAAATCCTAAGGCCAAGTTTGGCATGTCCCCAAAAAGTCAAAAAGTCAAAAAATTATCACTATTCATCAAAAAAAATATTAAAAAATTAATTTTCTACACAAAATTACAACTCAGAATCTAACATGTTCAGCTCTATTGATGCGTTTGTGTGTAAAAATTGCACAGTTTTGGTGTAATTTTCACGCATTGTTGTTTAGCCTGTGGGGGCCTATCATGGGTCCCGTTTTGATAATCTGAACCGTTCAATATGTAGAACTCGTCGAGTATTATATGTCTATAAAAAATCACATTGATCGGATATCGATAACTACATGATCAAATCAGTTTTGTATAAAAAAAAATAGATGGTGTTATAATTAACAATTAAAAAAAATCAAATCTGATCAGATAGCTATTGATATCCGATCAACGTAATTTTTTATAGGTGTATATGGTTCAGATTATCAAAATAAGACTCACGATGGCCCCCACAGGCCAAACAAAACCGTCCAGTGCAATGCCCATTTAGCAGCCAATCATTACTTAGCATCAATTCCACTCCCAGAAAGTACGGCTGCATAACTCTCAATCCTAATCTTCCCCTACACAGTTATTTATACAATTTTTTAATACACATTTTTTCATAAAAAGTCAAAAAGTTAACCCAAACATTCATATTTTTTTCCTCAACTTTTTAGTCCAAAAAGACAAAAAGTACACTTATTTAAGATACCCCGAACAACCCCCAAGTAAAAAACTAGTCATCCCATGTGAATAACTGTGATGTCTACCCGTTTTTTTTTTTTATTGTAATGATTATGGTTCCATAAATGAGTCAAACAAAAGTTATAATTTTTGTCAATTAAATTAATTCTTTTTCCACCATACTTGGTCTTTTTCCAAATTATCTTCATTTCAGCTTTTGTAATTTAGAAATTATTATATAGGTGGTTTTATGTTTGGTTAATGAGCCAGCTTTTGTAAAAAAAAATTCTTGCTGTTATTCTTATTTTTGTAGCAATATAATTAGGTGTGGTTGTTGTGTTTGGTATATCATAATTTTGAGACTAAGCATTTTATTACTAACATTTTAATACTGTAATTTTGTTTCATATGTTTGACAGATTGGCAATGGATGGAATGTATTTTGGAGAGCATCAAATGATTACATTTTAAATTTTTGGATATATTTTGTCATAAGATTTTGTAACTTGGAAGTTTTTTTGGAATCATTGTGTATATGTTCTAAGTTTCGGATTGTAAGGGATTTATTTATGTTGAATGTTTTGGATTTGATATTTTGCTTATGCTTATAGTTTGGATGCTTTGCACAGTGTATTAATATTTTTTTATTGCATGTATGTGTAAAAATGATGTATAAGAAAAGTAAGTTAAGGTTTAGATTTTTTTTACAAGTTTATGAATTGAACAAGGAAATTGTAATAAAAATAATTAAAATAATGAATTTTTTATGAGAAGTTTTTCAGTTGTTAATTTATTTTAGCAACCAAAATCTTAATTGGTCGCCAAAAGATTTGGCATTCAATAACTAATTTGTTTGGTCGCTGAAGGATGTTTTGGCAACGTTTTTGTAGGTCGCTAGAACCTAACATGGCATCTGTTTAAGACTATTTTCAGCGACTAAACATTACTTTATGGCGACAATTTTTTGGTATTTGGCCATTAAATTATTTTGTCACTGATTCTTTTATAAGCGCGACTGTAATTTATTTGGTTGCCAAATCATTTAATGACATGGCTTCGGCGACCTTTTTTTTTTTGCGTCACTAATACTTTCGGCGACGAAAAATACACTTTTGATGACTAAAAAAACGTTGCTGAAAGTCCAAATTATTGTAATGAATAAGCAAATATTTTGTTTTAAATAGGTGTAACATTGCTCATTATTGAGCTCATAATAAGTTCACAAACTCAAATTACACCGTTCAAGACTCGAGTAATTAATGCCACATGTGCTACATGTGTTAGTAAATAAATCTTGCCACTCTTTTCGGAATATGTACAAACATAAGTTTGGAATGAACTTTTAAGGTAGTGGCTTTTTTGGAGTGTATTACGGAATTTATATTGATAATTTGAATTACTCAATGTATCGCAATCGTCAATTATTTCGTCACTGTAAAAATTGTATTGATCAGATATCGATAGTTACTTAATCAGATCAAATTTGTGTTAACTATAAATATAAATAAAAAATACAGGGTTCGTTTGGTTTGAGTTTGGGAGATGAGTTTGGGAGATAAAAAGTACGAAAAGTTGTTTGGTTTGGTTTTTTTTGAAAGATGTTTTGGAAAATTATTTTGAGATGGAGTTTTGGAAAAAGTGATTGATTTGATGTGTATGAGAGAGAGAGATTTGTTTGGAAAACTTGTTTGGTTTACAAGTTTTGGAAAAAAATTTTGGAAAAATTTGTTTGGTTTGAATTTTTCTGAAAACTCATTTGTAGAGAAATTTTTTCAAAAATTTTTAGGAAATTCAAACCAAATAAACCCACAATTTTTTTATGACATGCCATATATGCACCTAGTGTTGACTTGATTTTTAACATGCCATTTGCAAATATTTATTATTTTAAATATATTATTAAATTATTTTTTAAAATGATAAAGTCATACTTGATCTTTGGAGGATTGATGATTGAAGGGATAGAGAATGAATTTAATCTTTGGAGGATTGATGATCAAAGGGATGGAGGAATTTGATGGGGAAAAAGATTTGCCTAACTTCCAACGCTAGCCACATGTAAAGAGTTTTAAAAAAAAAAAAAAATGCATAACCTATTGGAAACTATAAATTATAGGGTACTTACGTGTTGGTCCTAATAAGTGAACTTATTGTCTAATAGGTCCTATAAGAAAAATTTGTAATAAAAAAAGTCATTAATTGTCAATTTTTAGGGACATATATAAAAAATTGTCACAAAAAAATTATTTTTAATGACAATTTTATTAAGACTTATTTTTAATAGGACTTGATGGGAATTAAATCAAACTATTAGGACCTATTAATAATTTACCCTAAATTATAACCTCAATAGGTAAAACGCTTCAAATGCTCAATTTGTCTCCTCCTTTAGAATTGCTCTTATCTTATACCGTATTTAAATAGAATCAATTTACAAAGTGATATTCATTTTATTTATATATACTCACTCTATTTCAAAATATTAGTTTCTTATTTCATTTTTTATTATCCCAAAATATTAATCTCTTTTTTGAAATCAAAGATTAAAATAAGAAAAAAAAAATTTATTTCGTCATTCTTTTAAATTTATTAATAACACAAAGTATAATTATGACAATTGTTGTTCTTAAAAAAAGGGTAAATTACAAATATACCCCTTGAAGTTTGCTTTAAATACAAATTACCTATGTTGTTTAAAAAATTACAAATACCCCCTTATTAAAATTTTTTTATTTAACAGAATTGACTAAAAAAATAAAATTCATTATTGCTCTCCAATAAAATAATAAAATTACATAAATTATTAATTAAAATATATTTTTAATATCATTAAAAACTGTTAATTGACTTGATGATTTATTAATAAAATGTGCGATTTGTTATGAAATTATAAACCTCAAGGGGTGAAATGTAATTTTTAAAATTACAGGAAATAATTCGTATTTTAATCAAATTTCAAGGGGATGTATTTGTAATTTACCCTAAAAAAAATACTACCACAATAATTTTGAAAAATTAATATTTTTAAAATGTAATAATTGTACTATTAAAAAAATATTAAGCTCTCTAAAAATAGCAAACTTTCTCTCATTCGGGAGACGAGGACCAAGCAATTCCATCAACATGAGACTAAGGTCAAGTTTGGGAAGTTGTAAATAATTCATCTTTTTATCTTTTTATTTTTTTTATCAGATCACCTCTCTATTTTTCTGTATATTTTTTTGTAAAAAAACAAAAAAATATACTTATTTAGGTCATCCCAAATAACCCTTAAAGTCAATCAAAACCAGTCAATTTAATAATTTTGAGACAGATGAAATATTAACGGTTGCCTCTTTTTGGGTGAATATTAACGCTTGACTTGATAATATAGAAGTAGTAATTTATAACAAACAATTAAAGTAGAGTAATGCTGGCGTTACCAATCTATACTATATATTAAGTAAAAGGACATTTTTAATCCCAAGTTTTGTAGGAGTTTCAATCTTTCAATCTAAATTTCTTATTTTTTGAATTTAAAAAAAAAAATCTTAGCATTTATTAACTTCTCTCAACTCCCAAGTCTTACCCTTATAATAACACTTTAATGCATTAAGAACAAGTATAAAAAAAATTCTTTGAAATCCAACACATGTGAATTCCTTGAAAATTCCCAACACATATGATTATTTTCCTCATAATAACACTTTAATGCAATAAGAATAAGTATAAAAAAAATTTCTCGAAAAATTCAACACATATAATTATTATCAAAATATTAAACTTTAATATGATATAATAAATAAAAAAAGACATTTAATTCCTTGAAAAATCCAACACATATGATTATTATCAAAATATTAAACTTTAATATAATATAAAAAAGAAAAAAAAAAGATATTTAAAAATCACAATTCACATATATAGATAATTGCAAACACAATAAAATAGGATGGCATTCATGTCTATACGTTTTTTAATAAGATCTCCTCCATTATAATAAGATAGCACTTTATTTCTCTCATCTTATAATCTATATATATATATATATATACTTCTATACTATATGTTAAGCAAAAGGGATTTTTAACCCCAATACCTGTGGGAGTTTTAATATCCTAATTTGAATTTTCTAAATTTTTTATTAAAAAAAAAAAACTCAGCATTTATTAATTTGGTCAAAATTCCCTTATTAGCATTTATTAACTTTTTTCAATCTACATGTCTTTCCACATACCTGCATTTATTGATTTGATCAAAATTTCCTGATTAGCATTTAAAATTTCCTCATACAAATAATTATAGATATAATCTATGTATAGTTACTGCAATACCCTTTTCAATTTTTCTCATACACTATGGTTAGTGATAAGATTGTTATTTTTATAAAAAAATCTTTAAAAACATAATTTATATATTTAAAAAAATCTAAAACAAATATAAATATTTATAATTATCCCGTGTATAGCATGGGTGATAAGTTAATATATCTATTAAATAAATGTCAAAACATAGCACAGGAGTATAAAGCTCACACATGCAAAATTTATATTTATACGTGACATTTAATCAAATATTTGATAGAAATATTAGATTTAGTGCTCGTTTGGCTAAGATTTTTAGATTAAAAAAACATTAAAAAAAAAACAAAATAAGCTATATAAGTTGATAAAACAAAATATCACTTGTTATTTATAATTATTACACTTTTTCTTTTATAAAAGTCAAAAAAATTCCAAAACAAAAACCAAACGAAACTAAAAAAATCAAACTAAAAAAATTAACTATATTAGCCAATACCAAACAATCCCTTAAAATGTTTTTCATTAAAGGCTTTTTTTAAAAAAGAGATTAAAAGTTACTTTTTAATTATATTATTTTTTTTTATACATCTTTTTTAAAAAATTAAAATAAAATAAAAATTAATTTTTAACTTATTTTACCAAAGTTAGAAAATACAACCATTATGTAAATTGATATGATATGATATGATTTGATTTGATTGAAAATTCAACGGCCAAAACCGTTCGCGGCCTGTTAGATTCAGAAGTTGATATTACGTGCGGCCAACAAGTATTTAGAATGTACCGTAGTAGTTGTGGGAGGAACAATAAACCATGGGTTTTGTTTTGTTTGTTTGTTGCCACTGCCAGAGAATTATTATTAAAAAAAACCACTACCCGTCACGTCACGCCTGGGCCCAATGCGTAAAACTGAAACCAATGTTCAAAGCAATGTTCTCGCCGTAGTGTTGGAAATTTTATTTTAGATATTAGTGTTGAAAAAATTATTGATTAATTTTGAAACGTTATACATTATAATTATAATTTTTTCATATATTTTAATTATTTAATATAAATTTATAAAAACAGTGTCAACACTGTCATAAGCCCCACCAATAACTGCTCAGAGTTAGGTCCGATGTCTTTGTTACATCCACATAGGTTAGGTTTTTTTTAAGTTTAGGTATGGACTTTTTCTTGCAGCATCTCCAATGATATTTGTTATTTTATTATTATTATTGTTATAATTTAACAATAAATAATGTTATTTTGTCAAATTATAATAATAGTATTTCAATGGTCATTTGTTATTTTTGGCAAATTTTAACCAACTTTTCCTCTAAGGCTGTTGGTGTTGTTTGGATATAGATTTTTTGTGATTTTATTTTTGTTTATTTTTTGTCTTTTGTGACTTTTTTTATCTGTTTGTTAAAAAAATTATATACTTATATTTTTCCCAACTAGACAAATATAAAAAATATAAAAAAAAATGAAAACTGGACAAATTGAAAAAAAATTATATATTTATATTATAATGTCTTTTTATTATAATAAAATTATCTTCATTTAATATCCGCTAAAGTATTTTATTTTTTTATTGCCTTCATTTGAAAAAATATATTTATTTTTTTGCATTATACTTTATTGAAAATATTAAATTATAATACAAATTAGTGGATATTATACATTGAAAAAATAATATTACATTGTGAAGTACAAAATATTCAAAAAATAAAAAAAAAACAACATAAAATTTCATTACAAAATAAAAATTACATTGCAAATAAAGACTAAAAATTACATCAAAAAATAAATGATATTGCAAAAAATAAAGCTAACATTTATCCTATAATTATTCATCAGGAGGTAGGGGGAAATAAAAATTTGGGCTGCTCACATTTGAGGACCACTTGGCGAAAATTTCATTTTTTCGTATTGTATAATACGCTTTCATCTGAGGGTCCAAATGAGAAATATTCGTAGTCATTATCATATGTTCTTCCTTTTTCATCTCATGTTCTTGTTTTCTGATCTCAAACTCATGTTTTTTCATCTCAAGTTCTTTCATCTCCTGCAGTGCTTGAATCCTTTTTTCTTCTCTTTCATCTTTTTTCTTTTCCTTCTCAGTAAGGTATTGGTTAAATGTGTCCAATTGTGTGTCCATTTTTTGAACTTCAGCTTGAGCGACTTGATTTTTCCGAAATAATTCTTTTGCAGATTTCCTACCCATCGGCCTTTTACCCCTTGCAAAGACACTGCCCTCACCGACAGTTGGATTGTTACCAACACTTGGACTGGTGTCATCTTCAAGAGAAATGCAGTTATCTATAGGGGAATCAGGGGTTGAATTAGGAGAAAACGGTGTATGTATTATTGACTTCACCGTGTTCGTAGGAGTTACATCTTACCACCTGATATTGTTTTGCAAGATTGGCCAACAATGTTCAAAAAGAAAATGTTTGTTTTCATCTTGATAGTATAACAGTTTTGCTTGAAGCATCTATGTCAATAAAATATTAAATTAATTAATCAATTAATTTTTATGTAAGACAAATAAAAAAAACTAACATAATAAATGGAAATGAAATCTTAATATATCAACTTGTGACGCCCCACTTGAATGTAAATTTTCGACTTGCGCTAGACACCCACGAAATTTGTTACAACATTTCATTATTACACCCCATCAAGATGAGATAGACACTTGTGTTCTTGAGCGATCATTCTGCAATAAACAATAATTTTTAAAAATTCTTCCCCAAAAATGAGCAGGAGATTGTGAATTCCCAACAATTGGGTCTTTAGTAATGTGACACCAAGCTCTACAAATTGCCACATCTTCTTGAGTGGTAAATGATTTTCCTCTCTTCATTTTTGATGAACCTTCCATAGTGATTGTGTGAAAAAACAAAGAAGAAAATAATTTGTGAAGTTTGGTGTAAAATAAAATTCAGATAAAGAGAAGAGAAAAAAAAATGAAATTTAAAATGTTTGGTGTGAAATGAAATTGAGATGAAGAGTTTTTATTTATAGAAATACAGAATATGAACGTTTGGAAAAAAATGTCCGTTAATTTATATCTGTTATTTAAAAAAGGATGAAAAATTATCGTTGCTCAAACCCATGTCCATTCCTTTCACAAAATAGCACCGTTGGATTATATAATCCAACGGCTCCTCCATCTATCTATCCTGAACAATCCGATCATCATCTCTATCTAAACCAAGCTCTCTCTCTCTCTCTCTCTCTCTTCATTGCCCTCACTCACCGATCATCATCTCTCTCTCCTCTTTTCTCATCTCCTCTCCTCAAATCTTCCAAATCAAACCATAACCACTGATCTCTCTCCACTAATCTCATCTATCTATCTAGAACAATCCGATCATCATCTCTATCTAGACCAAGCTCTCTCTCTCTCTGTTCTCTCTTCATTGCCTTCACTCACCGATCATCATCTTTCTTTCCTTTTTTCTCATCTCCTCTCCTCAAATCTTCCAAATGATCTCTATCTCTATCCACTGATCTCGGTCTATCTGTCTAGAACAAGCCGATCTCTCTATCAAGATCTCTCTCCACTGATCCATCTATCTATCTAGAACAAGCTGATCTCTCTCCATTGATCTCGGTCTCCATCGATGAAGCCGAAGTTGGTTCAGTTACCCTGGTTGATTTGGAGAAATGCGAGTTCGATCCCGATTTAGAGAAATGCAAGCCCTGGTTGATCCATTTTGGGTAATTAATTTTTGCTTTATTTATGTTTTATATTTGGGTAATTAACCATTTTTTTGTATCTTCAATTTCGGGCCCAAAAATTTTTTTTCCTCTAATCAGATTTCTATCTAATATATCTGATCAAGTCTCCGAATGAATTAATCAGCTTTTTTGTGAATTAATCAGTTTTTTTTTCTGTGAATCTGTTTGATGAATTTGTAATTTTTTTGGATTTGGATTTGTTTAAATCTGTTTGATGAATCTGTGAATCTGTAATCAAATTGAGAAACAGATAATAATTTTTTTTTTCTTTGAATATGTGAATCTGTTTGATGAATTGGCTGAGTTGGCATGAAGAGAAGCGAGAGAGAGAAGGAGGGAAAGAAGGAATGATGGAGGGAGGGAAACCGTTGGTTTTGGCTGAGATGGCATGAATGGTAGCTACCAAAGCTTGTGTCAAATTTGACACAAGCTTTGGCATTTCTCAAATTTGGCAGCTGCTATGTTTTGCCATTGGAGCATCAAAATTCAATAGCAGCTGCTATATTTAGCAATGGTAGCTCCAATGGCAAACCATTGGAGATGCTCTTAGGGTTAGATTGGGTTAAGATGTGTTATATAAGGATATTTTTTGTTACATGAAAATTCTCTTTATCAAAAATATATATATATATATATTTTTTTTGACTTTGTAATTAAAAAAATATATAAAAAAGACATATTTTAGAATAATTTTTTTTAACTTTTTTACGAAAAGATGTGTAATAAGATATTGTAATAAAATCAAAATGATCATTACACCCTTATTAACTTTTTAACTTTCGCGTAGTTGAATTTAAAGGACAAGAATTTTGCCCTCTAAGCTTTCCCCACAAGCTTCCCTAAGTAGTATGGATTTTTTGACTTCTTTTTGTAACTTTTTGACTTTTGTAGGTTATCCACGGACTTCTCTCTATTATGGTTTATTTTGATAATTAAGTTAAAAATAATTTTTTTAAGTTTTTGACTTTTTGAATTATATTATTTCTTTATTTTTTTATGCGTTTTCCTAAAAAAAATTTACAAAATTAATTTTAAATCTACTTCTCAAAATAAGGCTATATTATTTTCTATTTTTGCCTTTTTTTTTTCTTATAGATTTTTACAAATGTTTTATTTTTAGAAAAAATTGGTTTGGGTTTAGAGCATCTCCAAAGGTAATAGACATTTTACCTATCTAAACATTACTATTAAATATATATTTTATTTTGTCTATCAATTATTTCATGTTTCTATTCTAACCATACTCTTTATTTTAGCTATTCATCCAAATACTATTAACTTTACAGAATGCCACATCAGCAACCAAGATAAAAAGAAATGATCTTAATGATTAAATATATTTTGCCTAATCTTGAAGGTTAGCTACATGTAACTAGTGAATGTGAGTTAAGCTAAAATACATAATCATGTATCTAGTGTGTTGGAGTTGAAAAAAATGAGTCATACTGGGCATTTTGACTAACAAGCATTACATGCCTAGTAGGTTGAAAATGCTCATATGGTAGTAAGAGGTCGTTTGACATGTATTAAAATATCACATATTATTTTAGCACATTATCTTATTTGTGTGACAATCCTTTTGTTTGGGTCACATCACCTTTTATTGAGGTCACTCACATCACCTCTTTGTCACATTATTTCAACTGCTATCCACATTTCACATCTCTGCCACATTACTTCAACTCCTATCCACATTTCATTTTTTTTTTTTTTTGTAAAAAGTCAAAAATATACTAATTTAACACTTCTCAAACAATCCCTAAAAGTTTACTGATTAATCTGTTTTGATTTTTGGACATAATTAATGAAATATATTAATTAGAAATATAAATAATTATTTTAGAGGAATTTTTTTAATCCCTATTAATATTATCTTAGAAAAATAAAAGGTGATTTTGTCAAACTCTCTTCATAATAAAACTTTAACACATTAAAGACAAGTTAAAAATAAAAAATTAAAAAGTCCAGCACATATCACTATTACCAAAATTACCGTAGTAAGTAATTTAGGTGTCGTTTGGTAATACTTACGTTTTCAGTTTTCTGTTTATATTTACAAAAATTTTAAAAACTCAAATAAAAACTTGTTTGGTAAAATTTTTTATTTATAAATCAGTGGTCTCAGTTTATAAATTTGGCCAAAAAATAAAAATACAAAAAATGTGTTTCCGTTTTGAGTTTTGAGTTTTTTTTTGCCTAATCAACACTAGCCACCATGTAACCATTGATGTGAGTTAAACTAAAATACATAATCATGTATCTAGTGTGTTGGAGTTGAAAACTGAGTCACCGCCACCCACCCACCACCACCACCACCACCCTAGTGGTTGAAAATGCTCATATAGTACCAGAGGTCGCTTGCCATGTATTAACCACCATAGCACATATTATTTTGCCACCATTATCTTATTTGTGTGACAATCCTTTTGTTTGTTCACATCACCTTTTATTGAGGTCACTCACATCACCTCTTGCCCACATTATTACCCACCACCACCACCACCGCCATTCACCATCTCCGCCACCATTACCATCTGCCACCCTGCCACCACCATTTCACTTGCTAAAAGCCCACCACCACCACCACCACCCACTAATTTACCACTTTCCAAACAATCCCTAAAAGTCGCCACTTGCTGACTTGCCATTTCTCACTCTTTTTTATATTTTTAAATTTTTTAAAATATTTTTTCAATTACCAAACACGTTTGTAGTTTATGTTTATCTAAAAATAAACAAAAAATAAAAAAAATCAGTTTATAAAATTTTTGTAAATATAAACTGAAAACGTAAACGTTACCAAACACACCCTTAGTATTTAAAACTTTAAAATAATATAACTTTTGATTTACAAGTCAATTTTTATTAAAATTAATACTTTTAGAATCCTCTCATCAAGATCTATCAAATACGATTCGGGTTGACTATGAAATTCATAATAATAATAAAAAAAGAAAAAACTAATGTCAAAATTGACGTAAACAGTAACATATTATTGATTACTAGAGTAACGCTTGATTGTCTTCTTAAACAGAACATCATTAATAAATAAAAAAAACAGAGTATGAACCGAAAAATACTCTACAAGTTCTTGAGAGACTTGTTATTGGAAATTGATTCATTAAGCTCTTCTTCAAAAGAATATATACTATTCTCTTCTGTTTCCAATGCAGATTGCAATTTTTTCATTGTAATCTCATACATCTTCATCAAGCTTTGTCGCTCTTGAATCTCAGTTAATAATATCGTAATATGAAGCGGCGAAGAATAAATTTGTTTCTTGAAGAAGCTCTGTTTCAGCTCCAAAAACAATTTCAATGAGGGAAGAGAGAGAGATAACGTGTGTGTGTGTGTGAGAGAGAGAGAGAGAGAGAGAGAGAGTTAGGAATGGTAGAAAGAGAAAAAGTTGGGTGGGTTAGTGTTATTGAGGGACAAAAAGGGTAAGATTTGTCCCAAAAAAATAAAAAAAAATGTTTGTGTGTCCTCCATCGCATATACATGCGGAGCTCACCATTATAGAGCCCACAATAATGGAAGAGAAAAAGTATACCATTATTGTGTATCTACTATACAAAATGTGTGAGTGATTTTCCGATCACACTGCCCTCCTTAGTAATTCAGCTGTAGAACACATGCAGAATAGATGGCACCCTGCTGTCCTGCACAGAAAGAGAAGGCTCCGGCGGTGGTTCTTTCACCCGGGGGCACTTCGACGATCAAGTCAGTATATCTCTCAAAGATAATCAAGTGTTTAACTCACAAGCTTGAGTATATAAAACATACCTTAGACCCATGGGGGTGCCTCTTATTTATAGCCAACTCAATCCTAGTCCCAATGGAAGCCTAACTCCAATGGACTCAGGATTACTGCTAATCTGGGACTCCCAGTGGGATTAGGATAAACTCTCTAAGAGTTTTATTTTTACCCAAACTAAAGTCTTCTCCCAATCTAGGACTCTTGTCCCATATCCAGGTTGAGTTCCCTCTTCATTCTAGGACTATTGTCCCTTATCCACTTATCTTGGATTCCGATATCTTCGGAGATAACCTCGGCCTAACCGGGATGACCTCGGCATAACGATCAGGACACGTGGTATCTCGGCTGACACGTCGGCGTCACCTTGCCATGTGTTGGTACTCAAAAAATATATCCCCACAACTGCCCCCTAGGTTCTATTACCTCGGCATTCTGAGGTGATGGAACCTATACTATTCGTTCATCTGTGGCCCTCTGTTTGAGATCAAACTCGCTGACCTCAAAGTTCCCTGGACTTTACTGTCCACTTCTGTCAAGTATCAAGCTTCATGCTTTCCAAGCTGCTCGAGATCACACCTCCTAGCCGAGGTTCTTGTTCCATTAATTCGTAAACTCCAAGAGCTTTGCAACTTCTCCACTCACATTCTTCGGTGGGTTCCCGACTTCCAGTCATCTATTTGACTCCGGCGATCTTCATATCGGCGTTTATTTCTCTTAGTAGGTTCATAAACTCTTTTATTAAGCTCAATCTTTCATAACTCTTCTGAATCCGTTTACTTGCCCTCTGTTGTCTTCTATTTTTGTCTGTTTTCAAGTTTTGAATTGTATGAATGCCTGGCACTGTTGTTGCCATATCCGCTTTCTGTTGCTAGTATCGTGTCTGGGTCGTTACTTTCTTGTTCTTCACATACTCACTTAGTGCTTGTGCACTTGGCTTTATTCTTGAACTTTGTCGTCTTCTTGACTCTGATTTTTCTCTTTTTTCATTCAATCCTCTGGCTTTTTCTCTTTCTAGCTCTTTTGCTTAAATCTATCATTGTTCTAACTTTTCAAGCTCTGCAATTGTCTTCGCTCCTCTCCTCTGGTGAAGCTTACGTCATTCTGTCATTTTCGCATCCATTGTCAGACTTCGACAATTTTCTTTCCGGCTTCCCTCTTTCTGGTAAGCCATTGTTCCTCCTGGTTTTATTTCTTGTTGCTTTCCAAGAAGCTCTGCTTCATTGTTAATCACCATTGCTCTTTTACCCGTTGTTTCCAAATCATTTTCTTGAATACACACTATTCACACGTCTGTTGATTTCTACCACTGTTCTTGGCTTGACACACCTGTGCAATCTTTTTGTCTTGATTTTCTGATAGCTTCATCGAATTGCATTCTTGTTTCTGTTTTCTGTGTCTTTTTCCAGATTCTTGCTTTCAATCCTTGCCTTCAAACTCCGAGGTGCCAATCGCCGAGAAAAGCCTTGATCAAACTCTTTGGGAGATCGATGTTGAGCTCGAGGCCGAGAAGGCTGCTAAGAAGTCTTCCCAACTATCTTCTATATCCTGCCATTGATGCCGAGTAGTTTTGTTTCCTTCTTTTACTCTGTGTACCTTGTACCTTGTACTTTGTCCTTTCTTTGTATGCTTCTAATCCAGCCGACGTGCCATTTTTGTAGTCTGAATAATTTATTTTTCAATATTCAGGCCGAAGTGCCTTCTTTCTTCTTTAAATGCATTTATCTGATTTCTTCTTTGAATGTATATCTTCTTTTTTCTGCTCTTGTATGATTCTATATTTAGAATAATTTGCATGTCTTCAAAGTACATCTTGACTGTGCAATCTCTTCGGGTAAAATACCTCTGGTATAATAACTACAAGTTTTACTTCGACAAGATACTGACCTGCAAACTTTTCATGAATTTCAACAAGTGTAAAACATATACTATTCAATGTTAACTTTGCAAACTTTTCTCAAGTTTCAACAAGTGTTTAAACAGTGATCTCGGTCTAACCTACTTGTAAATTGTTACAAATTTCAACAAGTGTTTAAACAATAATCTCGGTCTAACAACTTGTAAATTGCTACAAATTTCAACAAGGATTAACATATACTGTAAACTTTTCTCAAGTTATAACAAGTGCTAAACAATGATCTACTTGTAAATTGCTACAAATTTCAACAAGTATTTAAACAATATACTTAGCTTTTACTTCAACCTGTAAATTGCTACAAATTTCAATAGATGATCATATGTCGGCTTAACGTCATCTTGTAAATTGCTACAAATTTCAACAAGTGAAGATAAGGAATCATCTCGGCTTAACTTCAACTTGTAAATTGCTACAAATTTCAACAAGTGAAGATAAGGAACCATCTTGGCTTAACTTCAACTTGTAAATTGCTACAAATTTCAACAAGTGAAGATAAGGAACCATCTCAGCTTAACTTCAACTTGTAAATTGCTACAAATTTCAACAAGTGAAGATAAGGAATTATCTCAAAAATTTCAACAAGTGATAAACGTCTTTTATAACTCTCTGCCCCCCTAATGTGGACTTATGTTCACATTAAGCTTGTGCATGTGATCTTGTTCGTCGAAGTTGGTTTCAAGCCGATGTTGTTAGCCTTGATTTCTCTGTTGATCTTACTTGGTTTCAACCTCGGCCTCGCATCGACGAGTCGTTTTTCTTCTCGAACTTAAGTGCTGAGATCTTGTCTTCTGGAATCTTGGATCTGCTCACTCAGGTTGAGCTCTTCTCTTCTCGGACCTATTCATCCAGGCCGAGATCTGGTCTTTCGAGATCTGGGGTCCGGGGCCTGAAATCCAAGATCTGCTCACTTAGGCTGAGCTCTTCTATACTTGAATGTCATCTCCTTGGGAGTGCTCATGCCCCCTGTCTTCGCGTCCCTTCTGGAAGGGTCTTCATTCCGTTTATGTCGATAGACTCTCCATCTTCGCTAAACTCGTCGTTTTCAACACATTGATCTTGTACGGTGATGGCCATCTATTCTCCTTTCTTTCCTACAGACGGCGCCAAATGGTGTGAGTGATTTTCCGATCACACTGCCCTCCTTAGTAATTCAGCTGTAGAACACATGCAGAATAGATGGCACCCTGCTGTCCTGCACAGAAAGAGAAGGCTCCGGCGGTGGTTTTTTCACCCGGGGGCACTTTGACGATCAAGTCAGTATATCTCTCAAAGATAATCAAGTGTTCAACTCACAAGCTTGAGTATATAAAACATACCTTAGACCCATGGGGGTGCCTCTTATTTATAGCCAACTCAATCCTAGTCCCAATGGGAGCCTAACTCCAATGGACTCAGGATTACTGCTAATCTGGGACTCCCAGTGGGATTAGAATAAACTCTCTAAGAGTTTTATCTTTACCCAAACTGAAATCTTCTCCCAATCTAGGACTCTTGTCCCATATCGAGGTTGAGTTCCCTCTTCATTCTAGGACTCTTGTCCCTTATCCACTTATCTCGGATTCCGATATCTTCAGAGATAACCTTGGCCTAACCGGGATGACCTCAGCATAACGATCAGGACACGTGGCATCTCGGCTGACACATCGGCGTCACCTTGCCACGTATTGGTACTCAAAAAATATATCCCCACACAAAATATAAGTCATATGATACTATTTAGCTTTTCAATAGTAGGAGAGAAAAAAGAATTAGAGTCATGGGAATTATGAAAAGCTTGCTCAGTTTAATAGATAATTGTGTGGCGGTGTGATTGTAGGCACGACTGGGAGTTGTAGTCAACTTTCCAAGTCGACTATTTTTTATTAACTCGGCACATACTGCTTATGTTCGGCCATTTGACTCAAAGCACTCTACTCCACCCTACTTAGAACTCTCTGATCAAGTGAATATATTTTAATCTATATCAGTAGATATGGATGTACCATTGGAGTAACATTATTAAACGATGGAGGCTTCTCCAGTCTAAATCAAATCGAAGGGGGTTGTTGGATTTTTATGGATTATGGAATTCACATTGATAATATAAATCGTTTAGTGTGTAGAGTTTATTGAATACTTTATCCCTACAAAAAATTATATTGATTAAATATCAATAACTATTTAATTAAATCACATTTGTGTCAACAATAAGTATGATTTTTAAAATAAATTATTGACATAAATGTGATTATGTCTATCAATATTCGATCAATGTCATTTTTTGCAAGAATGAAGTGTTCAACGAGCCTTATATATTGAACAGTTTTGATTATTGATACGGAT
Source organism: Camellia lanceoleosa (assembly GCA_025200525.1). NCBI lineage: Eukaryota > Viridiplantae > Streptophyta > Magnoliopsida > Ericales > Theaceae > Camellia > Camellia lanceoleosa. Next base: position 113,438,349 of record CM045758.1, on the reverse strand, counting down.
TCTGTGGGGGTTCACAGGAACCCAATAGCACCCGCCAATTGGATTTCCTAACTAGAGAGAACCGTCTCCCATTAAAATATAACACTTTGACATTATTCATTGCTAAAATATAACAACAACTAGCTATTTAAACAATTGAACCATTATTGGATAAGGACGACAAATTTTTTTTCCAGCCCACCCCGCACGAGTTTTCTTCGTATCAATGAGAAAGTGGGGCAGAGACGAGTTTTTATCTCCCCACTATGCTTCTATTATATTTATTAAATATATATACATATATGATATATGTACAATTTAATTTTCTTAAATATGGTAAGAATAAAATACTAAAATATTATACTCAGGCCTCTTTTGTCAATTATACACTTTATTTAAAAAGTTACTATAAGTTGTCATATCACTCTATCTACTTTTCTGCACATCTTTTCGTAAAAATCAAAAAGTTACTAAAATAACATATTCCCAAACGAGGTCTTAAGCATCATCTATAATATGCCATATCATCACTTATTTTTATTAGTGGTGGTATACACAAGCGTTGCATGTAGTATTTATAATTATATTTTTGAAATTAAAAATTTTATAATAATATAAAGGAAATAGATATTAGAAAAATAGTATTTCGTAATGATTATAAACTATGTGGATTTATCAATCAAACACAAAAACAGTATTTTATAGTGAATTAGAAAAGTGAGAGGTTCAGTATTAGAAAATTATAAAAACCACTAATATAAAGTAAACTGATATACAAATGTAATTTGGCCAATGAATAAGCAGAAATTATAAGAAAGAAGAAACTTAGATTCAAAATTTATCGAGAATCGTAATGAATGATTTAGATTCAATTTTTAAATGATAGCTCCTACTTCTAAAATAAATCTCAATTACACATATATTTTGTAGACAAATTTGTAGTAAAAATTTTGAGTTTGTAGAAATCCTCGTAACAAAGACAAATATTTGTTATAAAAAAGTGATTGGATTCTTTCTTATATAGTAAACATAAGTAAAAGTTGTATATGTAAAAAATAATGAAAAATTTACACCTTATATGTAAGATAAAGTGTCTCTCAACGAATAAATGTGAATGTTCAATGTAATTTTGTAATGATTTGTAGAAGCATGACCATTCGGTCTATATAAAAAATATTAATTTTTAACTTTTAATATTAAGATTGAGTTTAAATTTGAGAAAACTTAACAATCTCATGGGGCTCACTAAAAGTTCTATTTCAATGATTCTAACAATTCATTTTGTAGAACCCTCAGTATATATCATTCATAGAGAAAATTAAATTAATCTGATAAGCATAACATTTTTATTTTATCACATTTCTTTAAAAAAAATAAACATCAACTATATTTTTAAAACTAAACTATTTTTTTAGACAATCACAATAAAATTTACACAGATGGTCATACAAAATGAACAATTCAGATAATTAAAACAGAACTTATAGTGAGTCTCACGCGCCTGTCAAATTCTACCAAGTTTATATTTGAATTTAGATTTGAAATTTTGAAAAACTCAATCATAAAATTATGTAATATTATATGAAAAATGCTAGAGATTCACAATTTTTATATCTACAAATTCAATTACAATAATGTGACAAGACAATTGGACACTATATCTATTATTATAATTAAGTGTATGACAAATTAAAAATTAATATATATTAGTATTAATTATGTCACATCATTGTGAATTAAATTAGATTTTTTTAAAAGTTTTTAATATTACTAATATTATTATTAAATGAATTTCTCTAGCAGATGAAAATTGTAAAGCTTCATTCACAAAAATTTAAAAGTGTTAGTGCCTATTGCCACGTAGTACCTGTGACTGCTGCTATATGGTGCCTTTTCAAAGCAACATGTTGAAAATGGTATTTTGGGAATATAAAAGGTAGAAAACAAGTAAGGGGTATTTTGGAAATATGAAAAAGTAAAAAAAAAAAAAGGTGAAGGTGTTCACACTTTTGAAATAGTAACTAGTAGAGGTGCACGTGTGTTGCAGGTGGTAAATTTTACATATTATCCTATATTTTTATATTAATGTATAAGCATTAAAATCTTAAAAGTAGATCAAAATGAATCACATAAAATAATTGTAGTGCATATCATATGGTTGGACTTTTTACTATTAAATCTATAATTCTCCACGTTATTTGATTTTTGTTATGTGTATGTATGTAGAAACTACTTGGTAATTAAAAGGTGAAGAAATATAACACCCAATTAACATTGTAGTATTATTATTATTAAAAGGTGAAGAAATAAAACACCCAACTAAAGTTGCAATATCATTATTATTAAAAGGTGAAAAAATAAAACATCCAACTAATATTGTAATATTATTATTACGGGTAAATTATAACTTAACCCCCTGTGGTTTATCCAAAAAACACGGAGCCCCCTTATAATTTCATTTGTAACACTTGAACCCCATATACTTCATACCAAAGTGCAATCTTGGATGGACATAATAGAAATTGTAAAAAGTCTAAACTACCCTTATTTATTTCTTTAATTTTCTTCTTAATGCCATTACAAATCAGAATATTCTCTGATTTTTCTTTAAATTTTTTGTATTCCTCTTCTTCTTCTTCTTCTTCTTTCTCATCCCATGGCAAACCACAAACCTCTCATACCATCATCAAATACATATCTCTGTCTCTAGAATTTAGACCCAAACAAATACTATCTCTCCCTCTCTAGAATTTAAATTACACATATATGATATACATATTAACTGATATATATATATAATACATAGATGATACATATTTGATATATGATATACATATATGATATATATAATTCATAAATTATACTTATGAAAGAATTGATGTGTAGTTTCAATTATACATATATGATATATATAATTCATAAATTATACTTATGAAAGAATTGATGTGTAGTTTCAATTATACATATATGATATATATACATATTGAGAGAGAGATTTCATAATCTAGCTTTGGGCCGTGGTAATGGCCGGGTTGAAAGTGGTTCGAGCGCGTTTGGGCCGACTTGGGCTGGGCCGTTCTAGGGGGAGTTTGCTCGGTTGAAATCTAGACCCATTTACCGAGATGATTCTCTGTTAGCCCAGTTTCTATTGTTCACTCGTTTAGCTCGGCGAGTAAGGTCCTCCACAGACCGACCCAGCCGAGCAGGAGCTCGATTATAACGAAGGGCTACTGAGCTCGGTCATAACGAAGGGCTATCAAGCTCGGTCATAACAGAGGGCTACTGAGCTCGGTCATAATGGAGCTCGGCTAGGAGCACTGTTTGTCTCGTAAAGTAATACAGTCGTAAGAGGCTGGGTTAGCGCCGCCGGGCTGCCTATTCGCGCCAACACCGTTTGGTAGTTTGATTAGGTGGTGTTTAGCTGAATTTGTGCTGACATGTGGGAAAGCGTGATAGGAGAGCAGGTCCACACGTCAATGGGCGAATGGACGCAGAGGTGAGCGCAGAAAGTATATAAACGTGACTGCGCCCCCCATGCTGAAGAGGACATCGGCTGGTGAGAGAAACTCTTACACATTGTCTTCTCTTCTCTCTCTTTCTCTTTCTCTGAGTGTGTGCTAACTTGACCGTCGGAGGGGTTTTCTGGCAACGCACCGCCGGGTAGCTCACCTTCGTCGTGTTCGCAGGTCAATCGGAGAAAAGCACAGCTTGGACACGAGGAGTACGGGTGGTATCGGATATTTGCTCCCCGTACAATTGGCGCCGTTTGTGGAAAATTTGAGCAGACACAACCTTGCTCTCCAAGCTTATCGGATCACCCTCCATGGCAAACAACGACGAAGTACCATTGTCTGCCATCGACGGTATTACCCTAGAATCAGTCCAACGGAGAGATGGACTTCCTGCAGTTCTGAACATAGCGAACTTGGAGACTTCCCCAGGAGGACTTCCTAGAGATGCACGAGATAAGCGCGCCAGGAGCTTTGGTCACTCACGGAGTCAGACAGACATCGGCGGCGAAGAGAGTCGCACGCTCAACGCCTGGAGCACAAGTTGAGGGACCAAGACGCCGTCATCCAGAGAATAGCGGTAGAGATGGAAGCTCTCAAACGGCAAGTCAAAGGGAAGGGTGTTGCTGTAGTAGGAGACCACAGTGAGCGCACCCAACCCCGCCGCTCAGGCAGCTAGAACTAGCGGCATACGCCCTCCCTTTCCATCACCAGAAGATATGGGGTTGGAGACTCAGACTCGCCTGCAGAGAAGTCTAGCGCACAAGATAGTAGCTACCATCCCTCACGTCCGCCGACAACATCGAGATATTCTTACTCCGCTCATTCAGAGGACTTGAGGGACGTCTTGAAGGAACGAGCTCACCGACGGGAGGTCCAAAGGGTGTCGGCACTCCAGCAATTACCGTACGGAGGTCACGCCAGTGAGGAAGTCATAATGCCGCCACCTCGTTCAACCATGCCTGTCCCTCTGGACAAAGATTTGGCGCGGCAGAGCGCCACCCCCTTCTCCCTTGAGATAGAGACCACACCATTCCCAGTGGGCTTTCACCAGCCCAAGTTTACACTTTATGACGAGAAAACCGATTCATACATGCATGTAAGCCACTTCCGGCAGGTCATGGTTGGACACAGGCGTAATGATGCTCTCATGTGCCTTATTTTCCCATCAAGTTTGAGCGAGTTGGGCTTGAAATGGTTTGAAAGGCTTTCAGAGGAAAGCATCGAAAGGTGGCAGCAGTTGGCGAAAGCATTCATGACTCGATTCAAAACCAACACCAAAACGCCAAAGGAAGTGGACCACCTCCTGAGCATCAAAATAGAGTCGAGCGACTCCCTTAAAGCATATAATGCCAGGTATTGGGAAACCTTCAACGAGATCCTAGATTGCCCAACCAACCTGGCAATCACCCAATATAAGCGCGGTCTCCCGGTCAGACATAGACTAAGGGACTCGCTTACGATGAACCAACCGACTTCCATGGGGCAGTTGATGCAACGCATCAATGAGCACGTCCAAGTAGAGAATGATGCGGCGGTGTCCACCGTGAAGACAAATCCGGTGGCAACGGACAAAAGAGTGGTTGGGAAAGTACACGCAGTTGGACAGGAGACAAACCGTCCAAATGACCGCGTAAGGGAATTCGACCATGGTCCGGATCGTAAAAACTGGGTTAAAGGTAGGCGCAATGACCGAGTAGATTATCCCCACAATGACGCAGCAGATGCGAATAGAAAGTTGAACGCTCGGACGGGCATCACCATGGTTTTTAAAATTCCAATCTACTGCATACTTAGTGAAATCCGCAACGAGGTTTATGTCCGGTTTCCCGCTAAGTTAGGTGATGCACAAAAGGGCTTCAATCTGCGGTATTGCTGCACATTTCATAGGGAGAGGGGGCACCGGACGGAGGAATGTTTGCCCTTGAAGCAACACTTGGAGGAGTTAGTGGCGGCTGGTCACTTGGACCGTTACATCGATGGAGGCGTCAGGGCCGCACACCACACACCGGCTGAGCCAGGTGGTTCGGATGACCTAAAGGCATCCCCCCAAGGAGTGGTCAATGTGATCCACAGTATAGTAGAGCCGGCACGGGAATGCGAGCTCCGAGAGATGTTCAAAAGGGCAGAACACATGAGGGAAGTTTTATCAGCCCATCCCGCGATCAAAAGAGGCAAAACCGAGGAGAAAAATGTGATTAGGTTCTCAAGTAGGGATCTTGAACGCATTCAAACGCCGCACAATGATGCCCTGATGGTCACCCTTCGCGTCAGGGACTTCGATGTTAAGCGTATCTTAATCAACCAAGGCAGCTCGGTTGAGATCATGTACTACGACACCTTCAAGAAGCTCAAACTCCAAGATACAGACTTGGCTCCGGGAACTTCACCACTGGTTGGTTTTAACTCACAACTAGAGTGGCCATTGGGAAAGATAATCCTACCTGTCAAAGCCGGATCCGTGGTCAAGCAGGTGGAGTTCTGGGTATTGAAGGTGCCATCCACATACAATCTGTTCCTTGGTAAGGGATGGCTTTATGCCATGCAGGCGGTAGCTATAAACGTGCCCGAACGTCACGGCTCCGCTCGTGAAGGCGCGAAATCGTTTTGTTCTTAAGCTACTATAGTTCAGACTCAATGTCACGATTCTAAATCTAATCTCGCAAAGTGCAATGCAAGACCGATAAAATCACCAAAGAGTCCAAATCTGGCAAATTGTTTTGGAAAACTGATTTTTATAAAGAAGTGCCAAACATGGACTGCTTTGCCAGATACAGAGTCACCACCTAAATGTTTTATTTTTGGAAATTTAGGAAACCCTGACTCGTTGCCTAAGGCCACGTATCCGTCATCACCAAAGTTGCCTCGGCTCGGGAACTTGGGTACGAGAAAGGAAGGTCATGCAATGAGCACCCAAGCTCGCCCGATCTAAAGATCGGCCTTTACTAACATGATATTTTGTTTTTGAAAGCATATGTGTTCTTATTCCGGTTTATTAATCTATCATTACTACGTGATGTGTACAGCATACAAGTATAGACTAAATCGCCTAAGTTGAAACAAAACATCTCATGTTTGTTTGTTTGAAAATGGTTTGAAGGTGCTACTCGTAAGTAGGCTAAGACGTGGATTTGCCACCCTCGAGTGGGCTTAGAAAACATGATTTTGCCACCTCAAGTGGGCTTAAAACTCGTATTTCGATGAATTGTTCCAATTCAAGCAATCCAACCTTCATCCACAGGCATTCATACAATTAAACACTTAAGTAGTTAGCCTCATGGCAAGCATGCTATCATGGCAACACTCACACTCATGCAAGATGCTAAAGCATAAACACTTACAGTGTACTCCGAGCCAAAACAGAGAACTAGTTAGAAATCATGCATGATCCTAGTTCATGTTAAGATGGCTAATGCAACACATGCAAAATGCAACTAGAAATAGGCTCGGCTATTCTAAAATGGCATATGAGATGCAACTTGATAACATGCTGTTGAACACGTATTCAAGTAAATGTATTGAAATACAATGTGGTTTGTATGATGCGCCGAGCCCGGTGCATGTAAGATAGATGAATGATGCACACATGCGAAGCATAAGGATGCTAATTGAAATATGCCCTAAAACTAACCATCAAAAGCTGATAAGTAAACGGGAGAAAGACATGGGGTTGGAAGACATTCACACACTCACGCATACTTACTACAAAATTCGCCCTCTCGACGGAGGGTCCGAATGAGTACACTAAGCTAGCTACGCTAAGCTAAGCAACTAATCTAATTATCTAATTAGACTAATTATTACATAATCAAATTGAATAACTAGCTAACACTAAGCTAATTATTACAACACGTTAACTAATTAACAAATTAACTACTTTAATTACAAATTCAAAAGCTAACTAATCAAGTAAGGCTAATTACAAATTACAAAGCCACCACTCAGTTCTAAGAGTTCGAAGATGCATGCTCGATTGCCTCGCTCGGAAATCCGTTACCATGCCTCATGTTGCCTCTGTTTCCACTGTTTTAGACTTCTGAAAATTGTGCCAATCTCCAAAACACTTCTGATCCACCTCATGGACATGCTGAGAGTTCATCGGCTAAGAGGTATAGCCATCGGCCAAAGGATAACGGTTATCCACCAATTTTGAGGCTATCAGCCAATTATTGATGGCCGATCGGCACACTAAATAGCCAATCGGCCATGTCTTCTTGCAAACTCTCATTTTTGCTGCAACAGAGAACAAACAGAGGCATGTCAATGTATTTGCAAGAAAATGTGTATGCAACTACACCCCTTATCATGTCTAAGGCTCAAAGGTGTGTAGTGTTCGGCCTTCAAGCCATTAATCACGCATTTCGATGCATGATGGCTGTGACAGCCCTCACCTCTGATTAGTGTTAAATTGTGATTAAGCATGATAAGTAATTGATTAAGATGAAATCCTGAATTGATTGCATGAGTGTGTTGCTTTAATTGCATTTCTATCTGTTTGTCATTGAATGATCTGTTCATGTTTTGATTTTGAACTGCGAATTGAAAGCCTTATCGACGACCGATTCAGAAATTGGTTAGTGTTATAAGCTAATTAGGATTTATGGGATTTTATGGTAGGTTTGATTAAAATTCAATTTGGAATGATTAAATTAGAATAAACAATGTTAAATTAATTGAACCTAGGTAAATTACACTTGTGCCATTGAGTGGATTAATTCAAGACCAACCCTTATTACACTTTACATATGTTTGATGCACCACTTTTCATCCATCTTCTAGGCCAAATGTGAGAGAGAGGGAATTGGAGGAAAAAATTGAGTTCATCTAGATTTTGGCTTGAAATTTAGAGGAATTGAAGGAGACTTGGGAAATTAGGCTTCTACACTTGGAATTCAAGACTTAAGGTAGAAAATTCATCCTCTCAATTGTGAATTTAAGTTGTTACATGCATAGTTCATGGAAAATTGGTGATTAGAGTCAAGAATTAGCTTAAAGTGTTGTATTGAGTAGCAATGTTTGCATACATGTCCATGTCATTGAGTTTTGAGATCATTTTCATGAGAATTTCCACATGCATGTCCACATTTTGGTTGTATTGTTGAAATTCACCATGTTTTTCAGCTCAATCTTGCATTTGATCATGCTTTGGAGCATTAGAATTCATAAGAACTCATGCATGTTATGTTCTTGCATTGTTCTTCAAGTTTATATTACAAATTGTGTTCAATTGTCACACTTTTGGGCTTGATTTTATGAAATGATCTTTAAAACATGTTGTATTATGGGTTTCTAAGTGTTTTCCAGAAAATTAGCTCAGAAAAATCGAATTTGAAGCTTTAGAGGTTGAGTTTTATGCTTGAGGATCAATTTGGAAATTCCAGATTTTTGATCCACGCTCAAGCCGAGGACTTCGCGCTCGAGCGTACACTCTGAGTACATGCACTTCCGCTCGAGCGTCGATGGTCACGCTCGAGCGTGAAATGCATATGCCCAGAAGTTCATGTGTTTTGCAGTCCGCTCGAGCGAGGTATTCTGTGCTCGAGTGAGAGTCTGAGTCTCACGCTCGATCGTGGGTCGAGCATCCATTGAACGTGAAAAACGTACAACCAGTACTTTTTCATGAGTTTGCAGTCCGCTCGAGCGAGGGAAGTCACGCTCGAGCGGAGCCTCTTTGTCTGCATGTCTGCTCAAGCGGGGAAAGCCACGCTCGAGCGAGACCCCTATTTTCAGCAAATTTTGAAAAGTGTTTTAAAGTACATTTTTGCATCCTCATTCCATCCTAGGCATTCCTAGGCCATGTTTAAGGCATCTTAATAAGGATAAAGTTATAGAACCACACCAAGCCATATAGGGGCTAAGTTGTTAATCCCAAGTATGTAACTTAGTGTGTGTTCATTCTACAACTGTGTAAGGTTGACACCCGAGGACGCTGACTAGCCTATCTATAGCCCAGTAATCTGTGAGTACCAATATTGTAAAGATATGTTCAATTATAATTATTTTCTGAACAATTGACTGTGCTGCTTTCCGAAATGATATTGTTTACTGAATGAATGTTTGTCTTATTTGTAAACTGCACTCGTGGCATCCATTGCAACTTACTGTTATTGTTACTGTTACTGTTACTGCTACTGTTACAGAGATCTCTGTCGGTTCCAATGTTTGGAACTACTACTGTTTACTGTTTTCATGGCCATCAACTGACTGTTCGATCTATTAAGACCTACTGTACTGTTCTGCTATTGGATGTACCACGTATGACTGCTATGATTTCTAATCGACTGATATGACAAGAAATATGAAACATTGATGGAATAACTAATCTACATATGCTAATGACTGTTTTAATTATTGAAAGGACATTCATTCTCAACCCCTTTACACAATTGTTATTCACTGGGCTTTAGCTCACTGTTTATATATGTATGTAGGTGGCCAGGCACCGGACTGAAGCTAGGAGCGTCAAGTTAAGCTCTCGTTTTGTCAAGCCAACCATCGTGCCTCACTTTGAGGTTCCAAGTCTGTTCAAGCCAAGGCTGTTTTGGGGTGTCTCAGATTCACCCTTTTTGTCTCTATTTTGTAACAAATGCCTAAGACTTTTGACTATATAGTTATGGTGAAGGGATTGGATCTCTAACCTGTATGTTACGTGTATCTGATGTGTATATATGTTTATGATTATAATGTGGACTAGTCTATAAAAGTCCTTTTCCATTCAGAGTTTCACAGCTCATTGGACATATTTTATTTACTGTTTGGTTTCCACCAGCCCCTTACTCTGTATAAATTGTTATTATTGTTACGCAGGCCTTTGGTAATCACAAATTACTGGCCGGTTACAATGCTAAACCCTTAGGGGCGGGTTTGGATCGTGACAATGGCCAAAGAGGCCGAGTTACACAAATCAATGCCTGATGAATGCACAAAAACACATGAAGGTCTTAACCCCTATCATGCATAATCAAGAGGGTCGGCGACTGAGAATTGAGGCACGTTTCATCACTTCAAGTATGAAACGTCCCTCATTTCTCGTGTTTGGCTTAACACCCAAACCAAACACAATGCAATGCATACACAACTTAATCAAAGCTAATGGCATGCAAACAATGTAATGCAATATGAGCATACAAGCACCATGCAATGTGACTCAAGCATGCAACAACAATACAATGGAACAAGCATGCAACAACATGCAAATTATATTGTCATGCAACAATATGCAAACAACAATGCAATGGCAATGGACCATATAATGCAACACTTAGTGGACTTAAACCGCACATGGACAGACCTAAGAGGGTCCAAAACAGTGGCCAAAAGGATGAAACAATGGCATAAAAATAAAAAATAAAAAATGTATGCACATGCATTGGCCTATCAATTAAGCATAAGAACACAACTCTCGAAGGTGCTCAAAGAGTGACAAATGTGGAAGTGTAATAACACTATAAACTCTAAAATCATGCATGGAATGATGCCAAATCAACCAAACAATACAAGTATGGCATGCAAGAGGGCTCAAAGCTTGAAGCTAGTATAGGCACTTGCACTATAACTATGCAATACATAAAGCATATGGCCAAGGCTACCCAAAACAATCTTAAAGCATACCAAAATGATGCTAAAACATGCATGGAGCAAAGCCAAAACAAGCCAACATGAAGGGCATAAGGCGTGAAGTATGCAAGGCCAACAAAGGGGATTGCACTACACCCAACAAAACCAATCATAAGATGGCTTCACCAACAAAAATCAAAGCTATATTATGGCAAAACAAGACCAAAAATACACTGAAATGATAGCCCAAAGGCCTAAGCATGGTGGCATGCATAATGACCCATTCTTAAGGCATGAAACACCAACTCTTCAAAGCATTGAAAGAGTGAAAAATGCAAGTGTATGACCACACTACATGTACTAAAATCACATTTTAAATGACACCAAATCATGAAAGTAGTCCAAGTAATGCATGCTAGTGGTTTGGAAACTCAAAGCTAACAAGCTAGAATGCACTATGGCTATACAAAGCATGGCATGCAGGACCAAAACAATACAAACCAGAGCTTAAGCATGGTAAAACAAGGCTAAAAGCTTATTGGAGTTGAGCCAAAACATGCAAGAATGATGGTCCAAACATATGATGCATGTTATGCTAGCATGCAAGATTGCACTACAAGTATGTGAAGCATGCAAGATGCTATCAAACCAACCTAAAACAGAGTTGAGGCATGCTAAAATAACACCAAAAACTTGCTGAAATGGAACCAAAACATGCTAGACAAACATGCTACTTTGATGAGCCATCTATACAAGCATACAAGACACAAGGAGAGGGGATGACCCTCTCCTATTTAAGACCTCAAAATACATTTTCCACCACTGAAATTCCTCTAGAATTCAATGGTAGAAAGGTCATGCAAAGATAAAAACAAGAGCCTAAAAGAGTGGCCCAAAACAAGGCAAAACACGGCATTCAAGGGGGTAGATCACCCCCAACACCAACAAGACCTTAAACAATCATTTCAAACATATGAAAATGAAGCTTTTTATAGTTAAGAGTTAAGCCAAAATAAGCATGCAAATAAGGCCAAGTAAGCAATGAAGACAAAACTTAAAAGAGGGTTAGAGACTCACCCTTGTAGAACACCTTCAAAGAGGCAACTCCAGCAACTTTCTGAGCCAAAAACTGAACTTTGAGTTCAAACAAAAACCTCAAATACCTCAGCAACAAGAGTATGGTGTTCTAGTAGGTGCTTTAGTGCAAAAGTATGAAGAAATTACACTTTTGAGCACAAAAAAGTGCAAATATATATATATAGAGAGAGAGAGAGAGAGGAAATATAGAGAGATATATATAACTTCTATCTCAATTTTTTTCAAAACCTCTGGAAAGGGAGAGGGGTCTCCCTTCTTATAGAAATTCAATTCCTAAGCTTGTTGAGCAAGCTAAGGACTTGAATCAATCCCTCCATACATGTGTATGGAGGATGAAAATTGTGCTCACCAGTTGTCACAGCTGGCATGAAAATATCTGAAAAAGCAGATAGAAAGGTCTTGGCCAGAAAATGTGGCCGATCGACCAAAAAGAGTTCCGATCGGCCACCGCTTATGGCCGATGGCAAGAAAACAAGGCTGACAAGCACAAGGCTTGGCCGATGGGTTGCAGGGATGGCCAACAAGCCACCCTATTCCTTCATAAACAAAACCACAGGTTCTTGGTCCACAACCAAGCACAAAACAGACACGTTGAGAGATCCTAAGGCAAGGCGCGCGGCCGAGACCTTCGGGAACTCAAAACGAACACGAGCATGGATGATCATTGAGTGTTCAAATGATAACGTCCAAGTCTTGAGGACAGTCAAAAATAGGGTGTCTATAGTAGCGTCAACCTACCACCAGGTCATGAGGTTTCCCTCGGCTATAGGGAAAGTTGAGGAGATTTGGGGCGATCAGGTCATGGCGAAGCTGTATTTTATGGCAATGAATGGGAGCCGAGCAGCCAAAGGCTTCGTGCAAATGATCGAAGGTCCGGAAGACCAGAGTGTCCTAGATGACGTGGGCACTAGGGCCGAGGAAAAGGTTGTTGAAGAGTTGGTGGAGGTGAGAATCGACACAGAAAAGCCTGACAAGTTCTTTTTGCTGGGATCTAGTTTCACTGCCCAAGAAAAGACCGAGATGGTGGAGTTCTTGGTGGCGAATATCGAAGTCTTTGCATGGAAGCCATACGACATGCTTGGCATTGATCCAAGTTTTATTTGCCACCAACTCAATGTCTTCCCGGATACGCGTCCTGTCATTCATAGAACGAGGAGATCAGCCCTTCATCACGCCGAGGTAGTCGAGGAGGAAGTCAAGAACCTGCTAGAAGCAAGGGCAATCCAGGAAGTGCACTACCCTCGGTGGATTTCAAACACAATCATAGTACCCAAGAAGAATAGAAAGTGGAGAGTTTGCGTTGATTACAAGATGGTCAACCGAGCTTGCCCCAAAGACAGCTTTCCTCTACCCAGAATAGACCAGCTAGTGGATCTTACAACTGGACAAAACCGGCTCAATTTCTTAGATGCCTATCGCGGTTATCACCAGATCGCCATACATGCACCCGACCGTGAGATAACCTCTTTTACGACCCCAAGGGGATTGTTCTGCTATAAAGTCATGCCTTTTGGTTTGAAAAACGCCGGGGCGACTTTCCAGAGGATGGTGACCAAGATGTTCGCCCCTTTGCTAGGCCGCACGATGGAGGCTTACATCGACGACATGGTGGTCAAAAGTAAGCAACAGACCGACCACTTATCCAACCTAGCTGAGATGTTTGCCATTCTCAAACAACACAAGCTTTGCCTGAATGTGTCAAAGTGTGCCTTCGGCGTGGGATTAGGGAAATTCCTAGGCTTCCTAGTCACAAACCGAGGTATCGAAGCGGGCCCCTCACAAATCAAACCCATACAAGAATTAAAGCAGCCCAACTCGGCAAAGGACATGCAACATCTTGCCGGTATGGCAGTCGCGCTTAACCGATTCATAAGCGGTCATCAGATCGTTGCCGCCCTTTCTTTCGAGCCTTGTAGTCCAAGTTTTCATGGGACGAGGAATGTGACAGGGCCTTGGCCGAGCTCAAGACGTATTTGTCTTCCACCCGACTCTTGGTGACACCCAAACTCGGCGAAGAACTTTACCTTTATCTGGTAGTTTCTCAAACATGCAGTTAGTGCAGTGCTTGTCCGGTCAGAAGGCATCCAACATCTCCCTATCTTTTACGTGAGCAAAACCTTGCTACCAGCAGAGTCGAGGTACTTGCCACTAGAAAAACTTGCTTTGGAGCTAATGATGGCCTCCAGGAAATTGGCACACTACTTTCATGCTTACATAATCGTGGTGTTGACCGAATTCCCTCTGAAAGCCTTATTTGAGCGAGGGGATTTCTCCAGTCGAATTCTGAAGTGGGCAGTCGAACTGGGGCAATTCGACATTAAGTTTTAACCCCGAACAGCCATCAAAGCCCAAGCCTTGGCCGACTTTGTTGCTGAATTCTCGCTTGGAATTCACTCGGTATGCCCGGTGGATCTTACCGCGGCAGCCAGGGTGGCGAATGTAAGCCCAATGAAGATTGCACAACGGAGTGATGTTGATGACGCGAAACTTGCACGCACATCCACAAAACCTTCAGTCGGAAATGCACTTCAGCCCAACAATGCGACAATAGACTTGGGATTAACAGATTAACTTGTTGTGTCCGGTGCCACGTCACTGGAGGGGGATGAAGACGTGTTGGAAATCATCAACGGCGAGCTTGTAGCAGACATAGCCGAGCAGCCGAGTGACCTTCATCCTATTAACCTTCAAGCCTCCCAGGATTCCTCACAATGTTGGAAACTTTTCATTGGTGAAATGCAGAAACTTTTTGTAGATGGCGCCTCGAATCGGCACAGCGCCGAGCTGGGCATAGTTTTGATCTCGCCGGACGGTCTAACCATCGAACACTCTGTTACACTCGGATTTCCAGTATCAAACAACGAGGCTGAGTACGAAGCACTGCTTGCCGGACTTAAAAGCACGCTCCAATTACACGCATCCAAGCTGATGGTCTACAGCGACTCCCAACTCATTGTAAACCAAGTATCTAGAGTGTACAAAGCCAAAGATGACAGAGTGGCCAAATACCAAGCTCTGGTGAGAAAACATATCAAGGAATTCCAACGGGTCCAACAAATTGGTCGTGAAGAAAACGGCCGAGTAGATGAGTTGGCCGGTCTAGCTTCCATGTTCGACAATTCAACTCCCAGTCCTCTCCTGATCAAGTTTCTTCCAAGACCTAGTATTGAGGACTCGGAGCAGACAGACGTATTCTGCACCGAGCTTGGTCCCTCTTGGATGGACCCTATCATCATTTTTCTGAAAGAATGGACCCTTCTGGCCGATAAAAAGGAAGCACATAAAGTTCGGGTGAAGTCAGAGCGGTTTTGGCTCTCTCCATCTAGCGCTTTATATAAGAAGTCATTCAGCGGTCCGTACCTCAAATGTGTTCATCCAAACAGCGTGGAAGCCTTCCTCTACAAGATCCACGAAGGCATGTGCGAAAGTCACATCGGGGGGAGATCTTTGGCCTACCGCGCTATTTCGCAAGGATATTGGTGGCCGTGCATGCAGGCAGACGCGCAGTAATATGTTAGAAAATGCCAAAAATGCCAAAAATTTGCCCACCAAATTCACCAACCGGCCAGAGAACTTCTCCCCCTCACAAGTCCTTGGCCTTTCACAATGTGGGGACTGGACATAGTGGGACCACTCCCAACAGCGCCAGGCAATCGGAAGTTCTTCATTGCGGCGACAGATTACTTCACCAAATGGGTTGAAGCCGAGCCCTTAACGACCATCAAAGAGAAGGATGTCAAGCGGTTTGTTTGGCAGAACATAATAACGCGGTTTGGCGTCCCTAAGGCTTTGATATCTGATAATGGCACCCAGTTTGATGGGCGGCTGTTTAGAGGATTTTGTGAGGACGTAAAGATAGAATTCTACAATTCCACCCCGGCCCACCCTCAGTCCAACGGCCAAGCTAAAGCATCGAACAAGACCATTCTGGATGGGTTGAAGAAGAGGCTTGAGAAGGCCAAAAGCAAATGGGCCGAGGAACTCCCTAGTGTCCTCTGGATATATCGGACGACCCTGAGACGCTCGACCAGGGAGACTCTTTTTGCCCTGGCATATGGCATGAAGGCGGTCATTCCATTAGAGATTGGCATACCTACCATCCGCAACGAAAATTTTGAGCCCAAGCTGAACTCTAAAGCCATCGCCCTGGAATTAGACCTAGCTGACGAGCGCTGAGAAAAAACGCTAATCCACGTGGCCACATATCAACAAGAATTGTCTAGAAAACACAACAAGACAGTGCACCCCAGACCGTTTAAAGTCGGGGACTGGGTTTTACGGAAAGTGATGGGCAACACGCTGGTGCCGGGCGAAGGCAAGCTAGGGGCAAACTGGGAAGGGCTGTACAGAATAGTTGATCTGGCGGACAAGAGGGCATACCACTTAGAAGACTTGGATGGCAAAAGCGTACTCCGGCCATGGAATGCGGCCAACCTCAAACTGTACTGTTTTTAGTCTTTATCTTTTGTGTGTAATTTTTTGTGAAGAGACAAGTTTCCCCTTTATTTCTGAATGTAATACTCCATTTGCCAGTGTAATAGATATGAATTATTTCTGCTTAGGAAGTTTGTTGTGTTCGAAGTAATGTAATGAACGAGGGGTAACTACCTCTAAGGCCAAGATGATTTAAAAGGGTTGATGATTTGTTCAACTCTGGAGTTTTTGCCGAGATGTTTTATCCCGACTAAGAGTTGATGGTTTGCTCAACTCTGAGGATATAGCCGAGATTATTTACCCCAGCTAAAAGAGTTGATGATTTGCTCAACTCTGAGATTTTAGCCGAGATGATTTATCTCGACTAGAGAGTTTATGATTTTCTCAACTCTGAGGTTTTAACCGAGATGATTTACCCCAGCTAAAAGAGTTGATGATTTGCTCTACTCTGAGATTTTAGCCGAGATGATTTACCCCAGCTAAAAGAGTTGATGGTGTTCTCAACTCTGAGTCTTCAACCGAGATGTCTTATCCCAGCTAAGGAGTTGATGATTTACTCAACTCTAGCTTTAGCTGAGATGCTCTACCCCGGCTAGAATAGCGTAGATTTAATTAACCGTGATGTTATATCTCGGCAACTAGGGTTGGCAATTTGTACAACTCTCATATTTTTGCCAAGATATTTTGCTCACTCTATTCGACTGTCTCATTTCGGGCAAGAATAGTGTGGTTGCAAGATGAACAACAGCTGACATTAACAGAACTATTAAGTGAAATGTAAACTTTTCATTGATGAAGAAATGAAGTACATATGGTGGGGCAGGCAGCCCGGTTACATTTACAAAAATAAAAAAATAAAAAACTGAACTAAACCAAGGGGTAAAGATCAGCGAAATCGTCCCCGGTGCCCTCTACGGCAGCCTCCAGATCAACCGTGGAGGAGATTTCTCAGGCGCCCGACTTAACCTAGCCGGCCTCCTTTGGGCGGCCTTCTTCCTCAGCGTCATGCTCGACTTTTTCCTCGGCCTCCTCTTGTAGCGCATTGAAGACTTCGTTCGCGTATGGCACCATGTAGGCTAGAAGGAAGGCAGCGGGGAGAGAGGTAAACACCTCGGTTCCAGATCCTTGGCTGAGTTGTTCACAAGCAGCCTCCCAACCAGACTTAAAGAATATGTCCTTGGTGGCCTCGATTTGCTTGGTGTAGCTGTCTTCAGCCTCCTTGAAACCGAGATTGTTCGCCGCGTCCACTTCATCTTTCCTTGATTGCTTTAATGCTTCCAGCTCGGCCCAGAGAGAGTCTCTTTCCTTCTCGGCGGATCCAAGTTGGCCAAGCAATTTGGAGTTGTCCGTGTTGGCAATCTCCAACGAAGCCTTTGACTGCCCCAGCTTGGTTTCCAGATGCTTAACCTGATTGGCGGCGTCGGTCACCTTTTGCCGGAGTTTATGAATCCGATCCATCACGAGATGTTGTTTCTGGATGGCCTGCAAGAGGACGTGTTAGAGTTCATATAAGAGTAACGTTGAAAACACTTGAACAAATTTGAATAAACGTGCGGAGTTCTTACCCGAGTTATAGATTTAACTGAGGACTTCACGAGCCGGGTGTCGGGCACGTGGTCGCTGCCGGTCATGTCACTCAGCAGGAGTAATGCTTTTGTCAGGTCAAAAGCCAGGAGATGTTCTTTATCGCCTTTGACTGAGGCATTGGCCAAAATCTCCTTGACCCGGTGCTTCAACTGTGGCTGCCATGGGGCGTTGGCTCAGATGCCTTCGCTATTTGCTCAGTGCTCAGCTCTGCAACGAGCTCGGCTATTGGATCGGCGAACCGAGGCCTTTTCTGACTCGACGACTTTCCCTGCTGGTTTGCGCCGTGGTGGTCGACGCCAATGCGATCACGGTCCCAGATGTTTGACCGGCAGTCGAAGCACAGGGGGGATGCTCGGCAACTCGGTGGATGTGGCGATGATGAGATTCTTGATATGACTTCATTTGGACATTTCCTCTTCCTCGGTTAGCCAAATTAGGGCCACGTCCAGTAGTGCTAGATCAGGCATTGGGGATGCTGCTCGTAGAAAGTTTGTGACTCTACTTCTATGGGGAGCCGAGTATCGGTAGCTCGGTACGTAACCGAGAAGGTCGTGGCAATCTTGGTGATGATACCGCAGCACGGCTCTAATGGCAGCCTCGTTCGAGTTGAAGTAATTCGCTTGCAAGGCCTCAATAGCTGCAAGGAAAAAATGCCATTAGTACAAAAAAGTAAAGGAAGGTAATTTGACCGGTCAGTGAGCATGGCTTACATGTCGAACCAAAATTCTTGCTGATGTACCAGCCGGGCACATCGGCCGTTTCATAATTCCCAGATACCCAAAAAAAGTCATCATCATGCATATCCTTATCTAGGGTGTCGATTACAAGCTTTTCCTTGCCCGGTCTAATCTTCAAATAGTAATTAAACCCGTCGGCTGTATGCCTGAGGGTGTATTGGTGTAAAATCTCGACCAATCCCAGGTTCAGGCCAAGCCGATTGTTCAGCTCAGCTACCTGTTTATTATTCTGAAGGTGTTTGTTGAAACTTATGTCGGCGCTAGCCCGGTACGCCTCAGGAACTCACACATTAGAGGCTGAACCAGGAAGCGTAAGCCTCCCTCGATTATGGATAGCACGGTGAAGGGGCATTGATCCAGTCTACCTTAAGGGGTGGTGTCTTCTACACCGAGCTCAAGATGGACATTTGCGGGGACGCCATATTCCTCCCGGAACATGGCAAGTGCGCCCGGCGTGTCAACTAGGAAGCGGTAATGCCCCATGTAAAGCCGGCTGGTTTCAACTTGGTTATGTTGGTTTGGCAAAGTTTCGTGCGATGGCTGCTCGGCCTTTGAGAGCCTTGGTGTGGGTGTCTGGTCTCCTAGGACGCTGTAGTAAAAGGCAAGTATAAGTGATAGCGCAGTCGCGCAAACGAGCTCGGCTTTAGCCCGGACACTGGCTGTGCGACATTACTCGGTAGCTCAGTCGCTCAAGCGGACTAGATATAAGCCTGGTCGAGCAGCCTCACGTTCTTTTAGCTCGGTTTCTACCAAGTCTCACAAACTTGCAACTTGTTCAGTTTTCGTATTTTTTGGGATCAAATGAAGACCTGGATCCCGTCTACCCCAGATCCTCGCGTGTTCATCACAGAAGATGATGAACAGTTGAGAGATGGGGGCAAAGGTGGTTTTTGGGGGCTACATCCTAAGTTAACTACATTCAAAGTCCTACTGTTACCATGCCCTAGACTCAATTATGACAATCACAGGCCCAGTTGTATAGAAAGAACATGAGTAACAGAGGAAAAGCGGAGAAGAGTCGAAGACTTACAGGCTAGGGCTCGGATAGTGGCTTGAAGCGGTGGAACGGGGGCCCTCAGCGATGGCGAAAGTGTGGAATGTGCTTGCGTGGATGCTCTAATCTCAATAGGATGAGTGAGGGCGAGAGCTCTCAATCGTAGGGTGGTTTTATAGGTGAAGACGAATAGAACAAGAAGGAGAATGAGATGAGGGACAACGGTTATAAGTAAGGAAAAAGAAGCGCCAAAATTCGAACGTGAAGAGATGGCGGGGTTGGCTGTTTGAGGCCAATGAATGAATGACGCATATCTGTAATGACGGTGGCATTAGTACTAAAAAGGCAGGTTGACAAGTCGAGGCGCCGACCGAGCAAGTCAAGAGACAGGGCATGGGGATTAGCGTAGTTAATGTCTTGTGGAGTAAAGCCGGGCAGAGGATTGACCTCGGCTGAAGCATGTAATCCCAGTCACGCTAGCGCGGACGGAATTAAGAGGGAGATTTCATAATCTGGCTTTGGGTCGTGGTAATGGTCGAGCTGAAAGTGGTCCGAGCACGTTTGGGTCGAGTTGGGCTGGGCTGTTCTTGGGGGAGTTTGCTCGATTAAAATCTAGACCCGTTTGCCGAGATGATTCTCTGTTAGCCCGGTTTCTATTGTTAGCTCGTTTAGCTCGGCGAGTAAGGTCCTCTGCAAACCGACCCAGCCGAGCAGGAGCTCGATCATAATGAAGGGCTACTGAGCTCGGTCATAATGGAGCTCGGCTAGGAGCACTGTTTGTCTCGTAAAGTAATACAATCGTAATAGGCTGGGTTAGCGCCGCCAGGCTGCCCGTTCGCACCAATGCCGTTTGGCGGTTTGATTAAGTGGTGTTTAGCTTAATTTGCGCTGACAAGTGGGAGAGCATGATAGGAGAGCAGGTCCATACGTCAATGGGCAAATGGACGCAGAGGTGAGTGCAGAAATTATATAAACGTGACTGCACCCCCCATGCTGAAGAGGACATCGGCTGGTGAGAGAAACTCTTATATATTGTCTTCTCTTCTCTCTTTTTCTCTCTCTCTCTCTTTGAGTGTGTGCTAACTTGACCGTCGAAGGGGTTTTCCGGCAACGCACCGCCGGGTAGCTCACCTTCGTCGTGTTTGTAGGTCAATCGGAGAAAGGCGCAGCTTGGACGCGAGGAGTACGGGTGGTATTGGATATTTGCTCCCCATACACATACATATTAACTGATATATATAATACATATTTCAACAGTTATCTTGTATAAAAAAAAGTGATCTTGTATTACTTTGTGTCTCTCTCTCTTTCTCTATATATATATATATATATATCTTCTCTCTCACCGTGACCACCATCATCACCACCATTACCCAGCTCCGTCAAAACCAAGAACCACCCTTTACAAAGTGCTATAGATGAAGCAACAGAAGAGGATGATGATGGGGGGGGAAGATTTGGAGATGTTTCTTTGAAATGTGTAAAGTTAGTTTTCGGACAACTTTCGATATGCTGAAACCACCCATTTTAAGAAGAAGTGAGAAAACGAGGTAGCATAGGATGAAATATAAAGTAAGGTGAGGAGATTGGTGAAATAACAGGATAAAATCGTTAAGAATTGAGACAATTATGGAGTCCCGCAGATGGGCTGAAGAAATGTCGAAAATTCAAAGAAAAAGTGGGTTTGATTGGTATGAATCCCATCAATGCTATTTCAAAAATCTAAATGTTTACACATATTAATTGTTTGATTTCATTGGTTGGGTTTGTTACTAATTTGAATTATAAGAAGAAAAGTGGGTTTAGATAATTTTTAGAGAGAAAAGTTGTGGTGGTGAGTTTGCGTAGTGGTTTTGCATGGAATAATAAGTTGGTTGTGGATAATTTTTAGAGAGAGAAGTTGTGGTGGTGATTTTGAGTGGTGGTTTTGTATGGAATAAGAAGTTGGTTGTGGTTTTGTATGGAATATGATGGTGGTGATATTGGTTGGTTGTGATTTTGTATAGAAGGTGATGGTGGTGAAATGAGAGAATAAATAAAAAGGTGATGGTGGTGGTTTTGCATCGAAGGTGATGGTGTTGCATATTTATATAATGAGGGAGAGAGAATCTGTGTGATGGTCCAAGAGTATAACCCATGCTCTGTTGCACTACACCATTCTGTGTATATATACGACAATAAGGGTGTTTTGGTCATTTGTCATATGTTTTTGGACGGGAAAAATGTTTCACTCACCATTCATGATCATGCAACACACGTTCTGTTTAAACAAGCACTTCCGTCGAAAATTGCACTTTGGTATGAAGTATAAGGAGTTTAAGTATTACAAATGAAACTATAAAGGGGCTCCATGTTTTTTAAGCAAACCACAGGGGGTTAAATTATAATTTACCCTAATTATTATTATTTTGAAATAAAATAAGTAAAGGAAATTGAAAGGTAAAGTATTTTTATAAAATTCATTCATTCTCTAATTTGATCCTCTTTGTGGTTAAATTTTGAGAATTTGTTATATTGTTATTTTCCATTCCATGTTGATCTTCATCATTTTATACTTCTTCTACTACAATCTTTTCAGATGTGCGATCCTTGTCATTCACCTTGTCCAGCGTTATAAAAAATATGTATGTATGTCCAAAAACAAGTTTTAGTTCCTTAAAATTTGCTATTCTTGCCTTCCTGTAATAACAATAACAATAACAATAGTATAGTTTAAAATTAAATTAATTCCTTTGCTATGTATATTACTTACTAATGTAAGATTGCTCATGCATTTAGTAAACTTGTCTTTTCTTTGGATGCTATGAATTCGGTTACTAGACATCCAATAATTTTCTCAGCCACTTTAAATAATATGACATACAGTTGTCCTTCTCTATCTCTCACTGTAAGCTTCATCAAATATCTAATATTCAATGTGGCAAATATAAGTAAATTACGAGATTGTAATTTTGATATTTAAAAAATGCTAAGCATTAATTTGTGTTGTTTTGTAGAACTATCACATACCTTGGATGATACTCTGAATTTGAATTCTTGTATTTATTGTATTTTTCTCCTTGTTCAATTTGATAATCTTTCATATTGCATACTTTGCAAATAATATACTAAGATTCGCCCAGATTGTCTATACAAATGATTATCACTTTGAAGGAACAATGTGTATTCTATATGAATATTTTTATTCATGGTGTATTAATATTAATTTGGTAAAGTAAAAGAAAATCATGATATTTGAAAATTTTAATTATTATTAGGATGATAAATTATGTACCTAAAAATCAAGTAATGAACGTTCTATCAAATTTTCTATCTTCAATCGTTCAAGACTTTGCATATTTGTTGCCCATAACGATACACCTGATTTACTTTCAATTGGTTTTTTATTGCAACTGTAGATATAGTATTTATTAATTCTCTTATTGTATAAAAAATATAAATATAGAAATAGAAATAATATGTTTTTTAATATACCATTCTCTAAGATTAGGAAAATTTTTAAATTAATTGACCATACCTCATACTATAAAAAAGAATACAAATACCATGAGAATACTAATTTCAACTAAAAAGAATGAACATATATCAACTAACAAAATGACTGAATTTATTTCACTTAAAAAATTTAACTTATATCAAAGCAGAAATTAGTTATTTTGTAAGAAAATCTAATTAGTTCGTATGTATTAATATGTGAGCATGAAAATCCATGACATATATTTTTATGTGTTGATTGATGTTTTTCAAAAATATTAATTGAAAATTTTTAATACCTTTGTATATTAATTGAAAATATTAAATTAATATTTTAAGTTTAATTGAAAAATATTTTAAGTTTTTTAGAGTTTTAGTACCTTCGTATATTAATTGAAATTTTTTAAATTAATATTTTATATATAAAATATAAAAACGAAAAATGATTTCATTAGAAAAGAATAAGTACCTTGTTGTCCTTGTCTAAAAATGTCTTTAGCTGATGTAAATGAATGCATATTTGAATTTTGTTACATATTAATAACACCATTGTGTACTCTAGCTCTATTTCTTTTAAAAATATTTTAATGTCATTCAATCTCTCCTTTAGGAAATAATAATAGGTATTGCAATGGATCGTAGCAACCATGATAGTGTCGCACTCTATGCTTATGACCCGAATTTGAGTGAACTATAATATCACCTTCATGGGGTACATTTGGGTTATTTCCTTCAATCTAAATTCCAACCACCTGATAAGCTGATAGTGAGTTGTAAACCCTTTGATCCAACTTGACATCATTACTTATATGGATTTGAAAAGTATCTAATAAAACATGTTCTAGTGTACTCAAAAATGAGCATAAGGATTCTCTGAAAGTGCCTCAATTAGTTTACCAACAACAACCTTACGAGGTGGTGCATCGTTTAGTTTACTCAATCTATTTTGAAGTTCATTGTCTACATCATAGAAGTACAACTGGAACTAACAAGGATCTTTACCAAATGGAATCAAAGATGACAAATCATGATATATTTGACCTTGTGCACAAAACATATAAACACCTCGTTTAGAATTTGCCAATACCTTGTCTAACTTGACGCCAAACAATGTCAATGCAAAAATGCTATTATATGCTCAAATATATCTATGAAATTCAACAGCCTCTATAGTTTGAGAAGTGAATATGGTTCTTAGATATTCTAGAACTTTAGGACTTGTAAGAACTACTTTTCTGTTAAAGCAATAAAAGCTTGGAGGTTCATATTCAAACATTTTAACCTTACAAAAGTTATAAGGTGTCATTTTACGTAATTCATGTGTTAGAGAGCAAATAATTTGCAATGATCGGCCACCTGTTTTTCATATATATAAAACAAACTACAAGCATTAGATTTAAATTTATACAGTAAAATTTATCCAAAATAATAATTAATTTTGTATGTTTATCATTCGTTGGAGTTGTCTCGTCATGCCCTTCCAAAGAGTAAGTTGTGTTTTCAAATGTGTTTAGGTCTTTGTGTTTCCTTTTCCTATTAGTTGAAACATTTTCAATATATTATTTTCGCTGTTCATGTGTAAATTTGGCTGTGGAGGGGTAAAAATATTGACCCAAAGCCCAGAAATGTTAGCCCAAGGCCCAAAGTTCAAGTCCAGCCAAGCAACCAAAATCAAGAGAAAGGCCCAAATCATTGATAGGCCCAACAAAAGAAGGGACAGTGTCACGTGACCAAACCTGAGTAAAATCGCCTTCTAGAAGAAGATTTGCAGAATACAGGGATGCCCCTAGATTCATTCACAATTAACATTAAGGATCACAATCATCAGGGATAGGTACATAGGCCTAACCTACGCAAACAAAACAACCATCTGATGAACCTAATCGGACGGATGGAGCAATCGGCAAGTTAGCCATTAAACACCTGACATAATCTAAGTCACACACAACAAAGCAATCCAACGGCAAAGGATCAAAACAACCTAGCCACTTGCCCGACCGAAGCCTGGTAGTAACCAGAGCCCTTAGATAAAGATGTCAATTCAACGACTAAGGCCAGGACAATTACACTATAAAAGGAAGAATAAGGAAAAACGAAAGAGGTAACAAAAGGGAAATAGAAAATCTTACTTCCTAAACAAATATTATATGGCCGATAATATTTCTGACTTGATCGTCGGAGGGTCCTCCCGACCATATCTGGTCAGGAGCGATCATTAACTAGTTGGTTTCTCTTTGTAGAGTAAAAGAATATTCATCTCGTCTTGCATTTCCTATGGAGAATCTTTTTGCCTTCCACAATTGGCGTCGTCTGTGGAAACAACAAAAATGAGTACCCATCCTTCTCGAGAAGAGATACCAAGAGATACCAACCGATCGAGAACATGGCTAGCCTAAACTAAGGCCACGATTTTGAGGTGGCACCCAAAGACTTAGAAAACATAATCTCCCTACCAAATAATGACCACCAACGAACTCCACTAATAGATCGGTTGGTGGCACAAGTCGAAGCCCACAAAGAAGAATTACACTTGACCCGAAGTAAACCTGACACCCGAGTAAAGACTGTCGATAATCGGAAGAAGACCGGTCCTCACAAAACTACCAGCCAAACGACTAGCAACCACCCTGATCAGACGTAGAGATAGTGCCAGGTCACTAGAAGGGGGGAATCCCAAGATTATGAGAAGAATGACTTACGGAGCTAGCTTGTTGGACGAACGGGGGGCAATGTTAAACCCCTTCGAAGAAAGCTTTTCACAGAAGAACTAACTTTGCTATTCTCTCGAGCAATAGAACGTGTTGACCAGCCAAAGAGGTTTACCCCACCAAAATTCAACCTATATGATGGTAAATGGGATCAAACTAGCCACATTCAGCATTATACTCAAGCCACAACATTATGGATTAATAATGGTCCAATCATGTGCCGAATGTTCTCCTCAAGCTTAGAAGAAATGGCACTTCGATGGCATTATAAATTGGAAGCCTGATTAATCAATGATTAGAAGCAGTTGCAACAAGCGTTCATCTCACACTTCATCACCAATAGCCCGACCACCGAAAGAAGTGGATGTACTCATCACAATGAAAAAAGATGACATGGAGAGCCTACGAGAGTACACCAGTAGGTATTAGGCGGCCTATAACGAGATTGATAACTGCAACAAACAGTTAGCAGTTGCCTCATTCAAATTAGGATTGCAGCCCATAAGTAAGCTTCGACAGTCCTTAACAAAAAAAAGGCACCTATTGATGTGGGTAGTCTAATGAGGTGAGTGGAACAGCACTACAAAATCGAAGACGGCCTATGAAGGACCAAAGAGCCAAAATTTGCCCAGCTTCCACTAAAAGTTCTAAAAAATGATGAGAAGAAGTCTCCTAACATCAAAAGAAAGGAATCAAACGCTATCACCAAACAACCAAAGCCAAGGAAAGAGACTCTCCGAGCAATCATCACCACTTTCACCGAGCCAATATACCGTCTGATTACAAAGATCTAGAATGAGCCCTACTTCTCTTGGCCTCCAAAGATGATTAGAGACCCATCTCTTCGAAATTATAGGTTACAATGTTCCTACCGTAAGGATTACAGAAGATTGTAAGGCATTGAAGCAATTTCTAGAAGAGTTGGCTCAAAACAGGCATTTACGATCTTATATTGACCACTCCCTTGATCGAAAAGAGAAAGTAAAGGATAAAGGCAGAGACGCACAACCATTGGTAGTTATCAATATGATATATTCAATCCCCTAGAAAAGGCACATAATAAGGAGGTCGGCATCCCATAGGGAAGTGATGACTCTATCAAAAGTCCCCACCAATGAATGCGTTGTTCCAAATAAAGGATCACATTCGTCGATGAAGATCTGACATGGGTTCATCATCCCCACAATGATACTTTGGTAATAACCTTGCAAATCGGGGGATTCGCAGTTAAAAGGACATTGATAGACCAGGGAAGTTCTTCGGAAATCATGTACTATGAGTTCTTCAAACAATTGGGATTGTCCCTTGAAGCCCTACTCCCAGTTGATTCACCACTCTATGGTTTCAATTCAAGCCTGATTTTTTCCTTGGGAAAAATCTTCTTACTTATAAAAGCTGAAGCAACAGTTCAAGAAGTTGAATTTCAAGTGGTAAATATGTCCTCCCCATATAATGCCATAATGGGAAGAACATGGCTCCACCAAATGGGGGCAGTCCCATCCACATTCCACCAAGTTGTACACTTGCTAGAAGGAGATAGTATATGGGAAATTAGGGGAGATCAGACAATGGCAAAACAGTGCATGATTGTGTCTACCACAAAGCAAGTAATTCAAGAAGTCCGAACACGTGAGTTAGAGGAAGAGAAGGTCAACGCTCAACCTGGTGGTAAAAGCGTCGAAGAACTTGAAAAAAATACTGATAGACCCCACAAATAAGGAGAGGTTCTTCCTCGTAGGAAAGGGTCTCCCTTCAGAAAAAAATGAGCAATTAATTCACTTCTTATTTCGTTACAAGGACGTTTTCGTATGGACCCCATATAAAATAAAGGGAATCAACCCAAGGGTGATGTACCACAAACTCAACATAAATCCAGGCTTGAAGCCGGCAGTACAACGGAGTAGAAGATATTACCACAGCATACAAAAGTCGTAAAAAATGAAGTCATGAAGTTACTCGCAACCGATGCCATTCGTGAAGTACAATACCCGAAATAGCTATCTAACACTGTTGTCGTTAAGAAAAAGAACGAGAAATGGAGAGTTTATGTGGATTTCACCGACCTAAATAAGGCGTGCCTCAAAAACAGTTTTTCCTTACCCAAAATTGATCAGCTGGTGGAAGCAATGTCTGGGCACGAGAGAATGAGTTTCCTAGATGAGTACAAAGGCTACCATCAGATAGCTATACATCCGAGCGACCAGGAAAAGTTGTCATTTTTCACTCTCTTAGGACTGTTCTGCTACAAGGTAATGCCATTTGGATTGAAAAATGCAGGGGCTTTATATCAACAGTTGGTTACAAATATGTTCAATAAACAAATCGGTCAAAACCTTGAAGTCTACATTGATGATATGGTGGTCAAATCACAGGATGCCAAAAATCATCCAGTCGATCTCCAGAAAGCATTTGGGGTACTTTGAAAATACAAGATGAAGCTTAATGTAGCAAAATGTGCCTTTGGAGTTGGATCTGGAAAATTCCTCAGATATATCGTTACTTATCGAGGACTAGAAGCCAACCCTGACCAAATCCAAGCACTACTCGATTTGGCTCCGCCCACATCAGTAAAGGAAATCCAAATGCTCACTGAACGGCAACGACACTCAACAGATTCATTAGCCGATTATCAAACCGGTGCCGACCATTCTTCCAATTAACAAAGAAGAAATATCAGTTTGAGTGGACCCTAAAGTGCAATCTTGCACTACAGGAATTAAAAACCTATATAGCCAAGCCACCTATGCTCACAAGCCCTGAGGTTGAGGAAAAAATTATGTGTATACCTAGCCATATCCGATCATGCTATAAGTTTGACAATCATCAGGGAATCATCGAATGGGTAATCACCAATCTTCTACATAAGCATAACATTGCTTAATACAGAAACCTGGTATTTACCCTTAGAAAAACTCCTTTTGGCACTTATCGTGACATCCAGGAAATTGCAACATTACTTCTTGGCCCATCCTATCATTGTTTATTTCGAACATCCACTCAAATGCGTCCTCTACAAGCTAGATTCATCGGAAAGAATTTCCAAATGGGCTATCGAGCTCAGTCAATACGACATCCACTTCAAACCACGAACCGCAATCAAGGGATAAGTTCTGGCAGATTTTGTGGCAGAGCTCTCCCTAAAAGAGGAAACCAGAGGCAATGGGTTCTCATCAGGAATATCATGGACCATGCGCTGTGATGGGGCCTCCAACAACAAAGGTGCAGGAATATGGTTTGTGCTAACCACGCTCGACAAAGAAACAATAGAATTTTCTGCTCCGCTAGCCTTCTCGGCCACCAACAATGAGTGTAAATATAAGGCTCTCATTAATGGGCCCATCACCGTGAAATTGCTAGCGACAGATTCTGTAAGCGTTCAATATGATTCACAGTTGGTCACAAAGTAGATGAATGGGGAATATGCAGCCCGCAACAAAAGAACGATGAAATATTTAGCTACAACCAAGAATGTAATAGAGCAGTTTTCTTCATTCGAGATTTAGCAAATAGGATGAGATCAAAATAGTCAAGTGGACGCATTGGCTAGCCTAGCCATGGCAGTTGATCAAACGAATAACAGAACAATTGAGGTTGAAACCATCGTCTCCTCTAGCATTGCAGAAGGAGACGTGTGCATATCCAACAAGGTGAAAACTGGATGACTCCACTTGTCCGCTATCTGTTCAAGGGAATACTACCAGCTGACAAAAATGAAGCACATCAAATTCGACTCTGGGCTATGTGTTTTTAGATGAATGACTCGAACTAACTGTTCAGAAAGTCATATGTTGGTTCTTACCTCAGGTGCATCTATCTAAATGAGGTAGCAAGCATTTTGGAAGACATTCATAAAGGATCGTGTGGAGTTCATGCTGGAGGCAAATCTTTAGCACATTAGGCCCTTACCCAGGGGTATTGGTGGCCCTATATACAGAAAGATGCCCAACAATTTGTGCAATGATGCTCAACATGCCAGAGATATGTCTTCATCGTATGGCAACCAACTGAGGAACTCAATCCAGTTGTGAGTCCTTGGCCATTTGCACAATAGAGGTTGGATCTGGTCGGACCAATGCCTAGAGCCCCAAGTAATTTAAAGTGGTTGGTTGTAACCATAGATTTTTTCACGAAATGAATAGAGGCCGAACCACTGACCAATAGCAGGGATGTGGATATCAGGTGATTTCTTTAGCACAACATAATTACCAAGTTCGGTATTCCAAGAGCACTCATATCCAACAATGGCACACAATTTGATTGTCAATTATACAAAGAATAGTGTGACCAATATGGAATCAAAGCCTATTACTCTACACTGGCTTATCCTTAGAGCAATAGGCAAGCAGAGGCTCCAAACAAAACTATCTAAAATGGGATTAAGAAGCGATTGGAAGCTTCCAAAATGAGGTGGGCTGAAAAACTCCCAATGGTTCTCTGGTTATACCGAACTGCTTCTCGACACGTAACTGGAGAGACATCTTTCTCCTTCGTATTCGGAGCGGAGGCTGTCATTTCATTAGAAATTGATTTTCCAACAAGAAGAGCTAACTTGGTAGAAAATGGCACAAACGAAAGTTTGATTTTGATGGATCTTGATCTAACTGAAGAAAGACGCGAGAAAGCGTCACTTTAGCTCGCGAGATACCACCAAGAAATAGCTTAGGCTTTCAACAAGCACGCATAACATCGGCAGTACACGATCAGCAAACTAGTCCTAAAGAAGGTCCTCCCGAGTGACCGCAAGGCGGCTGAAAAGAAAATAGGGCCAAATTGGGACAGACCATATCAAGTCATAGATCTGGCAGGGGAAAAGGCGTATGAAATCGCAGACCAATGAGGAAACATTCTCTTGTGGCCTTAGAATGCAATGCATTTGAAGAAGTATTATCATTAACCTTCTAACTATCATGTAATAATGCTTGGACATAGAGCATAACGAACAAACACAAGGTTGTGTTACTTATTTAGAAAGATGTTCTTGTTTTATTAGCTGCCAAAAACTTTACAACTAGTATGAATGACATTTTACAATAGTCAAATAGCCGATCGATCCAAAACAAAACAAAACAAAACAAAAATAAAAACAAACAAGGAAAGCAACTAAAGACTAGCTAGGACTTCACAACCTGTCCAATTCAGCCAAAATGGGGATGTTAGGGTTTGGTAGGGGTACTTGGGAATATAATGCAAATGATTTGGCTACCCCCATATTCTTCATCGCTGCCCTCCATCCTTCTTTGAAGAAAAAGTTCTCCAGTTTGTTCATTTGATCAAGATAAGCGGCGTTTGCTTCATTCCATGTGGCTTGAGTATTTGCCTTCAATTCTATGTCTCGTTCGCTCTTTATTACTTCCATAGTAGCTTTTAGTGCTTCATGATCCGACCTCAACTTGTCATGTTGTCGGGTCGCAGCCTCAAAGTTTTTTTCGGCCGATAGTTGACCTGACTCCGCCACCGCAACCCTACTTTCGGCCTACTCCAAATCTTCTCAAAAATGATCTTTTTTAACCAACATCTGTTTCCTTTCTTCAGCGATCAATCTTCTCTTTTCTTCTATTTTTCGTCTCTCTTTATCCTGTCGATCTCTATCTCTCTGGTTAGCCTGACTCCTGCCTCCATAAATTGATTTACCACCTAAATCATCAAAATTGATCATCATATCATCACTATAATTGTGGCCAAAATCAAGAGCAGGCAAGCTTACCATTACTAAATTTTGGATCCCAGAAACTAGAATTTGTTGATTAGACTGTCCCTCCAAGTGACGGATGTCCTCCGGAATCCGTATATCCCATGATATTGCTAAGGCAACCTCGATATCTAAAAACACGGAATCTCTAGTGTTCAGCGACCGATGTTCTATCATCAATTGGAATACATACTTGATCGGCCCCTCTCCAACATCTTTTATATGCTCTTTACTTGCTCGGATATGTAGGCGACTTGATGATGGCTCTTCCTCTAGTAGACGGTATGTCGATTTGCATCAGTCATGGTATCTAAAAACACGAAATCTCTAGTGTTCAGCGACCGATGTCCTATCATCAATTGGAATACATACTCGATCGGCCCCTCTCCAACATCCTTTATATGCTCTTTACTTGCTCGGATATGTAGGCGACTTGATGATGGCGCTTCCTCTAGTAGACGGTATGTCGATTTGCGTCGGTCATGCATGTTGGCTTCCCGATAGGTTCTCTGTGCAGCTTCCGATTGTCTCGTCAGATGACATCTCCCTACCATTTCTGGTGCCAAAGATTCTAATGACTCTGTCGGCATAAGAATCATTTCTGGTTGTCGATCGCCTTCTCCTTGTTGGTTCACTATTTCTAATAAGAAGGGTAACAATGGTCCTTTCTCTCGAGACTCTTCAGGCACCTCCGCAGCAAGGCCAAGAGCAAGAGAAGACAGTGGAAAAATAGCCACTCGAGGAAGAAATTAATCTATTAACACTTCGGCCGATCGGGAAGCCGCAGCGGTGCACCTTCAAATCATTTGCAGAGTTAGTAAATTCACCCCCCACGACTCGTTATGCCGATCTGTATTTATGGAGCGATGATTTTCAAGCACATAAATTTTTTATTAGCACGACAAACACAACTACAACACAGTGAATTGTAAGACTCTTTGAGATAATGCTCACCTGTATCCAACATTCGGGGCATAGTAGCAGCGTTATCAGCAAAAAAAGGAGATGGAAATTCCCAACCCCCTGAAACCATAACTACATCTTTCACTTCTACGACATAGGTTCTAGGAAGTAATCGAACAAGTGACTTATCCCAATCTCAATGTTTGGATGCTAGAAAGAATGCTCCCGAAGGAGATTGATAGAGGTTGTAACAACATTGCAGCTCTTTCAAGCCTAAATCTAAGTAGCATGTTATTTAAGGCAGTCATTCCATTCACAATTTTGAAAAAAATTCGTATTAAGTAGAAAATGGGGAACTCCATAACGCGATAAGATCTCCCGAAGACAGGGATGAAGAGGAAACCTAACTCCATCATCTACTACGGCCAAAACTAACAAGGAACCCTATCATTGCTAGGAAACAAGAAATTATGATTTGGGTAAGGAGGTTCTATATTCACACTATCAAGAATATCACAGGTTGTTCGAACATGAGCTATACCCTCTGGACTACTAAGCAAATAGGCGTATTTCCCATCTCTACATGAATCTATGAAAGCTAAAGCAACAAAAGGAGAAAACAAAAACAACTTATGATAAACAGAAGTGGAGACCCAAGGAAGGTGTTTTGTTGAACGATGGCACGAAAACAAGTATCAGCACCAGACGTTGTTTAGGTCAAAAATGTTATCGAAGCAAATATCCCAAGTATGAATGCAAATGATTTGTAACTCTATATGTGTAAATGCAAGAGAAACGACTCACCATTTCGACTTGTATGTCCTTCATTCGAATAACGTGCCCTCGCAGTTAATGTCGAGTGCTAATAGACGTTTTGAATCACTAACACGTGCCTAGGTGACATAACTGCATAAAAAACTAGTGCCTCCAAAACCCTAAAAAAACCTATTTCAGGGATAATACATCGGGCAAATGTGATGCTGATCTCTTACTTGAGAGCAAAGAACAGACCTATGAGGGTTCACCTAAGAAAACCTATCACATAGATAGTATATCGGCTAAAAATGGTGCCGATCTCTTGTTTGGGAGCAAAGAACGGGCCTATGAAGGTTCACCTAAGAAAACCTATCCCAAGGATAGTACATTGGCTAAAAACGGTGCCGATCTCTTGCTTAGAAGAAAAGAACATACCTATGAGGGTTCACTTAAAAAAACCTATGCTAGGGATAGTATATCTGCTAAAAACGATACCGATCTCTTGCTTAGGAGCAAGGAATGGACCTATAAGGGTTCACCTACAAAAACCTATCCCAGGGATAGTACATCGGCTGAAAATGATGCTGATCTTTTGCTTAGGGGTAAGGAACAGACCTATAAGGGTTCACCTAAAAAAACCTATTCCCAAGGATAATACATCGGCAAAAAACGGTACCAATCTCTTGCTTGGGAACAAGGAACAGACCTATGAGGTCTCACTTTAGAAAACCTACTCAATGATAGTACATCGGCTAAAAACGATGCCGATCTATTGCTTAGGAGCAAAGAATGGACCTATGAGAGTTCACCTAAGAAAACCTATCCCGGGGATGGTACATCGACTAAAAACAGTGCCAATCTCTTACTTAGAAGTAAGGAATAGGCCCCTGATGACTCTCCTAAAAATCCCAAAAATATTCCAAATCAACAACAACTAAAAACAAGGATAATTTCAAATTATATTCAAACAATCAAAACTCATTCATAAAATAAACTAAAAAGTTAATCCACAAAAACTTTCATACAATCAAAAGTAGTTCATAAAAATAAACTACATCCATGAAATCGTACACACAAATAAAAAGCAAACAATATGTATATATATATAAAATAATAAAAATAAAAACATACAATAAATAAAATAAAATAAAAAAGTCTTCATCATCACTCTGCTCCAGCCCCTTCAGCAATATCTTCACTTGGTTTTTCCAAGGCATCTGAGCGCGGGTAAAGGATGTTCTTCCTCAAATCAGATTCCATTGACACATTAGTAGCTTGAAGCATAGATGTCCATCCATCTTCAAACAACATATTCTCCATTTTAGCAAATTGCACTTCGTAAATGGTAGTGGCTTCCTTGCATCCCTCGTCCTTAGCAGCCTTGACCGCGTCTGAAAGACTTGTCTTCGAGGCAACAAGGGTAGAAAAAAAGTTACTTTTTCTCTTTCTTCAAGCCACTAATCTTCTACGCCAAAGACTTTAGCGCAGAATCCATCGTCTACAACTTTTTCTCTACCTCTACCACTTTCACCTCCAAAGCAGCCAGCTGAAGCTCCAGCTTTTTCACCCTCTCGTTTTGTCTGTCACTCAATGTCTTCAGCTTGTCTGCAGCCCTAATTATTTTGTTATGGAGAACCATGGCCTCATAAGCAGATAACAAACCTGGTAAAAAGAAAAGCATAAAGCAAGAAAAAATTTCTAAAAAGCACCTCACAACAGGGTGATAAGCACATACTACTAAAGAAAAATGCAAGGCTTACGAGAAAACAGCCACATTCAACTGTTCAGCCAATCGAGTGGTATCAACAGAGAGAATAGAGCTTCGAATAATTGTAGAGGTCACTTCGACATTGCCCATAGCCATATCAATGTTAGTTATCTGTCGATCCTTCAAAACAAGCATAAGGATGATCGGAGAGCCAGTGGCTGCTACCTCTGAGGCAGAAGCAAGAGCCGAAACAGTAGTGGCAGCAACAGTAGAGGAATCTTTCGGACCTCTATTGATTGGTCAGCAGGACGCTTGCCCAATCTCTGGCCCAACGGTTTGGGAGAGGTGCTTTCAGTAGCATCCATAACAACAGAGGGAGAAGAATCGTCAGCCACCATGATCGACAATCGTTGGGGCCGATCAGAGACATCGGAGATAGCCTAGGAAGCACAAGTTGACTCACTATCTCTCTAACACTTTCCGGCAGTAGCAATCTCCAAGACATTCTTCAGGGGCATAATATCTGAAATTGTAGCCTTCGAATTAGACGATTCTTTTTGTGGTTGTTCTTCTTCGAATGCTACTTCCTCGATATTCTCCCAAAGATGAGGAAGGATGTAGAAATCGAAGCAGTCAACACTAAGGTATACCGTCTATTGCGATCATGGTACCATAATAAGGGATGTAGGAAAGCAACATGTGGGCTGCCTGACCTTGACCTTGTTGTTCTGGTGGCCCTCTGTATGACCAAGCTTGTTGTAGAAGAGGGAGGTTTACCTGATCCTCCCACTCGACTAGATAAGAAAAAACTTCAAGAGTTGCAAAAAATGACAGAAAATCATTAATAAGCAGAAATTAAAAAAAGAATGATATCACAGGCGAATAGAAAGACAGAAGATAACCTGGTCAGCCAATGACCTTTGTAATAGGTCAGATCCAATCAACGCTATGAGGGAATTCCCAATTCCTCTCTACTATAACAAATACATCGTTAACACCCTTGCCAGAATCAGGAAGCATCTAAATGAGTTGACGCTTAGTCGATCTGGGCTTTAAGTAAAATTTTGACATTTCCTTGGTACTAAGGACGAAATTATAACAATACCTAATCTTGAAGAGGCCTAGATTAATTCCTAAGAGATCATTCAAAGCAATTGCACCCATAACAATCCTAAAAACATTGGGTGAAAGCTAGGAAGAAGGTACCCCATAAAAGTGAAGCACCTCCCTAAGGAAAGGATAAAGGAGGAATTGAACTCCCCTCTCGACTATGTTTATTAAAGGGAGAGGAATTCGCCCTTCCAATCCCTCTGAGATGTTATTGTTAGAAGAAGGAAGACGAACGATAACATCATCAAGAATGCTATACAAAGTTTTAAACTCTATAATACTTTCCTTGAACTCAAAGAAACCTCTCTGATGATTCATAGTGAAAATAAAGGAAAAACAACAGAAGAATAAATGAAAAGAAATTCAAAATCGAAAAAAGCAAACAAAAGTAAAAACTTACAAGGATTACAAACTGAGACTTCAAGCGAAGGACAAGAAGGAACGCGTATAAGGTTCTGAGACTGAAAAGACGATGAGTAAAGTGGCGAAGCGC
This sequence comes from Camellia lanceoleosa, assembly GCA_025200525.1. Taxonomy (NCBI): domain Eukaryota; kingdom Viridiplantae; phylum Streptophyta; class Magnoliopsida; order Ericales; family Theaceae; genus Camellia; species Camellia lanceoleosa. The sequence goes on along the minus strand of CM045758.1, from coordinate 113,401,613 downwards.
AAGGGACAACCCCTCAATTAATTTGTTAGAGGCGAAATGGCGCATTGAAAGACAAAATGACAGGCATCATCATTAAATTTAAAACCACAGAAGAGACGCGTGTCACTTACAGAGGCAATAATCCGGATTCCAATTAGGTTGGCCACGATGTTTTCAGCAATCCACCACATAAGATTGTAAAAGAGGGACAATTGTGGAGGGCTAAAAACATTGACCCAAAGCCAAGAAGTGTTAGCCTAAGGCCCAAAGTTCAAGTCCAGCCAAGCAACTCGAATCAAGAGCAAGGCCCAAATCATTGATAGGTCTGACAAAAGAATGTACAGTGTCACGTGACTAAAGCCTGAGTAGAATTACCTTCTAGAAGGATATCTGCAGAATGTAGAGATGCCCTTAGATTCATTCACAATCAACAATAAGGATCACAATCATCAAGGATAGGTGCATAGGCCTGACCCACGCAAACAAAACAACCATCTAATAAACCTAATCAGACGGATGGAGCAATCGGCAAGTTGGCCATTAAATGCCTAACATAATCTAAGACGCACACAGCAAGGTAATCTAACGGAAAAGAATCAAAGCAACCTGGCCACTTGCCCGACCAAAGCCTGATAGTAACCAAAGCCCTTAGATAAAGATGTCAATCCAACGGTCAAGGCCAAGACAATTAAACTATAAAATGAAGAATAAAAGTGAGAGCGATGACAAAAGGGAAATAGAAAATATTATTTCCTAAACAAATATTATATAGCCGATCATATTTCTGACTTGATCGTCACTGACTAGTTGGTTTCTCTTTGCAAAGTAAAGGAATGATCATCTCATCTTGCATTCTGTAGACACCCCATTTTTGACCGTCTTCAAGACTTGGATGTCATCGTTTGAACACTTGATGATTATCCATGCTCGTGTTCGTCTTGAGTTCTCGGAGGTTTCGGCCGCGCACCTTGCCTCAAGACCTCTCGACTTATTTGTTTTGTGCTTGGTTGTGGACCAAGCACTTAGGTTTTTGCCTCTGAGGTAGGAAATGGCTTGTTGGCCACCCTCACACCCCACCGGCCTTGGCTTGAGGGTTTCGGCCCTGTTTTCTTACTACCGGCCAAAAGTGTTGGCCGGTCGACAGTGTTCTTGGTCGGCCGGCCATTATTTTGGTCGATCGGTCACTTTTTCTAGCCGAGACCCTTGTTTTAGCTTCTTGAGGAAGATTGAACCTTTTGAACCCTTGGTTTTTAGCTTCTTGAGGAAGCTTGAACCTTTGTTTTAGCTTCTTGAGGAAGATTGAACTTTTTGAACCCTTGGTTTTTAGCTTCTTGAGGAAACTTAAACCTTTTGAACCCTTGATTTTTGGTTTTTAGCTTCTTGAGGAAGCTTGAACCTTTTGAACCTTTGTTTTAGCTTCTTGAGGAAGCTTGAACCTTTTGAACCTTGGTTTTTAGCTTCTTGAAGAAGCTTGAACCTTTTTAGCTTCTCCAAAAAGCTTGACCTTTTTTTTAGCTTTTCCAAGAAGCTTGACCTTTTTTAGCTTCTCTAAGAAGCTTGAACCTTTTTAGCTTCTCCAAGAAGCTTGACCTTTTTAGCTTCTTAGAGAAGCTTGACCATTTGCTCTAAGCTTCTAAGAGAAGCTTGAACCCTTCTAAGCTTCCAAGAGAAGCTTGGCCCTTTGCTCTAAGCTTCTAGGAGAAGCTTAACCTTTTTTGCTCTAGCTTCCTCAAGAAGCTTGGACCTTTGCACAAGCTTCTTGAAGAAGCTTGGACCTTTGTTCCTCTATAAGAGAGGCCCTCCCTCTCCTTTAGAAGGGTTCCAAAAAAATTTTGCTAAGGCATACACATATATCTCTCTTTGTCTCTACACTTAGGCTTAGAAAGAGTGAAGTTCTTGGCCCCTTTGCACACCAACTCTTAGCCTAACACCTCCATCATCAACCTAAGGATCTTGGAGGCCATTTTTAGAGGTTGAAGGTCTGGTTTTTTGGTCTCAAAGCCGCTGGTTTTGCTGAAGCTACAAGGGTAACACACTATTCCCTCTTTTAAGCTTTATTTCGCTCCATCTTTTAGCCATACTTGCAAGCATATTTGGGCTTTGGCATAAACTGAAAAAAGTCTTATTTTGAGCTCCTTTTGAAGTTTGTTTAAGATCACTTTTGTGTTTGGGATTTTTTACCCCCTCTTAGGCCTTGTTTGGCCTCTTTTTTATGCCTTTTTTGTGAGCTTTGGGACCACCTTGTATTGGCCCTCTCACCACTGAAATCTAGATGGATTTCAGTGGTGGAGATAGTGTTTTGAGGTCCTAAGAAAGAGAGGGCCATCCCCTCTCCTTGTTGTCTTGTTTGTTGGCATTTTTGGTCTTTCAAAGGAGACCCTATTTGCATGTTTTCAAGCCATGTTTCAAGCCACTTTTTGTGAGTTTTGTGACCTACATAGGCTCTGTCCAGAGCCCTTTTTACCATGTTGAATGTCTATTATGCATGTGTAGAGTAATCCTCTTCAAGGCCTTCCAAAGGGGCCTTTACTTGCATGCTTCCTAGACTCATTTCAGACCCTTTTCAGTGAGTTTTAGGGCCCTCATAACCTCTTTCTAGAAGTGGTTTTTCCATTTTGTGTATCCATCATACATGTGTAGAACAACCCTCTCATTGGCCTTTCAAAGGAACACTTCATTCTAACATGTGTTGATTGAGTTTCAGTGGGTTTTTGGTCATATTTTGGCATGCCATGTTTCTATTTTTGGCTGGTTTGGTGGCCCCTCATGTGCTTCTCATACATGTAGTGTAAACCATGCTTACTAGCCTATGTTGCATGTTGTTTTGGCCCTTCATGTTAGCACTTTTTGGTCATGCCTTAGACTGATTTTGTGCATATTTTGGATTGCCTTAGCTTTGTTTTTGGGTCTCATAGTCAAATGATGTTTGTTTTGCATGCTTGTAGTTCAATGTCCATGCTTAGTTTTGAGTTTCGAGGTCTATTACATGCATATACTGAGGTGTTTTCATGTTTTGGGGCCATTGCATATCATATTTCAGAGCTTACATGCATGCCATATTCCCATGATTTTCACTCTTTAAACGTGTTTGAGAGTTGTGCATAAATGCCTCATTTTCGGACCATTGCATGAGCTTCGTTTCTTTGCATGTTGAGTCATCATTTTAAGCCATTTTCCCACTGTCTTGGACCTACCTAGGGTCTGTTTGGGGCTGGTCTTGCCATTTGTGCATTGCTTTGTGTACCTCTAGTGTAACCTGCTTCACTAGTTTCGATATTCGAACCATCTTGCATGCATTGTGTGACATATTCGCATGATTCGGGACCATTGTACATTATGTTTCAAAGATGGAAAATTTGTGTTTGCATGCCATATTTCATCCTTTTCCATGCTTAGTTAGAGTTGCATGTTGTGCCTTAGGATCGGTCCTTTGCATCCGTGCATATTTGCATGTATTTCGGTTGTCTCATTTCCATCATATGGCCACTGATTTGAGTGGGGCTGAGGTCCACTCACTTTAGTTTAAGCCCATATTGCATTGCGTATCCCATATAGTTCGTGTGCATTGAGTATGCCATTCTCAGTTCATAGCATTGCGTATGCTAGTTTGCATGTTTGCATATCATCCCTCGTATGCCAGCATGATTAGGTTGCATTGCATTTAGGGTTGCATGTTAGTCACATTGTGTATGCCATCTCATTGCATTGTGTTTGGAGTAGGGTTAGTCCAAACACGGGAAACGAGGGACGTTTCGTACTCCAAGTGACAGAACGTGTCTCAATTCCCAGTCACCGACACTCCGGATTACCCATGATTGAGTTTAGGCCTTGTTGTGTTTATATGTGCATTCATTTTACATCGAGTCGTGCAGTTCGACTCCTCGGCCATCATGCATCGAGATCCGTGATTGGTGGCACGAGGATCGAGGTCTACACTCCCTAGAGCTTGTGCAATGACGGGGAGAGTGGTCATGCATACATATGTTGAAAATACTTTGCCATGCCCCTTTTCTTGCTCTCTGTTACAGCAAATCGGAATCCAGCAGCAAAAACTAGTCAGCAGCCTTCAGAAGTTTTGTATAGTGTTCTAGGACCAATTGCAAAACAGAGGCAAATCGGGGCATCACGATGGATTTCCCGACAAGGCAACTCGAGCATGCATGTATCCTTCATCATTCCGAACAGAGCTGAGGCAGTCTACCTCATGTAGCATTGCATGCTAGTTTACTCACTTTCTTAGTTAATTTGTTAATTAGCTAATGTTGTATAATAATTAGTTGTAGCTGTTATTCATTTCAGTTCTGTATTATTTATTCGGACCCTCCGAGGAGGGCAATTATGTAATAAATGTGCGTATGTGTGATGTATGTCTTCCAACCCCACGTCTTTCTCCCTTTTATTTACCAGCTTATGATGGTTAGTTTAGGGCACGTTTCAATTAGCATATATATGTTCGCATGTTTGCATTCATTCATCTGTATTGCATGCACCGAGCTCGGCGCATCATACTAATTGCATTGTATTTCAATTCCGAGTTGAATACGTGTATCAGTTGTTGCATTTCATATGCCATTTTAGAATAGTCGAGCTTATCTTAGTTGCATTTTTGCATGTGTTGCATTAGGCATTTCAGCATGGTTAGGATTCATGCATGTTTTCTAATTATCTTCTTTTTTTGGCTCAGAGTACTAGGTAAGCTTTTATGCTTTAGCATCTTGCATGCGTGTGAGTGTTACCATGATAGCATGCTTACCATGAGGCTAACTGCTTATGTGACATAACTGCCTGAATGCCTGTGGGTGGAGGTTGGATTATCTGAATTGGAACAATTCATTGATTGCGAGTTTTAAGCCCACTAGATAGTGGCAAATCACAATGTTTTCTAAGCCCACTTGAGGGTGGCAAAATCCGCATTTTAGCCTACTTGCGAGTAGCAAACCGCTTTCAAAAATAAATATGAGATGTTTTGTTCCAATTCAGGCGATCCGGTCTATATTTGTATGCTATGCGCATTACGTAGTAAATCTAGGCTAGTAACCGGAATAAGAGCACATAATGTTTTCAAAACTCGATATCATGGTTAGTAGAGGCTGATCTTTGATCGGGCGAGCGGGGGTGCTCACGAAGTGACATTCCCCAATCGTACCCAAGTTCTCGAGCCGAGGCAACTTTGGTGATGACGGACACGTGACCTTAGGCAACAAGTCAGGGTTTCCTAAATTCCCCCAAAATAAAATATTTAGGTAACGACTCTATATCTAGCAAAGCAGTCCATGTTTGGCACTTCTTTCAAAAAAATCTGTTTTCAAAAATGATTTGCCGGATTTGGACTCTTTGATGATTCATCGGTCTTGCATTGCACTCTGCGAGATTAGATACAGGACCATGACATTGAGTCCTGAACTGTAGTGAGCCCAATGAACAAAATGGGATTCCCTCCCGGGACGTTTGGGGACGTCTACACATTCCCTATGGGGAATCTTTCTGCCTTCCACACTGGCATATCGATTCCTTTTTCACATATAACGTTCTAATATTGCATTTGTGATAAATCCTTTTATTAGTAATTGTAAGTTCATACTATTGGTTTTGTCTATCTTTTTTTGTTAGTGGATGAGTATTTTCTTTCCTTGTTTTGACCAAAAATTAGGAAGAAAAATTAATTAAAACTAAGAGGAAAATAAATTAATTTCAACTAAGAAAAATGAACATGCATCAACCAATAAAATGGTTAAACTTATTTTACTTAAAAATTTTAACTTAGATCAAAGCAAAAATTAGTTATTTTGGAGGGAAATCCAATCAATTCGTATGTATTAATATGTGAGTTTGAAAAGCCACTAATGTATATTTTTATACCACTCATTTGGAAGGCCAAATCCTTTCTACATATTTTCTTAGTTAATATTATCATAGTTGATTCATATATATTGAGTTTTCTCTACAAAAGTGAAGTACATGATAAAGAAATTTAGGCAATTAAAAATTAATATACCAGAATTATGTAAAAGAAAGCAAATAGACAAAAAAGGATGATAAAAGTTTTACACAAATCAATTAAGTACATGATAAATAAACTTAGGCAATTAAAAACCAATATACCAAAACTATGAACGAATAAAGAAAATAAATAAATAAAGGTTATGAAACAAAATTAATTGAGAGACAATGCGATAGACTATTTGATTTTTATAGTTAACATTATCATAATTGGTTCAGATATATTGGGTTTTCCCTACAAAAGTGAAGTACATGATAAAAAAAAAAACTTACGGAATTAAAAATTAATATACCAAAATGTGATTGACTGTTTGGTTTTCATAGTTTACATTATCCTAGTTGTTTCATATATATTGGGATTTTTCTACAAAAGTAAAGTAGATGATAAAGAAACTTAGGCAATTAAAAATTAATATACTAGAACTATGAACGGAAAACGAAAATAAATCAAAAAGGTTGTGAAACATAGTTGATTGAGAGACAATTCGATTGACTGTTTGATTCTGAAATAGAGTGGGTTGTTATGTTTTGATTTAAAAGTTTAACAAATTTGGTTCGAAATATCTAAAATGGAGTGGGTAATACAGATTGTAGAATCTATTTTAAATTACGAAATAGGGTTGTTCTGAACCCTCCGGAGCAAAGTCAATTATTATTTTTGAAAGTGTTATAATGGATTATGACCGACAGTTGTTCCAAACCCTCTAAAATAGAGTCTATTATTAATACACAAAACCCAATTGAAAAAAACAATTCAAGAGCTATCAGTTTGCTAGTAAGGTCACTTTGAATCATCACCACTCATTCAAAATAGATCAATTGCAAAAAAATATTTATTTTCTTTATATATTTTCATGATTTTTCTTGATTTGAATCTGACAAAATTTTTCTCACTCACTATTCATAAGAAGATAGTGAAAGAGACAAATATTGAACATGTTACAATAGTGAAATTATTAAAAAAATAATCATATTATAATATTTGAAGGTTTTTGATATTTGAATGCTCACTGTTCATGAGAATGTAGTAAATGAGACAAATATTGAACATGCCACAATTGTAGAACTATTAAAAAAAAATTATCATATTATGATGTTTGAAGGTATTTGATGTCGAAAGTATTTAAATTCCAGAATATGTTTGGTTGTTTTGGTAGATGTAGGTTGTTGTGCGATGTTTAATAAGTTTAGGAAAGCATTTTCAGAATATGAAAAAATAAAATAAAAAATATATATGTGCTCTTTAGACTTTTAAAAATTAAAATAAAATAATAATAGTTAGTAGATGTATATATATATATATATATTATATAAAGATAATTGTTGAAAAGTCCAAGATAAAGAAGGTATAAGGTATTAGGTCGAATTAATATTTTTTGTTGGTAAAAATTCATCATTTGTGAAATAGTTTGGTGAAAAGTCCTTTTGTTGGTTTTAGATGACATTTTATTTCTAATTTTACCCCTTAATTTATCTATTGACTTTTGTTCACTATCTGTTCAAAAATTCTTCCTATCTATTCAAATTTCTTTCCTATTTGTTCAAAAATTTTCTCATATGTTCAAATTTTTTCCCTAATTATTTAATTTTCCCCCTTATCTGTTCAAATATCTGTGCAAATTTTATTATCTGTTTAATATTTTTTATTTTTTCTATCTGTTGAAATACCAAGCCAAACCAAATTTTTGTTATCTGTTTAAATTCCATTCTTTTTATTTTATCTGTTGAAATGGAGAACTTGCCAAGCAATTGGCTCATGGACATTCTGGAATAAGGAATTACAGATTCAAGAACTGTGTTTGAAGCTCCATGAATTACATATTCGAATGAACTTTGGTACCAGCAAACCCTAGAACCAGAAGATAACAACAGCTAATTGATCACAGCCATATAAATAAACAACAAAAACGAACAAAACTAATCAAAACACTCAATTTCAAAACAAAAAAAAAAAAAATGAATAACAAATCAAAACAGAACAAAAACAATCATGAATTGATTGTTGCTAGAGATGTGAACCCCAGATTAAGATTCAAAACATAATCTTTATACTGTACTAAAGATGAATGATCTGAAAAATCAAATCATATGTGGTGAAAGGTGTGAATCGAGCTCCTCCTAGGGCAAGACACAACACAGAATCCTCGAGTTGACTGTAATGAAGATTCTACAAAAATATTTAACAACTGATACATTTAAGTTTTCCAATAAATAATTAAGTGCAGAAAAAAAAATGTTGAACTCAGATTTGAAATGAAAAACTTTCAATTCATAACTAGTTGGGCATGCATTTAAAGATACAGATTTGATGTAGATAATTCTTAGTTGAAGGTGGTTTTAAAATTCATTATAAACTAAAATTTCACTCTTAATTTTTTTATCTTGCTCAAGTTTAGCCACTAGTATAGCACTAAAACTTTCAACATCAAACTCTTAGATTCAAAACAGCACCTAGACACCATATTCTCTAATTCTATATTAATATGGTAGTTGAGCTCTTCTTCAACTCGTTCTCGAGTTCTTTGTCACTACCGTCGATCGGTGGTCCGAATCCAGCGACTCAGATGTGAGAAACCAATGATCCACGATGGTAGATTTGACATCTTCGATGGTGGATCTGACAAACATGGATTCCTTTGGTTTCGGCTCAGATCCGAACGATGAATAGACTTACACTGTGTTTGGTTGAAAGATTTGAGAAGAGATTTAGAAAGGCAAAGGGACAAGTTAGGTGAAATATGAATAAAATATACTTACATTTCACCTAATTTCACATACCTTTTTCTTTTTCCTTTTCCTTTCCAAATCTCTTCTCAAATCCCCCAACCAAACACAGCATTACAGATCTGGGGAGAGGATGATAAGGAGGAGAGAAGGCGACGGAGGTGGTGGTGGTGGCGGCAGCAATGGTGGTCGTGGCACCGCTGATGACGATGAAAATGCCGATGACGGCAGATGAGGCGCAGAAGGAGTGGAGAAGGAGAGAGAGATTCATCTCTTCCGATCGATGGCTGTTGAGAGAAGAAAAGAGAGAGATGAGATGAAGAGAAAGAGTAATTTTGAGAGAATAAGAGTTTAGTAAGAAAACATGTGATAGGAATATATATACGTGGATAGTTTAGTCATTTTGTCTCAGTTTGTCTTTATAACCAAATTATTTTAGTGATTGAACTTTGGCTACATAAAATTAAAATTTGAATTTATGAATCGCGTGCCTTATTTTATATATATATATATATATATATTAGCATAGTCATGTAAATTGTATAATTCATCAAGAATATTTGTGAAATGAAAAATATAGAAAACAATAGAGGTTCCATAAGGATCATGAAAAAAATATCATGAAATGCATTATGAAGATTTTTCATCATTTAATTAGTGTGTACTATTTTATTATGTGTAATTTAAAATTAAAGAATCTTTCATAAATATTTGCATGAAATTTTTTTCATAATTTTAATATTAATTTTTTAAATAATAACGGTAGATAATAGATTAATACTGTTATTTCAAAAGTTACAAAATTAATCTGACACCACCCTAATTTTTCCCGTAACTGATGGTTTTGTCAAGCTACCAATATATAGGAGTGAAGATAGGACACTACGAACCTGCCTACCCGACCTAGTCTCATTGCTATCACTAGTTAAAAATGCTCTTAAAATGGCTTTTAACACGTAGACCATCAATTGATTTGTTAGAACATCTTTAATAGTGCTATCAAAGAAGCTGTTAAAGTTATAATTTGACAAGATTAAAAGAAAGAGAATCTCTAATGGCCTACTATTCCCCTTGCTAAACATAGCAGATGTCATTTTTGTTGTCAAATTTGACAATAAAAATGGCATTTGCCAAACATGCCACATCATCAAAAATAACTAATTTTGGTTCCAAAGCTTAGTTCATCCTCTCCCAGAAAAACAACCCAAAATGTTTGAAGTTTTTTTAAAAACGAAATTCACTAATATTTTTTTTGTCAAACATAATTCATTTATTTATTATAGTATCTATTCCTTCAGTTTTTTTCTCAAAATAAATTTCACCAATTTCTGCATTTCCCAAACACAAATTTCAAAATGGTCTGTCCAGAATTTGTTTCACAAATTTGACAAATATTTCGAACAATCAATCAATAACAAATTTCAGAATTATCGATCAACCCAAATTTCACAAATTTATATAAATTTCTAAACTAATCTAGATCAAATTTAGAAGATAAATACCTGGATTCCAGCATGATTGATGAACTTGTTCTTCATTTCAACCAATTCTTGGGTTTTGCACTAAGTTTCTGTCACAACCCAAACCCGCCCCTATAGGGTTAGCATTGTAACCGGCCAGTAATCCGAGATTACCAAAGGCCTTCCTGTACAAATCAAATACAGGTGGGTATGCCATTGTTTCCACTGCTTTCCCAACTTGTAGTGCCAAAAATTCTTGAATTTGATTTTTCATTCACGAGGGTCATTGAATCACTGATCCTTTCAACTTTCTGTTTCTTCTATTTCTTACTCTCTCATTCGATTGTTGATGTTGACTTGGACATTTTCAACGCGGCAATATTTGGCTCAGCCATAAGGGCTCTATCAAGGACATCCACGTATTTTGTCAACTTCAATACATTTACCTGGTCAAGGACTTCAACATCGAGTCCGCCTTCGAATTTCCTAGCTTTTTTATAATCTGAATCAACCATGTGTGGCGCATATCGGGCCAATTCTGTAAATTTGGCTTCATACTCCGCTACGAACATAGTACCCTACTTTAACTGTTCAAATTCTGTCACTTTGCGGTCTCTCACACATTGTGGGAAATATTTTTCATAGAAAATATCTTTAAATTGCTCACATGTCAAGTCTCTATTCCTATCCCGGACAAGCATCCACCATCTTCTAGCTTCCTCTTATAAGGTAAAGGTTGCCAATAACACCTTTTGTGTCTCTATTGTTATTGCCTCAAAGATTTAGTCAATAGTTCAACCATTCTTTTCAATCGATCTATTCTTGCATCGGAAGATCCAGTCTCATTTGTATTTCTTGTATTCTCTATTGGTCTATATAAACATAGGAAGCTAATTGTCATAGATTACATGTTCATATAAGTCGCTTATTCCATATCAAATTACATATTGATCCACATAACATCTTGTTCATACTCATTCTACATGGTCATCTATGTATTTTATATGCAATAAGAGAATGAGAAAAGCACACATAATTATATAACTTTTATTCTCATGTTCATATAGAGTTCATGGATTCACATATTCACTCACACACTTATAACACAATGCAAATGTTCCTAACTCTTTCTAGATTCCCTATAGCTCAATTGGACACGAATGTGGGTAAATTAACTCGTGCTCTGATATTATTCTGTCACGACCCAAACCTGCTCCTATTGGTTTAGCATCATAACCGACCAGTAATCCGAGATTACCAAAGGACTTCCTGAAAATAATTGGGGCTAGCAGAAGCTTAATATAAAAAGATATATACCAAGTAGTCCAATGAGTTATGATTCTATATGAAATAACACATGCACATAACGTTAATTTACCCACCGTACAAAACATACATAATATCAAATACAAAAATATCATTCATATACATATACATATACATATACATATAGCAAAAGCCCGACAATATGATCACAAACTATACAACGGTCTTCTCAACGTAGCCTGAACTCGGAGGCACCAAAAACTCAGTAGGGCTTCAACGGGTGGCTCAGCTAAAAGAACCCTTCTAGGCTTGATCTCCAGGATGCTCACCTATACATATATATATACAAACAGTTAGCTAAAGCCCAATGGATAACATTAAAGTAAAGAGGTTAGTGAACGAATTCCAAACATTGCATAAGCATAACACAAATCATAGCAGAATCATTCTCATATCAGAACATAATAGTGGTACATCCAACAAAACATATCAAATATCGTCTTCCAACTAGAGTAATTGGCTCCGGATACCAATTAAACACATATCACCACAATAAAGTGGCTAATGAGGGTTGTTTGGGGTGTCCTAAATAAATGTACTTTTTGTCTTTTTGGACTAAAAAGTTGAGAAAAAAAATATGGATGTTTGGGTTAAATTTTTGACTTTTTTACGAAAAAATGCGTATTAAAAAAATTGTACAAAAAAGTGTGTAGGAGAAGTTTGGAAGAGTAGCAGTACGGTCGACCTGTCTAGCAGAGAAGTTTGACATAAGAAATGGTTGCTTACTTTTCAAGCATTACATTGGACAGTGTTGTTCGGCCCGTGGGGGCCATCACGGGTCTCGTTCTGATAATCTAAATCGTTCAACGTGTAGAACTCGTCGAGTACTATATGCTTGTAAAAAATCACATTGATCGGATATCGATAGTTATCTGATCGGACTAGTTTTTTTTCAACCGTTAATTATAACACCATCAATTTTTTTATATAAAACTGATTTGATCATGTAATTAGCGATATCCGATCAACGTGATTTTTTGGAGACATAATACTTGACGAGTTCTACACATTGAACGATTCAAATTATCAAAACGGGACCCATGATGGGGCCAAACAGGACCTTGTTGTTTGTGAACTGATCCTGTGCAATTTTTCCATAAAGTTCATTTCAAAAGTCTATGAACGGCAAAATGTTTTGCAATAATTTTTGTATAAAATTATTATTTTTTTTTTTAGTGAATAGTGGTAACTTTTTAACTTTTTTAGTAACTTTTTGACTTTTTGGATTATTTACAACATGCCAAACCAGGCCTTATTAGTCATGGTCCCGTATTAAAATGCTGTCTCCCATGACTTGGGACCATTCCTTGGATGCCATAGTAGATTCAAAACCAGATATTCGTTCACATTCACAAAATATCATTTCAAAAAAACATAACTTATCAAATAGCATTTTACATATATTTCATATAAACATATCTTTACAGTAATGTTACTCACAGCGCTTGGTCGGTGATACACCTCAACAGCTCAACCTATAGAAACATATCCAAGCACGACATTTCATAATATATTCAATTTATGCAATCGGTTCTTAACCTAAATCAATTCATCCGTTACCTATTCACTAACTTGTTTCTCTTTCTTCTTTAATTTCCTTCATGTTCATGCTATGCATATGGATGTATATTACATGTGAAAATCATGTAAATAAAGGCCTGAAAGTCAGAAAAACAAAAAGAAAACGAAATCAAAAAAACTACCCTGTTGGCCGCACGTGCGGTGGCCTTGGCCGCACGTGCAGTGACCTAGCCGCTCATACGGTGGCCTTGGCCGCACGTGCGGTGGTTAAGCAGTATGCATTTTGAGCCAAAATAAACTTAACCACTTGTGCGGTGGCCTAGACCGCTTGAGCGGTCTAGGCGAAAACCAGTTCAAAAATTCAGCTCAACTTGGAGCATCCCTTTACACAAATCCAATGTCAATGTGATGAAAATCAAGGCCCAAAACTCATAAAAACATGTTGAATGAACACTTTCTAACTTCAAACAAAACCATAATTTCAAATCAAACTAAATTTTCAAGTAGAACAAATCAAACCCTTGAATTGAAATGTAAATCCACAAAACTTGCATTCTTGAGTTTCAAAACCTCAACCCCCATGGAGTTTCCTTTCCATTTGAAAACTTATGTAAGAAAACAAATGAATGAACAAGAAGGATGCCATGTATGCCAAATCTTAAGCTATTTCTTATCTTTTTCTCTTTGATGTTCTTAGATGCATGTATCTTCCTAAAAAACTCTTAAATAACCATGAATTCATCCTATCTCAACTTATTGCTCATGAGTTCATGTATGTCTTAGCTCCATGTCAAGAAATTAGAAGGAAATTCTTACTTGTGAGTGTTGATCTATGAAGATTGTTTGATTTCCCCCTTTGTTCTTCTTCTTCCTCTTGTTTCTTTCTAAGTCTCTAGAACCCCTCTCTCTCTCTCTCTCTCTCTCTCTCTCTCTCAGATTTTTCTTCTTTTGTTAAGTCTAAGTTATCTAAGTTAAGCTCATATATATATATATATATATGTAGATAATGTTTAATTAAATCCAATTAATTCATTTTATGAAAAAAAAAAAAATTTTTTTTTTTTGCAGAGAGAGCAGCAGACATGATTCAAGTGACTTCTAATCGGGGTCTGAGGCATTTTTCTTCATTTTAAATCAAATTTTTACAAAACTTCATATCAGGCTCAAAAAATCATGTTGATCACAAATTTTTAATCGGTTTTGGTTTTTGGAGCCTCTGCAACCCTCAATTTTTAGTGTAAAGTTGTAATTGCAACAGATTTTTCTACAATCGATAGATATAAATTCAAACCCTTCTAATTCACATACAATTTCTCATCAAACACATAATCAATTGGCACATGACAATGCAATTAGATGATTAATTAATCAGATGCATGACTGGGCCATTAAAGTTTCAATATTTGAAAATCTCATAAAAGATTTGTTAGTCTGTTGTATTTTTTTCACTTAATTTTGTTTGAAACGGACATAGATCAGAGAGAGAGGAAATGGGATTGGTAGGTCTCCAAGAGAATAGTAATAGAGAAATGGGTTTGATGATGGTGAGATGAGATCTAAAGAAAGAGAAAGATGGTGAATGGGTTTGATGAAGATGGAGAAATTAATGAACATAAAGGGAAAGAGAGAGAAAGAGAGAGAAAGAAAGAGAAAGAGGGTGAAGATTGTGTTGTCTTGAGATTCCAGCCGAATTAAGATGAATATGATTCCAGCCCTCAAGATTGTGTTGTCTTGAGAGAGAGAGAGAGAGAGAGAGATGCTCAGCCTACTTCTTTGATAAAAATAAAAATGAGAAAGAGAGAATGATGTGTTGTCTTGGAATGGGTTGGATGATTCTAGAGAATTCATCTCAACCGTTGGTTTAGGGTACGTGGACGGTGATGATCCTGTCTTAGAAATGAAAAGAGCCATTGTGCTCTGTTTGCCTCAACAAAAAAAAAAAAAAAAGAATAAAATAAAATAAAATAAAGTAAAAACAACAGCTATAATCTTCAAACGGTCATGTATTTTTAAATTTTGCAATGTCATTTATTTTTTAATATAATTTTTAGTCTTTATTTTGTAATGTAATGTAGTGGTCCATTTAATTTTGAGCATTTTTTATGTTCTAATGTAATTTTATTTTTGCAATGTATAATGTTGACTATTTTTTACTATAATTTTAATTTTTCAATGTTATTATGAAAAAATAAATATATTACTGAAATGAAGGCAATAAAGTTACAAATGAAGACAATTTTATTAAAATAAAAAGACATTAAATGACATTATGTGTCATTAAAAAGATAAAATAAAAACTTAATCTAATTCTCCATCTCGGGACCACAAGTGTTCAATTAGATTATTATGAATTGTATTATGGGTTTTAGTAGATCCAATCCTCTGACGATTCAACATAAATTCAGCATACTTCTGATTTGGATTGTGTGACACTTGACATGGGGTATTAGTGGTATCAGTTTGCAAGTGCTACACTGCATTTATTTTCTGAAATATTACGCTTGTCTTCAATGATCATATTGTGCAAAATAATGCACATTTTTATGTAGTACAAATCTTCATCACTCCAACCTCTAGCTGGAACTCTAATAATATTAAAATGTGCTTGGAGCACTCCAAATGCCCTTTCGACATTCTTTCGACATGCTTCTTGTATCCTCGCAAATAGTTGTCTCTTTAAACCTTGAGGTGGAGATATTGTTTTTACAATGGTTACCCAACGAGGACAAATACCATCAATAAGATAATACCCCATTGTGTACACGTGATTATTAATGGTATAGTTGCCAGTAAGGGCACGTCCTCTAGTTAATTCAAAAAATAAAGGCAACGTGTTAAGA
Source organism: Camellia lanceoleosa (assembly GCA_025200525.1). Classification (NCBI taxonomy): domain Eukaryota; kingdom Viridiplantae; phylum Streptophyta; class Magnoliopsida; order Ericales; family Theaceae; genus Camellia; species Camellia lanceoleosa. The sequence continues at coordinate 113,385,763 of CM045758.1, read as the reverse complement.
ACAGTAATATCATTTAAAGAGTCAGGCATGCCAAAGAAAGCATGTCAAATCCACAAGCCGCCGTAGGAGGGGACTGCCTCGAGTACAACTGTTGGTTTGTGGTAGTGTCCAATGTAAGCACTGGCTTTAGCGGTTGAATATTTATCCCAACACTAGTGCATACGACCCAAACTCCCTAACATTCCAAAGAACTCACGTTGCTCTCCCTCTTGCAATAATCTGGCGACATCTTCCTCATTTGGGGATCTTAAGTAAATGCCTTCATAGATAGCAACAATCGTTTAGTAAAAAAATTCAAGGCGACAATTGCAATAGTTTCGCCAATTCTAATGTACTCGTCCATAGCATCAGCATGTACGTTGTATTACAAGATCTGAAGTGCAACAGTCATCTTCTGTACACCAGATAATCCAAGAGTACTAGTGACATCATGGGTTTGGATGAAGTACTCATTGACTTGTTGAATATCATATAAGATACTAAGAAATAATCTTTGGAAGTATTCTTTTGGGTAGACAAGATCATCTGCAAAGTAATCTCTATAAATTTGTTCATCGGCTTTGACCCTCTCACGATTAATGTATCGACGACCACTTGTAGAACCAACATGTCTAGTTGGTTGGTTTAAGGTTAATGCTTGTATTCTTTGTTGTGGTGTTGTTAACAGTTGTATCATCATTATATCATCGTCAAATGATGAAGATTCATGAAAATCTCCATTGAAGACGGTTTTAGTGAAATTGTTCATTGTGTGAATATGAAAATTATAGAAAATCTTGTGAGTGAGAGTTTAGAAGATATGAAAATTATGGGTAGATGAATATGAAAATTATAGAAAACCTTGTGTTATATTTATAGAGAAATTTGTGGGTCGGTGAATGATGGTGTAGACACCCCATTTTTTATGGTCCTCAAGACTTGGACGTCACCATTTGAACACTTGGTGATTATCCATGAGATGGTTGTTGGTAGGTGGTTGTTGGTTGTTGGTAAGTAAATGGTGGATAGGGTAGTTGTTGGTGAATGAATGTTGGGTGAATGGTGAATAGTTGTTGGTGGGTGATTGTTGGTAAGTGAATGGTGAATGAATAATGGATAATTGTTGAGTGGGTGATTGTTGGTGAATGATGGATGATTATTGGTGGGTGTTTGTTGGTAAATGAATATTGAGTGAATAATAGATGGTTGTTGGTTGGTTGTTGGTCGGTAGTTGGTGATTGTTTATTTTTTAATGTAGTTTTTTTTTTTTTTTTTGTAGTGGCATTTTTTTGGTGGGGTGAATTATAAAAATAAAAATAAAAATTCAATTTTTTTTTCATTTTTTATATTTGTCAAGTTAGGAATAATGTAAAAATATAATTTTTTTATAAACAATTAAAAAAATGTTACAAAAGACAACAAAAAAAATACTAAAAACTTATATCCAAACAATACTTACAAACTTAGAGAGAAAGTTGATTAAGATTTGTCAAAATAGCATAAGACTATTGTAGTACCATTGCTATAATTTAATAAATTATTACTTTTCATTACCAAATTATAATAATAACAATACTATCAGAGATGCTCTTCATAGGTGGAGCCAGTCAGGATACTCATCTAATAGTATTTATTTTTTGAACAATATAACTATTAAATAAAAAGAGACACTAATGAGAAAGCTCTAGAAAGTAAAAATAAAAAATAGAGAAAATATCAAATTAATGTAATTTTATAAAAATATTTACAAATCAATAAATTTTTTTATAAATATTAATAAATTAAAATAGTAATTTTTCTTTTTGTCAATATGCATTTATTTTCTCCGACACCCACTGGGGTGTGATTACCCCTGTAAAAATCACAAAGATTGATGATTGGAATTATGGAAAATATTTTGGTGTTTAATACACGCTATATGTAATTTTATTATAAAATTATATAAATTTTTATTAACTTAATAATTTTATTAAAAATATATAAATTGAATATAAATTCGTATAATATCATAAATACTAAAGTCCCATGTAAATTTATTTTTTAACATATATATTTTTACAAAATCATTTATATAAATTCTTAAAAAATTATATAATTTTATAATAAAATACCGACCGAAGTAGACAAGGAACGTGCAAACAACGCGTTACGTGTTCGATATGGGTGCTTAGGAGTTTGATGGTGACACACGGTATCTTATCACCGCCATCCGATTCCCACTTATCATGATATGATGATCCCGCCCATTGTTTCATCAACCAACCAACTTTCGGCGTAAAAAGAACGGACATTATCACATGACCTGGGCCCCTCGCCCCTCCACTTGGAAAAGTTACATATAAAAAATGGTAGTATATCCATCGTTAATTTTGTTATCATCATTAATTTTAATTTTTATAATTTATTTCTTATTTAAAAATAATAAACACATACTTTATCATGTACACTAACAACATTAAATGGTTGAAAATAAATCGATAATCCATATTACCATTAATTTATATGTATTATATTAAATATTAATAGCTGTTTCAGTTTTAACAGTTGGATCTATAAAAATTATTTAAGCCACAATGAAGATTATCAAAGTCATAATGATAAATCATAATCAATACCATTTAAGATATAAAACCAAATGGAGAAATAAATCATAACTTTTGCCTCTGTTTAGGAAATTGAGGTTGGAGCTTTTTTAGTTAAAATAGTTATAAAAAAATAAATAAATAATTTTTTTAGTTTAATAAGATAAAATATTACATCCAACCTATTATCATTACATTATTTCTCTCACAAAAAGTCAAAAAAATTAAAAAAATTCTTCCCGAATAAAACTTTTTAACCCCAGAATAAAATAATTAAAAAATCAAAAAGCTAACTCACTTCTCAAACGAACCCTTTAAGTTATTGACCATATCATCACAATAGCTTGTAGCCAAATAACGCAATGATTCATAAACAATATCAATTTGAACCATAATAGCCCATTTAGAATGAGTGAAATAAGTGAAAAATTATAAGAATGAAAAAGAATCTTTTTATTTTTTTATGTTTAGTGTATAAATTAGGTGAGAAATAACAAGTGATGAGAAGTAGACAAAAAGAGAATTTTACTATTTTATTGGTTTCATTTTTCACCAATAGTGATGAGGTTTGGTGAGAAATAAGTTGATTAATTATATATATATATATTTAATGTCAAGAATGTCCATTAAAATACAAAAGAAGAAAATTAAAGTCACTTATATTTCTATATGACATACTTTGTTTTCTTATCTAGATAAGAAAATACAATCCTTTTTTCTCACACCTTACAATCCAAAATAAATATAAATATGCACTATAAATATTGAGAAAATGTTTGAAATTTCTAAGGGAAAATATCATTTAAGTGGAAGGTAGGGAAAATATTTACAAATTAATGAAAAACTTTGCTATATTAAAAGTCAAACTCATAAAGTTTTCCATGACATTGATATTTATTTTTGAAATTTCCACTTTTTTATTATTTCCCTAAATTTTTAAATTATTCTCACAATTTAACTAATAATGATGTGACATATTAACTGTTAATTTTTTTTATTAAATACGTATGTGGGGAAAAATCTATCATACTCAACAACGATGGTGCTTCAATGTGAACTTAAAGAAACAGTGCCTCAAAACACTCAAATAAACAAAGAACTCCGGTTGGTAGTTAGTCAAGCGAATCCCCGATATTAAGGCCAAGTTTGGCTAAACTATCTTCTCTCTACTTTTTCTACACATAATACAAGAAAAGTCAAAAAGTGCACTTATTTAGTCTTCCCAAACTTGGCCTAAGTCAATAAGAGAATAAGCACCAAAGCAAGTATCTGTGAATAGAGAATGTTGTATACCTCTGTTTGAGTTGATTCGCTATGGCTATACCTCCCAGATAACCATTGGAGGCGGTTGAGAATTTCCTTCCACTCCTTACGTCTATTCTGCTTTTCATGGAATCATGTCTCACGTTCGCGGATTTCTACGAGCGGTTAGTTTGCATTTGCTGGATCTAGCGTTGACCTGGTCTAGCTATTCGAATTTAGAATTCAAGCCCAAGAAGTAGTTTCGAACCAACTAGCTGACTCACAATTTCTAGTTTGATCTAGTAGCCCAACTCTAACCATGTTCGGATTGAAGGGAGTTGTAGTTCAAATTTACCTCCCATAATATACTCTTAATTATATAGGTCCTGACTCTTCAACTATTGTGAGTGCATTTAAAGTCTAAAATGTGAATTTCTAGTATTTTTCATATATATTACTGAAGTATGATCCATTTTTTGAATTCAATATTAATTGTTATAATAGGAGAAAAAAAATTAATATTAAAGCATCCTCACCAAACTATTTAAATTTTTGTTAATTTTAGTTTAAAAGTTACTTTTTTTCATTTTGGCTATATAGATTGTCAACACATTCTCCAACAAACTTTATATCCCTTTGCTATGCTATTTAAACATTATTTTTAATAATTTTAATTTAAAATTATTTTTATAAACGCTACAAAACTAATTCTAAAATATTATAAGTAATATTTTTAATGTTTAACTAACTCAAATCCCTACTACTAGCTATATTTGTTGAGCCAAATCTCCCAAAACTAAGGGGTTGTTTGGGATGACCTAAATAAGTGTACTTTTTGTCTTTTTACGAAAAGATGTGCAGAAAAATAGAGAAGTAATGTGATGAAAAAAAGATAAAAAAATGAATTATTTTTGAATTACCAAACTTGGCCTAACTTAATAATTAGTTTAATTTAATGATTTATTTATTATTTTAATTAAAATAATAAAAGTAACTTGATAAAGACCCTTTTACTTGTTATAATAGGAAAACAGTTGATAGTAGACAAAATCATACGCCACATGATACCTTAATATTTTTTTTTTTTTTTTTTTTTTGAACACAAAAAATAGGGTTATGTGGTGTCATCACAGCTTCGTTGGGCCCTAACCCCGGGATAACTGGTTGCCAGTTAGGAATTAACCCCCACCGAGTGGGGGACCTACCATCAGAGCACCAATGGAGGGTAACCCCACGCTGCAGCAGAGGCCAGGGACCGAGGGGAGTAAAGGCATTGCTCACAAGAAGTGATCTCAAATGCCCCTCCCAAAAATCAACCCTGGTTCCTCAACTGTGGAACGGGCCACGTCCTCCACTAGGCCACCAACCCTGGTGGTCACATGATACCTTAATAGGAATCTCACTTTTTTATTATTTTCCAAATTTTTAAAAATGTTCTTCATAATCATATGACATATTAAGGTACCGTTCGGTAACACTTACGTTTTCAGTTTTCTATTTATATTTACAAAAATTTTAAAAACTCAAATAAAACTTGTTTGGTAAATTTTTGATTTATAAATCAGTGGTTTCAGTTTATAAATTTGGCCAAACAATGTAAACTCAAAAAATGTGTTTCCGTTTTGAGTTTTGAGTTTTTTTTTTTTTACCACCCAACACTAGCCACCACCCGCCACTATTTTCCACCACCGTCTTCTGCTACCACCACCCACCACTAGTTGCCACCACCACTCACCACCCACTTGCCACCACTACCCACCACCCGCCGCCACCCATTAGCTACTACCCACCTGCCACCCATTAGCTACTACCCACCTGCCACCCATTAGCCACCACCCACCTGCTACCCACTCGCTACCACCACCCACCCCTCGCCACCACCACCACCACCCACCTACCATCCACCCGCCACCACCCACCATCCGTCACTACCATCTACCGCCCACCACCACCCACCATCCGTCACTACCATCTACCGCCCGCCACCACCCACCACCCGCCACCACCACCCGCCACCACTACTTACCACCCACCTGCCACCACCATCCACCACCAGCCACCCACCCCGCACCACCACCCACCACCACTACCATCACCCACCACCCACCTGCCACCACCACCCACCACTCACCACCACCACCACCCACCACCGGCCACCATCACCTATCCACCCACCGCCACCATCACCTACCCACCCACCACCACCCGCCACCCATCCGCTACCACCACCAGTCATCTACCACCCACCACCCGCTACCACCACCATCACCAACTGGCTACCACCCACCACCCGCCACCGTCACCCACCAACCCACCATCACCACCCGCCACCACCCACCATCCGCCACCCACCTGCCGCCACCACCACCCACTACCCGCCACCACCACCACCACCACCACCCACTCACTACCACCCATCACCCGTCACCGTTACCCACCCACCCATCACCACCACCCCGCCACCTACCCGCCACCACCACCTACCACCACCCGCCATCTGCCACCTACCTGCCACCACCACCCACCACCTGCCACCACTACCACCACCACCTACTCGCTACCACCCACCACCCACCCACCGACCACCACCACCCACCGTCACCACTTTCCACCACCGTCTTCTGCCGCCACTTGCCACAACTTGCTATTTCTCACTCTTTTTTATATATTTAAAATTTTTTAAACATTTTGTCAATTACCAAACGCGTTTATAGTTTATATTTTTCTAAAAATAAACAAAAACCAATTTATAAAATTTTTGTAAATATAAACTGAAAACGTAAACGTTACCAAATAGACCCCAAGTACTAAATTTTTTTATTAAATACATATGTGGGGAAAAATCTATCATACTCAGCAATGGTGGTACTTCGATGTGAACTTAAAGAAACAGTGCCTCAAAACACTCAAATGAACAAAGAACTCGGGTTGGTAATTAGTCAAGTGAATCTTCGATACTTAAGTCAGTAACAGAATAAGCACCAAAGCAAGTATATGTGAGTAGAGAATGTTGTATACCTCTGTCTGAGTTGATTTGCTATGGCTTTACCTCTCAGATAATCGTTGGAGGCGATTGAGAATTCCCTTCCACTCTTCACGTATGTTTTGCTTTTCGCGGAATCATGTCCCACATTCGCAGATTTCTACGAGTAGTTAGTTTGCATTTGCTAGATCTAGCATTGACTTGGTCTAGCTGTTTGAATTTAGAATTCAAATCCATTGACTTGGTCTAGCTGCTTGAATTTAGAATTTAAATCCAAGAAATAGTTTCGGACCAACGAGCTGACTCACAGCTTCTAATTCAATTTAGTAGCCTAGCTCTAACCCTGTTCGAATGGAAGGAAGTTGTAGTTCAAATTTACCCCCACAATATACACTCAATTATATAGGTCTAATTCTTCGATTTAAAGTCTAATATGTGAATTTCTAGTATTTTTTGTATATATTTTTGAAGTATGATTCATTTTTTGAATTCAATATTAATGAGTAGAATAGGAGAAAAAATTTAATATTAAAGCATCCTTATCAAACTATTTAAATTTTAGTTTAAAAGTTACCTTTTTTTTTTTCTTTTTTCTTTTTTTCATTTTGGCTATATAGATTTTCAACACATTCTCTAACAAACTTTATATCTTTTTTCCATGCTGTTTAAATATTATTTTTATTATTTTTAATTTAAAATTATTTTTTATAAGCTCAACACAATTAATTCTAAAATATAAAAAGTAATATTTTTAATGTTTGACTAACCCAAATCACTACTGCTAACTATATTTGTTAAGTCAAATCAACCAAAACTAAAATACTGACTTAATAATTAGTTTAATTTAATGATTTATTTACTATTTTAATTAAAAAAAATAAAAGTAACTTGATAAAGACCCGTTTACTTGGTCTAATAGGAAAACAGTTGATAGTAGACAAAATCATAAGCCACATGAGATCTAAGAATTATGCAGTGAGTTTCAATAATTTATTTAATTTTTTATAAAAATTTTAATATAAATACCAGACTCACACATATGTAAATTGAGAAATTTATCAATAAATCCTAAATGTTGATCTTATAATCCAATTAGTTCCATATGTTTTTTAGTGCTCCGTTTAGTCCTATCTGTTGTCAAAGGACACAATTGTCATCAGTTATTGTGTAATGTTTGTTGGGTGTCACACACAATATGTCATGTGACACACATAATGGGTGCCACACATCAACAAAGTACACTAAGGCTCTTTAATCTTTTTGCCTAAGGCTCTTTATGAGGGTGTGTCACGTGACACACACAATATGTCACGTGACACACACAATGAGTGCTACACATCAACAAAATATACTAAGGCTCTTTATGCTTATTGACCAATCAATGTTACCAAATAAAGGAAATAGGCTCAACTGATAAGATATTCCCCCACTAATAGGGCTAATCAGAACAATAGAAATAACCTTAGAACTAATCGATAAAACTGTTTGTGAAATGGAATTTATTTGTAAATATCCCATGTAAATTTATATGAATCTTATATCCAAATTTTAGTAAAAAATTTATTAAATTTATTAAATTATTTCAGATATATAACATTTTCCGATATCTAATAGTAGGAATCTACATAGAGAAGACAGTGAATCAATGAATGAATGACTCAACAATTAATAATAATACTAGTAGTGGAGCCCATTGTTTTTTGGCCCACCACCAACACTTGCATTGCAATCACAGCTTATAAACTCATATGCATACAATACATATCATCACATCTCATATACATACACAGCTTCTAAACTCTTTAAAAATTGATTCCACACGATACCTCTCTCTCATCTCTCAACTTTCTCTCTCTTAGTAATCCTCTGTTCTTGCCCATCTGGGTTTTCTTTCATTGTTGATCAGTTTCATCGATTGACTCTTGTGTATGTGCCTACATATATACGAATGGGAACGAAGAAGACAAAGGGAAGGGTTTCGAGGATTGGAAACTATGCGATTGCATCATCCATTGCTGACCCAACTTCCATTTCCTGCACTACCTTCAACATTCTCGCCCCCATTTACAAGAGGCTCAATAAAGAGGTAAACCCATTTTCATTCCCATTAATCTAATAAATCCCCAATCTTCTACATTTGATTGAAATTCTCATTCTTTTTTTGGGGGAATCAACAGGATCAGAGTTGTCGCGAAAGTGATATCCGAGCGTATTGGCTCAATAGGAACCACTCGATATTGGATTGGTTGTTGTATGAAAGATCTTCGATTATTTGTCTTCAGGTTCTCCCATTATTCTCCCCCCCCCCCCCCTTTTCTTCTGTTTATGGATGATTTTGATCAATTCGGATGCTAAAATGCGAAATTGTGATTGTGTTTGTGACAGGAGTTTTGGGTTGGAAATGAAGAACTTGTTGACATGTATGAAAGGAGACTTGGTGATGCTGGCTATATCACTTTCAAGCTTGCCCGCACCAACAACCGTGGCGATGGTGTGCTCTGCTCTCCTCTCTTTTTTGTATATGCACTCTTATTCAATCAAACATGTATGTAATGTCTTTCAAAATTTATCTGATTGATCATATATATATGGGTGTGTGTGTGTGTGTGTGTGAATACAGTTATATATATATATATATATAAGTATGGTCTATAACGAATTGATCATACAAGGCTTTCTTTTGGATTTGCTTAGTTGATTGTCTGATTTGCATATATGTATTGATCAAATTGCTTTTTGTATTGGAGAATCTAGTTTTTATTATTTGTGAAAGGCCTCTTTAAATCAAAGTGCCTCATTAGAGGTTGCCCCAAGTCATGATTTTTTGAACCAACAAAGAAGGCAGATCAATTTATTTTAACAAATTTGAAAATCATAAATTCTTTTTTGCTAATCGAAAATTTCTAGGGGATTTATTTTGTATATCAGCATGGTTGATCACTAATTTAATCTTACTTAGAATTTTTTTGATTTTTCATTTATCTAGGAGTAATATTCTCATTCTGTGTCCGAACCTAAGTTGGTCCTGTTGAAATTTAATAGGTCTATTGACGGCTGTGCATAAAGACTACTTCAGGGTTTTAAACCACCGAGAGTTTCTATTCAATGATATTGGAGATCGTGTTGCTCAGCTATTACATGTTGAATTTGTTGCACCTTTTTCACAAGGTCGAACCAACAATGTTCGACAAGAAATGCTCATCGTGAACACCCACCTATTGTTTCCACACGATTCAACTTTGTGTTTGGTACGACTGAATCAGGTAGTTTAATTTTTTCATGCTCTTGTTTTGTATTTGTATCATTCCGTAATATTATTGCTCTTTCCAATACTGATTTGCATTTCATGTGTTGTGATAGGTCTATAAAATCCTGCAGTATGTAGAATCTTATCAGAAAGAATGCAAGCTTAATCCTTTGCCCATCATGCTTTGCGGGTAAATTTCTTACTTCTTACCTCTTACTTTGATAAGCCTTTGCCAATGTCTAGAGTGCAGTTACTTATTTTCATTATCATGCATTGCTTTACCTGCTCAGTGACTGGAATGGAAGCAAGCGAGGACATATTTACAAGTTTCTTAGATCTCAGGGGTTTGTTTCATCATATGATACTGCTCATCAGTACACAGATGCAGATGCACAGAAGGTTTTATTGATTTTCTCATTCACTTTTTTTTTTTTTTTTTTCTCATAAATTCATGTCGAAATTCAAACTTATTTCTCACCTTTATAATTTTTTCATGCAGTGGGTTAGCCACCGTAATCATCGGGGGAATATCTGTGGTGTTGATTTTATATGGCTTCTTAATCCTAATAGATACCGTAAATTACTAAAAACAAGTTGGACTGAAGCAGTATTTGGCATGTTCAAGGTGAGCAATTTATTTTCTCCAACTTTGTATATATTTCTTTTGGTAGATTTCTATATGCAATTCTTAATTATGAAAAAGAAGAATTAATTATGAAAAAGAAGAAGTTGACTGTATTAGAGGGCATTGCATGGTTGCACCTTAAAATGAAATAGTGAAAGCTATGAATGATTTGTAATTCAGGTCTTCAATCATATCTCATTGCTTGGTAATGTTGGCAGGAAAGGTGCCAATTCTTTGAGATGTGGTATTGTGCTTCCGGTCCTACATGCTCATGATGGAGGTAGATAGAACTTACAAGTAATTATCAAACGAGTCCATTTTAATGCTATCACAAATAATAGTAAAGAGGGCTGTGGGCTTGGTGTTATGTCTCACCAAAGCCTGTTAAAATCTCTTGATAGTTGGCAATGAATGGGAGAGTATTTTGGTCAATGGGATTGTAATTTTGTCCTTCCTGTATGTGCTTTTGTTCCCTTCCGCACTTAAATACTGTCTTCTTTCCACTTTTATGGCACCAGGGTGTACAAATTATTACATTCCATTCATTAGTCCTATCAAGCTGTGAACCCTTTATCGTGGGGTGTTAGATTTTATACTTGTACGTCTATCACCATGAGAAAGGGTGAACTGGCTTTTCATGGAGTCAAATAGGGCTGGGACTACACATAATTTCCAAGTTCATATAGGCTTCTCTGTCATGAAATTCTCTTTTCCTAGAAAGCAAGATATCTCAGGTTTGAGATTGGGCCATACAGTCAAATTATTCTCTTTAAGAGTAACATTGCTAATCTTCTTATATAGACTGTGCCACCGATGATTGTTTATATACATCCAATATCAATTTTGACATTCTCCGTGTGAAGTTTCTTAAAAGACTTGCAAGTTATCACTTGATGCTTGAGGCTTGAAATTTTTCCTTGGTGTGAAATACATATCATCTGAATATGCTCTCTCTAACACTGAATTTTCTCACTTTCAGTATCTACTTCGGCGAGCCTCCCTGACAGAGAAAGATGCATTTGCCTTTTTGAAGGCCGATAGCCTTGGAGATTACATTACTTACTCTGGTTTCTGTGAAGCATTACGACAGGTTTGGACATTACTTGATTCAACCTTTTCTTTTCTTTCTGTTTTTTATTTTTTATTTATTTTTTCCGGCTGGACATGGCCCAATATATATCTTCCACTGAAAACGTAAACCTACTAATGTCCTGTAATCCTGCAGCTTAATTTGATTGGCCATTGCCACGGATTGAGTGTTGAAGAGACAAAGGACTTGTGGGTGCAAGCAGACATTGATGGAAATGGTGTTCTTGATTATAAAGAATTTCAGGTATAATATGTTCATCAATTTTTTCTTTACTTTGCAGTTATTTATGGGTAGTATAAGTCCTCTTCCACGGGCCAATTTACGTCTTAGTTTATAACAAAGTATGCCCAGTTCCCATTAGATGGACTCTGCGAGGGTTAGATTGGGTACAATCTTAACCTTTGGTAATATTGCCTCGCATTTGAACCTACAACCTCAAGGCCCCCTCCTTGGTTCATGTTTCTTAAATATAGAAAATGAACAGCCCACCCAAGTTGAAATGCTTTCTAGGCTTAACACTAGTATTTATAATTCAGGGTATCGGGTGCAGCTTCTGGAGCTACATTTTTATTTTGAAAATTTGTGCCAGTGTTTGCTGCAACTTCTACATACAATTTATGAGGCAAAATAACTTAAATAAGCTGATTGTTAGGAAGCAAGTGGAGGGGTTCTTTTAGCTTCTGCTTTCTGATTATCAATTTTTAGCTCGCAAGAAGCTACACCAAACAGGCCTATCAAGTGCTTCTGTGATCAAGCAATTAGCATATTAATTTTTCACCTCAAAGTTTCTTGGATTTCTTGACCTTAGAAGGGTATGGGACATTTCAATTTTTTGAATGTCTTACCATGTTACCTGTTATTTTCTGGTGTAGCAAGTGTATTAAAAAAATGCAAAAACATTTGAAAAACTGCACCAAAGGAATAACAGGTGTAATTTTTTTAAAAAAAATTCTTTCTTAATTTATATGCGGGGCTTATGTTATTAACAATGGCATTACAGCAGCGAATTTGGCATCCTACTTGGTCAGAGGAAAGAGATGGCATATGCAATGAGGTCTGGGAAGATGCTGTGGACAATATGGAGCAAACTATTGGTTTCAGTGTCAAGAATGCAGTTCTTTTCCCCACTGAAGTGGAGAAAGGAATGTGGCCTGAAGACTATTCTCTTTCAGATCACGCCCGACTTACTGTGGTGTTCTCACCAGTAAGAATGCCATGTGGTTCATTGATATCCTGACCATAAAAAGAGTAGACAGACGAATGAGAAAGGTCAATGGCTTGTACACGAGCTTTGGGTGTCCAAATGGCCATCATAATTTCTCAAAAGGGAGATCTTAAGCTTGATCCTGATGGGGCCGTGATCAAAGGTTCTTTGCACCCTTGTGGGGAGGGATTCGGAACGCCGTATCTCTCAAACTCCTTGCAGTGTGGTACGTGAGCAGACAGATTAAGTTGCTAAGGTTGTCTTTGCGGCAAGGACTTGATGAGGGATTTGCTGAGAGAAAGGAAATAGGAGGGAAAAAGTGGACAAAATAGAAGTCGACTTTTTGTTACATTTCTCTTTTTCTTTTCTTTTTCCTCCACAAATTCCTCCTCAAATCCTAAATCTATACACCGCCCAATGGGAGCTGATTGCATGTTTTCCCATTACTACTGTTAAAAGACACTGACTCAGGTAAACTCGTGCTGGCAGTTGATGCAATGGTGCCACTATCTCATTTCTCTTGTTAAAATGATAGAAAATAGAAGCACATAGAAAACAGAAAGAGAAATTGTCCGGGTGGTACTTCTTGCTGCCCCTCAGTGGTAGAAGTATTGAAGAAAAAATGAATGCATTGTATAAATGGTATACCTTTTTTAGTAAGGTGATGTTGTACTTTTGACTGCTTCTAAGGAGTAATCCAATTCTCTCAAGTGTCTGTTTTTGGCCTACAACTGATGTGATGTTCTGAGAAGCTTTAATGAACTCAAATTTTACATGAAAGTTGAGCATAGATTCTAATCCTAAACCTCAATGATTAATACAGTCAAGTTCAAATTAATAATAATAAAGGTCATCTATACCTATATAGTAAAGGAGAGATGGCCCTTGCTACAGTAAAAACACTGTTCATCTGTGGCTCATACTTTGCCACTCTCTGCTGAAATTGCCCCTCAGTTTGGCTGTTAAGGCTGTTCACTGAGAGCAAACTTGTAGACTAATAAAAGGCTTTCTCTTTCGTGTTTCACCTATCTCTCTGCTCAAAATCTCTCTCTGCTCTTAAAGACTCCCATTTTTTTATTTTGAGGGACAAAATTATTGTGGACTGTTCTGATACTAAAGGAGGAAAACCAATTTGATTGCAATAATTTTCTTTAATTTCCATTCTCAAGATCCAAGATGCTTTATTTATAAATACAGAGGCTTGCTCTATGGCTGAGGCTTTTTGCTGAGCAATGTAGTTCTTATTCTTCTTTAATTCCTCAAAAGACTATCTTAACCAGATTGTGACTTAATTTACATGTGAAGTCATGAATGGATTAAACTTTTTATGTGGTTAAATGTTATCTCTCAAACATGGCATGCTAGAAGCATCAAATTTTCTGGACTCTAGGTAATTACAAAAATACTCTTCGTTTGTTCAAATTATCCATGTGCATTTACCTGTGAACTATATGATACTTTGGATTTCAAAGATATTCACACTTGGGTGTTCCATTTACTCCGACCATCTGCACGTGTCTTTTCAATTCAGTCTGCAATTTTATTTTATTTTAGTTGTCGGAATTGACAAGGTCATTTTTGATTCCTGCTTGGTCCTTTTTTGGTTTTTGTTTTTGTTTTAGCTTTGATTAAGTGAATTTTTCTCATAGTATCCTCTCAATCAGTTTTTTTATATCACAGTGGTCCTTTGTTCTTTAGGTATTTGTGCAGATATTGCAGTGTCAAAGTATGAATATTGTTCATCTTTTGCACCTCTTGTGAAGTTGTTGTTTATGCAGGGCAAAAGAGAGTTCGATGGGTTTGATTTTGGCAATCCAATTATGCTTTTGGGGCCATTACCCTCAACCTATAGGTGATATTTTATGGGGTTTATCTGTTTTGACATACGTTTCCTTCTTCACCACTGGGTTTGCTTCTTTTCTGTGATTTTGGGCTTTGCTTTGTGATCCTATATATGTTGAAGAAAGATTTTCCTATCACTCATGTGTTACATGACATGAATGTTTTGGCATAAAGTCTAATTTTCCACTAAACCAAAAGACTAACCTTCACAAGTCGCAATTCACTGATGAACTAGAACCAACACGGGTAAGATATATTCCTTCATTAGGTTGTGGGAATAATTATCTGTCAGAGTACCTGGCTTTTATTAATGAACCACTTAGAAATCAAGACTTTCAATTTTCATTTTCATTGCCTCCTAAAGATAAAAACTTGAGGTGAACATTAAAGTTAAAAAAACACCAAAGTGCTTACACAAAAACAGATACAAGGTCATGCGTTGAGCACACGGCCATATTACTTCACAAAACTGAAGCATGGCTCTTGTATGAGAGAGTAGGAGTTAGAAATAGAATTGTTTCCAATGGAAAAGTTTTAGACTTGTCATTTTTAAATTCTTACCAATGGCTTTTTATGCTTGAAAGAACAAACACAATGTGTGTATATATATATAGTACACTATAGTCCATGTGATTAAAAAAATGCTTATTTCTAAATGAATAACCTAGAGGTTACAAGACTATTATATGATGGAATATCACAATCAAAAATAAATGTTCACTCAAAACAGAAAAACATAATGGATATAGAAATCAAACGATGTATGACTTCCAGCTTTCTAGGGTTGTTTTTCAATTGCTTGGTTTCCATTGCAATCTCTCTCGCTATATGTTTCATTTAAGAACTGTTTATTAATTGATTCTTGGGTATCTCATTACGATATCTAATTTTTGTGTTCAAATTTGGATCATATTTAATTGATTTTTCTTTATTTCACTATTTATTTTGATTATTTTCTGTGTAAATAATCAATATGCATTTCTAGCATTCCCTTTGTCTTTATTAATCGAGATTATGCATATCATTCAAGTGTTCTAGAAAATATGGGTGCTCTTTCTTTCTGTCCTCTTTTGATTGATGGACGGCATCAATATTAATAGATGTTAGTTTGGTCCTGAGACTTTATCTTTAGTAGTGACATTGTGTGAAGCTCTTAGTGCATGAAGTTGGAAAATCTGTTTATTTACTATCTGTTCTTAGATCATGAGAAAACTTCAAGCTCTATACCATTTTCAATACCAGATTTTTGTATCACAAGGGAAAAATTAATTTGTCAATTGATTCCAAAAAATAAGAAAAAAAAAGTAGTGTTTTTAAGCCTAGAATCAAGTCCTTTATCTCCGCTTTAGAATAAATGAGCATATCCCAACGATAACAATGCTAATCACAAGCTGCCAAACTTAAGCTGAGATATACCTAGGTATTGTATTGTGCTTCGATTCGACATATTGGTCTTTCCCCATTTATTTCTCTTGTTTTCTGTCCTCCATATGCATTCTAAATATTGTTCTTTGTGTTAGTACAAGGCCTAGTTGAGTTTACTTGAGTTGAGTATGAAGATTCTTTGTTATTGAATGTATTTCCCCATTCATTTCTTAGCTAAATATCTAGCCATCCTGGGTTTCCATTTTCAAACAGACAGCTACCATGGTACCAAAGCTAAAAGTCAATAGTTTTTCTTTTTTTAATTCCTTTTCAGTACATTGTTTAATGTATACCATACATCGACACACATTTGAATTAGAAGTAATCTATGACCCTATATAATAAAGGTGAGTTCCCCTTGCTACAGTAACATGGGCTCTCTCTCTTTCAATTTCCTCTTTTGCTCCTTTTTGTTTATTAGTGAATAATGCTATCGACAATCCAAAATCCCATCATGTAACAGTCAATATGTTATACAACGGCCAAAATTTAAAACCCTGGTTAAGTCATCTTTTCATGCGAATATGATGCTTTATCCTGGAGTTATCAAATGTACTATGTTGATGTTGTGTCTACAATTTTTGTAAATCGATGGTTTAGGCTAAGCTTGTTCACAGTTGTTGCATTGGTAGTATTTTCAAATGGCTTCTTCTAGCTGGTTGTTCTTTTTGAAAATGATTGTCGAGTATGTAGTCTTGGAGTTTAGAGTATATGCTTTTTTTCTTTTTTTTCTCTTTAATTTGGCTAGTACTGTGAATTTCATATTGATGGTTTGGATGCAATTCATGCCTAATTTTAATTCGGTACACTCATCGATGCAATATTCTTGTGCATAATTAATAATTATAGGATTTGCTTTGGAGAGGACTAAGTAGTAAGGGTGAACATTATCCGGATTGGTTTGGTTTGGGATAAAAGCAAGACTAATATATTGTTTACAGTTCCATAAAAAAAGGAATTAAACCAATCCATTTAAATCATGAAATCAATTCAAACCAAACCATTTAAACATGATTCGGCTCGGTTTGGAACCACGAGTTTACATAATCTGTTCATAAGAAAAATCATATAACATTTTCAAAAAAATTCAACCTATCATAAATTTTAAAAATAATAATAATATGCCCACCAAACAAAAACATAATATTAAGCAAATAGTCATTAACTTGCTCATGATTTTTCAAAACATAACTTAAACAAACATCATATCTAGGATTGTACGCATCATGGTATATAGTATATATATGGTTTTAAGTTACATACGGTCCAGTTCAATTCTAATCTGGAACTATGAACTTAAATTCGAAACCAATCTGCGGAAATTAGTTTTCTAATTTTCCAAATCATAATCGAATCACAGATTTAAAAAATCATTCAAATCTATCGAATTGGACTAGACTTGTTCGGATTTTGGAGTTTTTGATTTCCTTGCTTAGCCCTACTAAGGAGGGAAAAAAAATAAAATTACATGATTTTTTTGTTCATTAATGTTATAATATCTAAGAAAGAGAGAAATAGAATATTATATTATATGCATATTCAATATTGTATGTCTTACAATACAATAAAGAAGCCTATATATAGGCGAGGAAAAAATAGGTAACAAGAAAGTTATAAAAATATTCTAATATGTTAAAACATAATTACATCATCTAATACATATACCATATTCACTACTAGCCCTCCTCAAACTCAAGTTCGTTGCAAAGAGACCAACTAGAGTTTGAAAAGTGAAATTAAAGAAAATAAAATAAAATAAAAATAATAATGTTAGAAGATAGTTTATGGTCATGTCGGACCATTGTAGAAGCAGTCAAGGCTAATGTTAGAAGACAATTTATGGTCGAGTCGGACCATTGTAGGAGCAAAGCTAGAGCCAATGGAGCTAATGTTGAGAGACAGTTTATACTCGTGCCGAACCATTGTAGAAGTAGCCGACGATAATGCCAAAAAACAATTTATGGTCATGTCGGACCGTTGTAGGAGTAGGGCCGGAGCTAACGAAGCTAATGCTGGGAGACAATTTATGATCGTGTCGGACCATTGTAAGAACAAGTCCAAAGCTAATGTTGAATGACAGTTTATGGTCATGTCAAACCGTTGTAGAAGAAAAACGGGTGTTGAACCAGCAAACGTAGCACACATGTAAGAGTGTGCCTAGGGGTAACTTATGACTTAGTGTTGAACGGTGATGGCAACAGATGAAGGGTACACCAAGGGGCGGCTTATGAAAGAGTGCGCCTAGGAGTAGCTTAGGTAGTGCGCTAAGGGACGGCTTAGGTTGGGTGCACTAGGACAACTTACATGGTGCGCCAAGGGACAACTTACATGGTGTGCCAGGGGGTGGTTTGGATGGTTCACCATGATATAGGTATGTTACCCTCCTTCAAACTCAAATAAGTTTGAAGATAAAAACCCATTTGAGTTGAAGCAGAGGAAAAAATAGAGTAGAGCGAAATAAAGAGACCATATTCACACAAAAAATGTACAAAGGAATTTTAGTTGAGATTCGACAGGTGGCCAAGGCAAGGTTGCCTTCCGCCGGTGAAAATGAAATTACTAAGTATTTAACCTAGTTTTGATACCATATTACAATATCTAATAGAGAGAGAGAGAGAGAGAGAGAGAGAATATTATATTATGCGTATATTAATATTGTGTGTCTTACAATACAATGAAGAGACCTATATATAGGTAAGATAAGAGTAGGCAACAAGAAAATTATGGAAATATCCTAATATGGTAAAACCTAATTACATCATCTAATATATCTAGTGAATTTAATATATATGGTTAAATTCATTTTATCCCTTTATGGTTGGGACCTGGAACACTTTACCTCCATATGATTCAAATATAGTCAGAAAGTCCCGATTTATTTTTGGACTAAGGTGTCACCATTAGTTTTTCCATCCAAACTAATGAAAGATGTATTACATATATCATTTTTTAGAGTAGATTTGGCTTTCTGAAAAATTAAAATGACATTAATACAGTAAAAGACAATTTTAACCCTATTTTCTTTAAACCTAAAATTAGATTAATATGGTAATTAAAATAAAATAAAATATTGTTAAAAATTTATATCTAAAATATTAATATAATTAAGAATTGATTTAAAATATAATAAAATAAAATATAAAACAAATAGTAATTAAGAATTGAACTAAAATGTAATTAGATTAACATGTTAAGAATTATAATAAATAATTAAGAATTTAGGATTAATTGTGATCTAAAATATTAAATTAAAATTAATTAGTTAGTAATTATAATAAATAATAAATATTTAGGATTAATTGTGAAATAAAATATAATTAAATTAAATTAGAATAAAAAGTTAGTAATTACAATAAATAATTAAGAATTTATAATTAATTATGATTTAATTAAATTAATGTTAGACATTATAAATTACATGTATTAGAGAGGAGAGAGAAAGAAAAAAAAAGATTTAAAGGTATTGTGATCATTTCACATCTGTAATTAATGTTGTTAGCAGTTACATTTTAGTCCAAAATAATATAAGAATTTTTTTAGCTGTATTTGAACGATAGGAGGATAAAGTAATCTCAAACGATATAGGAATAAAATTAATTTAATCGTAATATATATATATTGTATTCACTAACAATTTAAAATGAGGATTTTTTTTCACTAATCTGTTTACTTGAATATTCACTAACAATTTAAAATGAGGATTTTTTTTCACCAATCTGTTTACTTGTTAAATCATGGAATAGGGAATAAAGCCATGTTTGTTGACTTGGGCCACTTCAATAAAAGGGCAATACAGGTAGTTACCTGGTTCTGATTTCTACTGGATTGTTATCCCGATATAAAAAATAAATAAATAAAAGAATCTTGGCTCATGTCCATGGTGTTTTTATTTTTATTTTTTTATGTGTGAAATATTCTTAACAGTAATGGTAGAGAATTCTAAACATAAGTTCTAAAGCCAGCTCAGAATTGGTAGTGAAAAAAAATAAAAAATAAAAAGAGCACAAAAACATCACATCAAGAAATAGAACTCACCTATTAAAACTCTTTTAGACCATCTCCAACGGTTAACCAAATCCAGCATCAAATTTAAATTTTGATGAAAAAGGCCCATTTTCACGCTCCAACGATTGCACCAGATTGATATCAAAATGAGATTTCAGCAAAAAATTCATCAAACTGAGAACCAGACCCAGATTTGGTGAAATCACTGTTACTGACCGTTGGAGGAGCGACACCGGTCAACCAACCGGTTGCCCGGCCGGTTGACCAACCGGGCGACCGCTTTCCTTTACAATTGGTGAGTTCAAACAG
Source organism: Camellia lanceoleosa (assembly GCA_025200525.1). Classification (NCBI taxonomy): domain Eukaryota; kingdom Viridiplantae; phylum Streptophyta; class Magnoliopsida; order Ericales; family Theaceae; genus Camellia; species Camellia lanceoleosa. The sequence goes on along the minus strand of CM045758.1, from coordinate 113,365,230 downwards.
TTCAAACAGTTTAAAAAAAAAAAAAAATTATTTTTGCCTACCCGGTTGACCGGCCGGTCAACCAACCCAAGGCGACACAAGATATCAGAATGAAACCTGTGAATGAAACCTGTGAAACTTGTGAATGAAACCTGTGAAGGAACACTTTTTTAAAGAATTGTTTAAAGGAACACTTGTTTATGAATTGTTTAAAGTAACACTTGTTTAAAGAAACAATTGTGAGAAACAATTGTTAAATCAGAGTTGGTTTCATCATTTGAAATAATTGGTAGGTTTTCATCATTTTACATCATTTGAAAAAAATTTACGTTTACAGGTCGACCAACCGGTTGACCCACGAAAATTGATACGGGATTTGATGCCACCGTTGGAGTGAGTGGTATCAAATTTGATAAAATGGGTCATTTTTTACTCAGATTTGGTGAAAAATCTGAGTCACCGTTGGAGATGCTCTTAGAACTCTTAATTTAAATCTCTCTTAAACATTTTTGATATTCTTAGGCCTGGTTTGACATGTTTGAAAAAAAAAAAAAAAGTTAAAAAGTCACTATCTTATTTAAATCACATTACGTTATTTAAATCACATCAGCTCTCTAACACATCATTTCAAACTTAACCCAAACTCAACTCATATTTCATAAAAAGTTAAAAAATACACTTATTTAGATCATTCCAAACAACCCATTAATGAGACGTGGGTGTGTTCTGCACTCATCTGAGTTGAGATGATTCATTTTAGAACAATATGAGTCTATGACAATAGCATGTTCAGTTATGTCATCAAATTCTTCTTCTTACCAGTTGATAGTTGCAAAAAAGGTATATGCTAGTCCTCGTTGGTTTTTCATTTTGGGATTAAAAAAAAGTATAAAAAGACAAAATAAGTTACATAAGTGAATAAAATAAAATGTCACATCTAAACCATAATCATTATACTTTTTTCACAAAAATTAAAAAAATCCAAAAATAAAACCAAACGAGACTAAAAAAGTCTCAATATAAAAAAGTTAGCTATCGTAACCAATATCAAATGAAGTTTTACTAAAGGGTGCCGGGATTGCAGTGTTTTAATTGTTTGGGAGACTTATTTATAAGTCCTTTTTCAGAACCTTATGCTAGGCTAAGTCCTGTGTAATTTCTTATAGAGTCTCAAGTCCTATTTTCATAAGAATTTATTCCACAAGATCCTAAAAAATTCTTAATTTTTTTACCCCTAATCTTTTTCAGAATTCCTCTCTCAATAGCTTGCTGCTATTTGATGCTGCTGCAGATCGCATTGCCCGAGGCAATGTTGCTGCTCGATTCGAATCCGCATTCCGATCTCTTCAGGCTCGCCACACCGCACAGCATGGTTGATAGAATTGTAAGTTGAGCTTTTTCTTTTGACCCCATAATAATGATTCCAATAATAATGCTTCAGAAAATCTTTGATTTTGATTTTGTTTATTTTTTAAACACTCTTGCACTGCTGCTCTTGCTCTTGCTCTGGTTGGCTGTCTACATGCATCGAAAGGGAAACTGTCAGAGTCACGAGGAAGGAAGCTCTTCCAACGGCTAATTGACGGAGTTAGCTACTGTCACAACAAAGGTGTTTACCATTTCCTCAAAAAGACTCTGTTTTCCAATTAGTCGGTTTCAAAGATATTATGTGCATAGCTTTTGCAAAGTTTAATGGTCTAAAGCTGAAACAGAGTACCATTATTTACATATCACTTCCACTGATCCCAATCTCTCTTTCCTCTTTTTTTATTTTTCTTTTCGTTTCTTCACATATATTATTGATAATTTTTAAAATTTTACAATTAATAATACAAAATAAAAATATATTAAGATTATATATCTATTTCAAAACAAACGGATTAAAAAAATAAAAACTTATTAAATTTGCGAAACGTAACGTGACACATTACGTTACGTTTATGTAAATGTCACATTACGTTTATATAGGTGTCACGTTACGTTACGTTTATGTAGGTGTCACCATACGTTCATATTGGTGTCACGTTACGTTTATATAGGTGTCACGTTACGTTACGTTTACGTAGATATGTCACGTTACGTTTATATAGGTGTCACGTTACGTTACGTTTATGTAGATATGTCACGTTACGTTTATATAGGTGTCACGTTACGTTTATGTAGGTGTCACGTTACGTTTATGTAGATATGTCACGTTACTTTTATGTAGATGTCACGTTACGTTTATGTAGGTGTCACGTTACGTTTATGTAGATATGTCACGTTACTTTTATGTAGATGTCACGTTACGTATAGGTGTCACGTTACGTTTATGTAGGTGTCACGTTACGTTACGTTTATATCAATTTCCCTATATATGGTTTTATTATTATTTATGATATTAACAACTAATATTGAGGGTAAATATGTCAAGAAACTTCCCACAGGACTTATGGGAACATAAGTTTTTTTGTGGGACCAAATATAGCACAAGCTTCCCTAATAGGACTTCTAAATAATTTTCCCTAATTGTTTATTCGATTGGATGTCTTTTTGTTACAATGATATATTTTGATCCACTAGACATTTTGAAAAACTGAGCATTCTTTACTTTGTATTTGGATAAATAGATACAGTTGCGACAGATAAATAGATACTTTTTTGGTTTTACTCCCTTTCCTATAATTTGAAATTACCAACCTCCTATAATCTATTTTAGTTTTGACAATCAAACCTCATATTTCATAATCATGAAGCAAATTTGCAATTCTCGTCTCTCTATTGTTCAATGGTTGAATGTTTCATTTGAAAATGAAATTATATGTGTTAACATATTGCTTTAGTTTTCGCTTAACTTTGCAAGAAAACCTCACTGATGGAACTGTTTTTAATTTCAGCTAGGAAAAAGGATGACCCAATTTAGTTTGAAATATGAGGTAGTCCATTAAATTGTTATTTTATTTATTTATTTATTTTTGTAGTGGGATTTGAGGTGAACAGTGATTAAGAGAGTGATTAGAGAGGCAAAACTAAGTCAATAGTCCAACAGAGTCGGAATGGCTAGATAAATAAGTCAACAAAATCTGGGAAAGTTGAAGAATGAGTAGTTGGGTAAAAGTGGAACAAGTGGTTCAAGGAGAAGAGAATGACAGTGCACAAATGGATAACATCTCCTCAAGTCCCCAAAAATCATTTTCGTAGACCTTAGAAAATGGGTCCTATTTATAGGCTTTTCCTTGGTACCAAAAGGATACCAAGTGGCCAAATAAAGTGAGAACATATGTCCCTAAGAATCATATGTAATATTCTGCCTTAAACCATCAGACTGAAGGTGTCACGTGTCCCTCGTCCCTCTGTATGTACTATGAACTATCTATTTGGCACAGATGCCTCAGCAAGTGCACTTTCAGCTAGAATGTTTGCCGCTGCAACTTGCCTTCTCAACTTGAACCTTAGCAAGTGCACTTGTGGCAATAATGTTTGCTGCTGCACTTACCTTTTCAATTCAATTTAGCCAAGACATGCATTCTCAAGACTTCATAGCCTGCTATCAGCTATGTTCATGTTCACCTCAATGACGCCTCTACCCTTAGCCACCTAACCACAAACTCTCTAACTTCCCAAGGTAAAGGCCACAGCCAAGCCTGATATCAGTCATGCTGTGCCTTAATACTAAGCCTAATGGGGCTTTATTGGTCCTGCCTATACAACCAAGGCAGACTTAGGTAAATGAAAAGGGAGTCTCTTGCTCTCGAGCTGCCCTGCTCCCATCTTCGCGGGGTCGCCACGGTATATTGGTATCTCTAGGCCTGCAATCAACTCCAACTAGTAAATTTTGAGACCTGTTATCAGCGCCAAGCTAGTGAGCTTCGTAGCCTACTATCAGCGACGAGCTAATGATGACTTTGGAAGCCTGCTATCAACCCTAGGCTAGTAATGCCTTGGGGCTTGCTATCAACACAAAGCATTAGCCTCTACTTATGGAGGGAAAGCTTCTCTCAAAGACTGTTATCACCTTGGTGAGGTGTTTCCTCTACAAGTTTGTTGCGGCAGTTGTAGTTGCTGCAGCGGTTGTTTCCCATGGCAAGTTCAAGTGGCGACGTCGACAATACTAGAGATGGCAACGCTGACAAAGTACCTCTGCAACTTGACCGCTGCAACTTAATTGCTCCAGTTTTCTCTTTCTCTCAGCAACTTCAAATGGCGGCACCGACAATACTAGGAATGGCAGCGCTGAGACAAAATGCCTCAGCAACTTAACCGTTGTAAATGTTGCCTCCGCAACTTGACTTTGACATTTTTCTTCACGGATCTTGTCCAGACCTTTGGCGGGTCAGACCTACTCCTACCTACTGTTGACCCACTTCCCTTAAGCTTTGGCACATGCTCTTTTAATCATTCTTGGTCGCGTAACAGGGACAACCTCCACGCTTAGGTCTATACTTAATTTTGACCCTAATTTCTGACCCTCTACAATTTTTAAGAGTGGTGTGCTATGTTTATCGTATTGTTGGAAGCATTCATTTTGTGCTTGAAAATGAAGCATTAAACTCGTCTTGAATATTTAGCATTTGAGAGAGACAATGTGAGAAATAAACCATTTATGTATTGATTAGAGAATTAGGAAATGAGTGTTGTTTGTACCTGATTCTCGAAGATAATGTAGAATAACTCAAGTTATTAAAGAAATCAAATGCAACAATAATCTAGTTGTTCATCATGGTATTTTACAAGTTTACTGTGGATTTTATTTGAAAAATTCATAAAGTATTTGTTCCTATCATTGTTCCAACAATAATTACATAACACTTACAAATACAAACACAAATGTTTGTACCTTTTCCTCTTAAAATATAGTTATTTTCATTTTACTTTACATATAAATCTTTATGCATATACTATGTTCTATCCCTCTTATTAAAAAATTGTGCTAGTCACTAGCAAGATCTACCATGCAACACATGGAGATGCCACACTTCAAAATAATTTTATTTATTTATGTATATTTTGTGTTCGGTTCTGTAACTAATTTATGTATTCCTAAACTTTTATTTACTTAGGCCTCGTTTGGAAATCCTCATTTTTAGCCAAAAAGTCAGAAAGTTACTAAATTAGCCAAAAAGCCAACAATCTATATCAAAAAGTAAAAGATTCTCTTTTCTCTCTACTTTTTACACATCTTTTCGTAAAAAGCTAAAAAGTCATCCCAAACATATTAATTTTTTTTAGCTCATATTTTAGCCAAATAACTAAAAAATTACTAAATTAACTTATTGCCAAACAAGACCTTAATCTCATTTCTCTCTCTCTCTCTTTCTCTTTTAACATTTTAGTATTTGTGGGGTTGGTAAGTGTTATATGAAGTTGTTAGCTTGTTATGTTCCTCGCCGAAAAATTGTTAATGTGACTTAAAGCTGGTACCTTTATTTTTGCCTTTTAACACCTTTTTTTCTTTAGAAGAGTCAAATACTTTTTTGGGACACCATTAAAGCTTTGGCACTTGAAAATTGAGCGTTTGAAGGGTACAAAGATTAAATCTTTTCAAAAAAATGGTTAATTTTATTTTATCATTTAAACTGTTATTATTTTTTTCTTATTTCATCTTTAAATTATCAATTTAATGTATTTAGTTCTTAAAGATTTTTATTTTAATTCATGTGGTCTGATTGAAGAGGATTATACAAATTAGTATTTGTGGAAATCTAAATTGATGGATAAAAAGGTAATTTTACAATTTTGACGATATAAATCATACAACTAAACACTATCAAATTACTTGTATGGTGTAGTTTGTTTGAACACAGTAAGAAAACTACAAGTCTACTATTGACTCCAATTGGATCGGGTGATTATTCAGTATTCTCGGAGTATGAACATATGGTGCTTCATAAGATTTTGATTAGTAGAGAGAGGTAGGAGTCCACGATTTATATTAGGAATAGGGGAATAATATGGAACTAAGCAATTGGTGATTGGTTTGGAATATGGCCACGTAGTATTCCGAAATTATTGAATAATATCCCAATTGGATCATGTGAATTTGAACGTAAAAAACACAAATATTTATAAGGTTAAAAATGAATTGAGTAGTAGGTTGTTCAAACTTAGTTTGATAATTTAACGAGTTTAAAATTATATTTAAACTTGACTTTTTTATATCACTAGTCGATCTTAAACAAGTTTTTAGCGAGTTGAATACGAAATGAGCTTCAGTAGCTTGATTTTTTATAATGCATATAAACTTATTGTGGGGACATAATTTTTGAATGACAACACGTGGCCGAGGTGTCACCGAAGTGCCAGCCAAGGTGCCACGTGTCCTGGTCATGACGCCGAGATGATCTCGGCTAGGCCGAGATTATCTGCGAAGAAACCGGAATCCGGGATAAACGGATAAGGGACAAGAGTCCTAGAATGGGAAATGACTTCAGTTTGGATAAAGATAAGACTCTTAGAGAGTTTATCCCAATCCTACTGAGAGTCGAAGATTAGCAGTAATCCTAAGTCCATTGAAGCTAGGCTTCTATTGGGATTAGGTAAGTGTTGGCTATAAAATAGAGGCGCCCACATGGGTCTAAGGTATGCTTTTTATGCTCTGTCTAGTGAGTTAAGCACTATTGGTTATCTTTGAGAGATATTTTACTAACTTGATCGTCGGAGTGCCCCCGAGTGGACGAACCACTGCGGGATTCTTATCTTTCTGTGACAGATTGTTTGGGCTTAATCTATTCTGCCGATGTTCTACAACTGAGTACTAGTTTGGCAGTGTGGTTGGAAATTGATACACACAATTTGGCACCGTCTGTGGGAACGAAAGGAGAATAGATGGCCAACGACAGACAGAAAGAGAAGGTTGGGAACGACACCCCTACTGAGAGTGGGAAACATATTGACTCTGATGTCGAAAAAGTCAACTGCAACGAAGAGACTCGTGATAAGAATCACGAATGAAAGGACATCGGCCAGGAGAGTGACGTACCAAAGAAAACAAACCGGAGCGGGTATTACAACGAGGACGATCTCCAGGTATGGAAAGAAAGATGCCTACGAAGGGACAATGAGGTAAAGGCCATGGTGAACAAATTGGCGGACCTACAAACAGTGGTCAATTTCATGATATAGAATAACGTCATGCAGCCACCGTTCCCACTACAAGATATGTCGATTCCAACGGCAAAGGAGGATGCCCGAAAAGAGGGGCAGAAAATAGTCCCTACAGTCCCCCAGCACACTAGGACCGAAAAACACTATTACCGGCCTTCAAGGGAGGTCGGGCGAGGAGAGTCAAGAAGGGAAGAATCGAGGAGGACGCATCGCACCAAGAAAGCCGACCCCAAAGAACATCGGCATGTTCAAGGGCAGGAGTTGTGCTTCAACACAACCAATGGAGGGAAGTCCAAAAGGACCCATAATGAAACTGGGAGTAGTGCACCGAAAAGGCTGAAGTCAGGAGATAGTCGAGCTCTTGGACGGACCAAAGAGGATCTGGGGGATCACCTACAGAGGAAGCAACAAAATGCTGAGGTAACCTCCCTGGTCAAACCGAGAACGTCGTTCTCAGTAGAATTGGACAAATTCGAAACCTCGAAGAGGTTTAGCATGCCAAGATTCCAGATCTACGACAGTAAGTCGGACCCCAACCTTTACGTCGGCTTGTACCTGAACTCGATGGCGTTGTACACCGGCAACGAGCCGTTGCTCTGCAAGGTGTTCCCTTCATCTTTCGGAGAAATTGTATCGAACTAGTTTCACAAGTTGCCGAAAGGAACTGTGAAAACTTGGAAAGACCTGGCCAAGATGTTATGGCTAGGTTCGTGACAAACAAGCTACAGCCATTGAGGATGGACACCCTAATGGCCCTAAAGATCGGTGAGGATGAAAGTCTTAGGGCCTATGCCAAAAGGTATTATGAGGTATTCAACCGAATACCAGGATGCAACCAAGAGGTGGCGGTCGTGTCGTTTAAAAACGGCTTGAAGGATGACTGTCTGCTTCGAAAATCATTGGCAAAGACATTGCCGAAAAGCATGGAGGAGCTGATGGCCAGGATAGAAAAGTATACCAGAGCTGAAGAAGACACGCCGGGGACAAAGGCGTCCAAACAAGAGAAGAGAAATGGCTCGTCGAAGCGTAGCTGAGATAACACTAGATACGAGAAAACAAGAGCTTAGCCCAAGTGAGCAGATCCCGAATTCCAGATCTCGAGTCCCAAATCCCAGAAGACAAGATCTTGGCCTAGATAATTAAGTCTGAGAAGAGAAGAGCTTGGCCTAAGTTAAAGAATTTTTATATAAGGTCCACAAAGGAGTATGTGGAAGCCATGCAAGAGGTAGATCCCTTACCTATAGAGCAATATCGTAGGGATTCTTTTGGCCTTACATGCAAAAAGAAGTTGAAGCCTATGTAAAAAAGCATGAAAATGCTTTGAAATCCACCTGCAACGTGCGATAGAACAACAATTCGACTGGGGGCATACCAGTAACAACTTGCTAGGGTTTACAACAAGAAGGTCAGCCCAAGAGAGTTCAAAGTTAGGGACCTCAGCCTGAGAAAGGTTGCCGGCAATGGGGCATAACGGCTGAAGCAATAATAAAGTGCTAGTTTGATTTTTGAAATCTGTGCGATAAGACTGACCAGTCCTATGACGATGTTCTGATTGAAACATAACGAATGACTTAGACTTATTATATGGCAGAGTATAAACTTTACTTGCATATAATAAAGTTGAACTAAGTTGGGTTAACCTAGGCTTGTCATATCGGCAAAATCAGACACAGATTGGAGCTAAGTGCCTTAGTAAATAAACCAAGGTTAATAACCTTGGCGACGAGGTCAAAGCCACGTGCCTAATGAGAACCCAAGTGGAACTTAAGTTCACATTAGGGGGCAAAGGGCTGAAGAATGATGCTTGAGAATTGGAATTTCACAAGCTAAGATTGGTTTAGACACTTGTTGAAATTGAAATTTACAAGTTGAAGTTAAACCAAAGACCTGTTTAACACTTGTTGAAATTGAAATTTACAAGTTGAAGTTAAACTGAGGTCACGTTTAACACTTGTTGAAATTAAAATTTACAAGTTAAAGTTAAACTGAGGACGTGTTTAACACTTGTTGAAATTGAAATTTACAAGTTGAAGTTAAACCGAGGTCACGTTTAACACTTGTTGAAATTGAAATTTACAAGTTGAAGTTAAACCGAGGACACGTTTAACACTTCTTGAAATTGAAATTTACAAGTTGAAGTTAAACCCAGGACGCGTTTAACGCTTGTTGAAATTGAAATTTACAAGTTGAAGTTAAACCGAGGACACGTTTAACCCTTGTTGAAATTTAAATTTACAAGTTGAAATTAACCGAGGTTATGTTAAAAGAAGATTGGTTTAACACTTGTTGAAATTTTGAGAAAAATTTACAAGTTAAGCTAATGTTATGTTGAAAAAGATATCTACATACTTGTCGAGATTACCATGTTGCCAAGACTTGGAAGAAATTTGAAGACAGAAGTCTTGCTAAAAGTGAAGTATTGAGTTGTAAATAACACTTGTGAAAAAATTGTAAAAAATATTTTCAAGTGTTAAGCCCAGGCTGAGATAAACCGATTAGTGGGAACAACCGAGGTGTTACACTCCGAGGAGATTGCACAGTTAAGGTGTATTTTAAAGACATGCAAATTATTTTAAGTATAGAAGCATACAAAAGTAAAAAGAAAACACATACAATCACGTTGAAAGAAGAAATTAAAGAATGCATTCAGAAAAGGAAAGAAGGCACTTCGGCCTAACATTGAAAAGTGATTGTTTAGATTACAAAAAAACCGATGTGAAGTACGCCGGTGTCAAACGGTGGTAGTAAGCAAAGAAGTGCAACGAAAGCCTCACTGGAGGGAGAGAGTGAAACTAGTTGCAGAAAGCTTCGCAGAAGCAGCAATGGAGGATTTGAGAGAGAAAGTTTGAACAAGAACGAAGATGCAGAAGTAAAAAGACGGAGAGAGAGTTGATTTTGATCAAAAGCATGAAATGGCGTCAAAAATGGCAATTATGGTGCCTTGGACAACGTGTTTGTCAGACGACACACACAAAAGTGATACGACTTGATGGCATATATAAGGTACGGTCCAGTAAGGGAAAGACACGTGGTAAAAACGGTTGAAATATTGCGCGTGCCAGCTTATACGCGTGCTGGAACTCTTGGAGTTCTTGATTCAATAAAGCAAATACCTCGGCTAGGAAGACGGTTTCGGCTGAGAAACTTGAACGAACTTGGTTGTTGGTTCGAAGGCATAGATGAAAGCAGACTATAGGTCTTGGTCATATTGAGCCGGTGAGTTCTGACTTCGGCAATAGATGATGAAGCAAGCTTAGCCGACGTGCTAAATGGAAGAAATGATATAGGTTCCATCACCTCAGGATGCCGAAGTAATAGAACCTATGGGGCAGTTGTGGGGACATAATTTTTGAATGACAACAACTGGCCAAGGTGTCACCGAAGTGCCAGCCAAGGTGCCACGTATCCTGGTCATGACACCGAGATGATCTCAGCTAGGTCGAGATTATCTGCGAAGAAACCGGAATCCGGGATAAACAGATAAGGGACAAGAGTCCTAGAATGGGAGAGGACTTCAGTTTGGATAAAGATAAGACTCTTAGAGAGTTTATCCCAGTCCTACTAGGAGTCCAAGATTAGCAGTAATCCTAAGTCCATTGAAACTAGGCTTCTATTAGGATTAGGTAAGTGTTGGCTATAAAAGAAAGGCACCCCCATGGGTCGAAGGTATGCTTTTTATGCTCTGTCTAGTGAGTTAAGCACTATTGGTTATCTTTGAGAGATATTTTACTGACTTGATCGTTGGAGTGCCCCCGAGTGGACGAACCACCGCGGGATTCTTATCTTTCTGTGATAGGTTGTTCGGGCTTAATCTCTTCTGTCGATATTCTGCAGCTGAGTATTAGTTTGACAGTGTGATCGGAAATTGATACACACACTTATCAAATCGAATAATAGATTATTTAAATTTCACTTAAAAATTATGGAATTTAAGATTGTACTTAAAATTAATTTATTTATTACATAACCACAATTTCAAACATAAGAATTCTCAAATTCTTTTTCAATTTTAGAATTATCAAGAGCAAACCCCTTCCCCCTAGATCTATTACAAATATATAAAACATTCAACAGTAGCGATTAGTATTAACATAATAGAAATAATTGGATCAATCAAATACTTGAATTCTAAAGAAAAATTATTAATGATTCAAGACCATAAATATTGATGTATAAAATTACTATTTTTTTGCTGAATAGATATTTCGATCAATAAAATCGCGACTATAAGAGATAAACACAAATTGAATCCGAATAACTTAATTCGTTTAAAAGCAATGTTAACCAGTGATTTGATTTTATAAATGGTTTCCACACTATCAAGTGTTTCATTGAGTCCTCAACAAATAAAAAAAAAAAAAATGTTTGATTGAGGGGAAGAGTTACACTATTCTGGATAAGGTTATCCACAGGATATGCATATCTCGGCAACTATTATTTATACTAGTACGGAATAGTACTACAATCCTTAAAAATTACTATAAAGATTTCCCTCGATAGTTGTTTCCAAGTCAGTTTCCACCAAATGGTAATTTTTTTTTATGTGAATGAGATGTTGTGATTTATTTTTGTTAAGGGTGTAATTGGTAATTTTTTTTAATTCAAAAAATCAAAAAGTTAAAAAAAAAAAGTATCAAAAAAATCAAAATTCTTTCTTATTTTTTTCTATTTTTTGCAACTTTTATCGTAAATGTGGTGAAATGGTTTGGAAGCACTCTCTGGTCATGTTTGATTCACAAAACTAATAGTGAAATATTAATAATCCTGTTAAATTAGTGTCGTATTCACTATCCAATTGGATTAATATTTATTGGATTAATAATCCCACCCCTACCCTATTACTAATAATCCTACAAATTTGTTGGATTAATTATCCATTGGATTAATAATCTTAAACCAAAATGTTAAAACAAACATAGGATAATTGGTCCAGCGGATTAATAATTTCAATCCCTTGCTCTAATCCACCAAATCAAACATGCCCTCTGATCCTAACAGACTTCCTTGATCCTAGTGATGATACTTGAAGTAGAAACAAACGCTCCGGTCGGTGATGCCAGAATCATCACTCCGACGAACAAGTTAGTATTCACTCAAGTTTACTTTAGTCGCAAGTTATTACTTACTTCTCACCTCTCTTTTCTTTGGTTGATACTCCTCCTTTTATATTCCTCTCCCGGGGCCCACTCTCTTACTATAAACACTCCGCCCTCACAACTAGGCCCTCCAAACATTCCATAGGATTCATGGCCTATTCGGCCCGTGAGTTATGTTTTACTCGGCCACGGCTTTGTTCAAATGGTTCCGATCACAGGCTGACTCATATTCATCATTCTCAGTCGACAATCTCGAGGATAAAGTCCAGTTTGAGTCGACTGCTATACGGCTCATTTAATTTTCAGCCCCCACAGTAAAAATTAATAAATTATTCTCAAAAACTTTAATTTTGCACTTCATAGTTTAGTAAAAAGTTATTAGAAATTATTTCTCTTATTTTTTTTAATTCTTTCACAAATTTTTACTCAAATTTAAAACACAACCTATTAAAATATATCACAAGAATATAATTCTACTAAGGTGGTGTTTGGGAAGAACTTATTGGGGCTTTTTTGGCTATTTTAGCCACAAAAGACAAAATAGGCTTTTTTAGCCACAAAAAACAAAACATCACATCCAACCCATAATCATTACACTCCCCTCTCACAAAAAAAGTCAAAAAAGCCAAAAAGCCAAAAAGCCCTTCCCAAACCAAACTTTTAAGCCTAGGCTAAAATAGCCAAAAAAGCCAAAAAGCCAAAAAGCCAACCCACTTTCCAAACGGAGGCTAAGGCTGGTATAGTATATTCCATTCACTTTTTCTTTTTCTTTTTTTTCCTTTTTAAATTACTATCAAATTCATAATTCAAATATAGGTTAAAAAAAATGTAAATTGAAAATTTTATTAGAATTTCGTTGGGGCCCACTTCTGTAATCTATTTGAAGTGCTTTTGTCATTTCTCATATTTTTCCTGTATTCACACTTGCATGGCAAGGTAGGACTCTAATACTAATCATAGCAGTAAAAATGTATTTAGAAAGAGTAACAAGATACAAGTGAAAATTATGTCTTAAAATTTCAATAAAATGATATGCGTAAGTTATGAATATATCATTTTAAAACTAAAACACTCATCAAGACAGTTTTTATTTACCAAAAAATATATATTGGTCATTCTAATAGATTATTCTATTTAAAAAATCTAGAATAATTGCATTTCAAATTAGAAATAGTAATAGGTAATTTAAGATTAAAACATTTTTATTGTTGGGCTATTTTTTAGTTTGTCTAATAATTTTTAGTTTAAACACTTTAGAACTTTACTACTTTTTCTAAATTTTAGCCTCAGGATAAGTTTGGCATACGCTATTTTGGCTAATCACAAAAAGATAAAATAGATTAAAAAGTCAATAAAATAAAATGTTATATTCAAACTACAATCATTTAATTTTTTCTCTCACAAAAGTCAAAAAAGTTAAAAAGCTCATCCCAAACGAGACTTTTTAGCCTCAGATTAAAATAGTGAAAAAATTAAAAATAAAAAAGCCAACTTACATCCCGAACGAAGGCTAATTTGCACTACATTTTTTTACCAAGAAACAGAACAACTTAAAAATAAACATCCTTATACCTTGATATTTTCAAATAAACAAATATCAATATACACATGTATATGAAACTAGCCCTCACCAATGGGGGTTGGGTTGCTTAAGCAAAGGTCTCAAGTTCGAGCCTTTGTCGATGTAGCAAACCTCATTGGGAGAGGACCTCGCATATGCGCCCGGCAGCTTCCTCGACAGATTTGTCCTAGGTCCAAAAAACCTGGGGATACCGTGGGAGACTTTAAAAAAAAGAAACTAGCCTTCATTTCCTTTGTACAATAATTTTGCTTTTGATAGGTATATTTGCTCTATTTTTTTATTATTTAGTTATAAAAATTACAATTTAGTAATACATTCATAAATAATTACATATTCATGAAAAAGTTTAAAATTTTAATTATTAATATTTATAAAATTTATAACTAATCAAATTTTTTTTTTAAAAAAAATACATACACTAAATTGTAATTTCTCCTAATTTTTTCTCTAGCAAACTTGTGATTGCGGTTCTTTTTAGACCAAGTTTGGCATGTTCAGGAAAAGCCAAAAAGTTAAAAAGTTACTTAAAAAGTTAAAAAGTTAACACTATTCACCAAAAGTCAACAATTACGGCTGCACAATTCTCAATCCTAATTTTCTCCTACAAACCAATTTTTACAATTTTTTATTACACATTTTTTCATAAAAAGTCAAAAAGTTAACCCAAACATCTATATTTTCTTCCTCAATTTTTTAGTCCAAAAAGACAAAAAATACACTTATTTAAGACAATCCAAACAACCCCTAAGCATCTTTCCATTTGCCTCTATAGGAGATGTTGAATATGATATGTCACATTTCCCCCTACACATTCACTTCCAATTATCTCTTATCTTGGTGGAATGGTGGTTCACTCCTTTAAAAATTCTAATAATTTTTTTTCTTTTTTCTTTCTTCAACAATACATCTTAAAATATTTGCACTAGGTTGCGTTGATGACAACTTGCTTAAATCTCACTTTCCAAAACATCTTTAGGTTCATTGCTCTTTCTTAGGATAAGATGAGGCAAGCATTTCAAAATAAATTGAAGGCACACAAATTAGATTAACATTTTCCACCTTTAGAACAAGTATGCACAACACTTTTCTATTTTTTTTCACCTCGTCCCAATCGTCATCCTCCAACTCAACTTTATTTTTTCATTTTTTTCTTTTTTTTTTTCCCCTTAGAGTTGGATATCCTTGGGTTCAAAGGCTTGGCAATATATGTAAAAGTTGATTAGCCGAAATTTGGTGGGTGAAAAAGGAAGGAATTAATTAATTTATTTTTCTTTTAAAAAGGGGTAAAATAGAGCAAAAGATTGACCTTTTTCTTATATTATTGTGGTGGAAATCAAATCCCTATCTCTTTACTTTCCTCTTATTTCTTATCAAACCGTTGAAATCGTTTGTTCCCTTTCTTCCTTATTATTTCTCCCCAATTTACTTTCTTTTAACAAATTTTAACACCTAGTTTGGATTGATTGATTGATTTAGAGAGAAGATAAAACAAATCAAGCTCTTCTTGTCCTAATCACTAATTGAATTACTAATCATGAGAGAAATAAGGAGAAATTAATTTTTCTCCAAACTCACTTTTTAAATCTCTCCAAAGTTTAGAGAGATTGGGAGAGAAAAGAAATGAGAAGATTACTAATTTTGTATATTACCAAAATTGCCCATCTACCTAGAAAAGAAATAAAAATAAAAAAAAGTTATTTTGGTAAAACAACCTGTAAGAGTTTCTTCTCTTTGTTTTTTACTTTTTTTTTTTTTTAATGTATTCTATCCAAACAAAATTGGAGAGAAATCACTAATATTTTTTATTTTTGCTTTTCTTTCTAACTTTACCAAACAAGAGGAAAAGAAATCACAAATAATTTTTTTTCTCTTCTTGTCTCTTCTAACTTGACAAGTTGTTTCTTTTCTTCTCCTAATTATCCAAATATAGTGCCTTTGCTAGGTAGCTGGAAATTGTTCTTATCACAAGTAAAGGATCGTTCAGAACTCTATAAAATAGCTTAAAAATCAAAAGATACTACAGTCAAAGGTCAATAAATATTAAAAAATCAAAGATTCATTTCCAATCACTTCATTCTTTGTACATATTTTTATAAATAAAATAAAAAATCATTCCAAATCACCCCTAAATATTTATTAAACTAAAATTGTTCAGTTGAAAATTTGCAATGAATTAAATTTGGCTGAACATCCCTACTAGCTACTAGGATCATTATGATGTTTTAATTTCCTATTTTCCACCTTTTATTTATTTATTTATTTATTTTATGTTGAACAAAATGCACATTTTAAATGAATCACTCCAACACATGGCATTGTTTATTTAACCATTGCCCACAAATGGTTCCTTTGCCATGGAATATTCTTCTGTTGTATCCATCAGAATGGAATATTCTTCCGTTGTATCCATTAGAATAAACTTAAATGTCAAAATTTTCTAAGACACCCACTTAACTCTCTGGTGATTGATTAATTAGCCTATACTTTTTTGCCTAAAATGGTCGGCACATTTGCAACTTTAACTATATGCAACCAAAGAATAAAATGATAATTGTCTGATTAATTTGATTTTTTTAAATAAATTTTTGTTTATTTTTAGTGAATTTTTAAAAATATTTTAATTAATTATTTATATTTTTTGGATACACCTAATCAAGATGCATGAAAAAAAAAAAAGTAAAATAAATTATATAAAATATTTTTAAAAATCACTAAAAATAGATTAAAATTTGAACAAAAATTTATGAACATTTTTGTTCAGGTTTTTGTTTGTTTTTAGTGATTTTTTTTTCATATTTTATATATTTATTTATTTTTTTCCTTTTAGATGCATTTAATCTTGATATATCTACAAAATAAATAAAGAAAAATGACTAAAATATGAAAAAGGTTCAGTAAAAATAAACAAAAACCCATTTAAAAATAGTTTTTTTGAAAATTATAACCAAATACAGTTTTTTTTTTAAATTTAATTCATATATGATATTAAAAAAATGATTGACAACCGAATTTGAACTCGCTCAAATTATGTAAGCCGGACGACCAACATCACCCTTGTCAACAAGTGATGTCACCCTTGTCAAACGTAACTATCTCCCTTATCAATCGGCATTTTTCTGATGACTGATTGGACGACTAGTATGCACAAATTCAGACGATTAATGTGAGGCTAAATTTGGTGAATGTAGCATTACTCATGATATGAAACACAATAAATTAACTAGGATTAGGTACACCATATAATTAATACAAAGAAGCTTTCAAAATTAGAGAGAAAAGCCCAATAAATACACAAGGAATAAGATTGACATACAGAATGGGAGATTCAAACTAAAGTATAACCTCTTTAGATTAATAGCTTTGGGACACTTAAATTCTATTAATGTAGCAAGATATTAATTTATCTATAAATTAATAATTATTAATTTACAAAGATATTTTTTATTTTTTTGGACACATAAATTCTATTAATTTAGCAAGACATTAATTTATCAATAAATTAATTATTAATTTACAAATATATTTTTAGTTTTTTTAGCTTAACAATAAACATATTATATTTATTCACTTATTAAGGTTCGATAAATTTGATTTATCACATTAAGTGACCAAGTTAAGATTCAAAGTACTATAAGATACTCTATATTTAACCAAGAGTCCATACAATGTATTGAACAAAAAACAAACACTATTTAACCCACCACAATCCCTTATTGTTTATAGCTCAGAAATAGCAAAAATGGCTTCCCATCTCTAATGTGTCAACAAAAAAATTAAGACAGATGAAATGTATTACATACTGTTTAGCTAATTATTAATTTATAAAATATTTGGGACATGTAAAATACAATGGAAATATTTTAAATGTATTATCTTATAATTTTATGATGATTATTAATTTAGCAAGTTGGTCCTAAATCGAAGCCATACAATTTTAGAAGTTGTTTGTGATGATATAAATAAGTATATTTTTTAACTATTTACAAAAAATGTGTAAAAAATAGAGAAGTAATGTGACCCAAATAACTTTCTTTCCGATGTAGCGGGAAAAAAAAATGTGACTCAAATAACTACACTTATCTAAATAAGTGCACTTTTTTTAAGGAATGCCAAATAAACTCTTATTATTTAAAAGAGATTATTAATTTATTGAGTATTAATTTAAAGAGGTTATACTGTATTAATATTCTAGTGAGGTGCAATAATTTTGGGCAAGGGAACTAGCCCGTTGGATAAACAAAAATACAATTTATTTTAACAAAAGCTCACAATTTTTTTTAGGGGGGGAGGGGGGTTGAATTAAGATGTGACTGAAAAAATTTTAAAAAAAATTATAAAATTTAAAACAATCTATAAAAGGACCCATAAATAAATAAACAAAAAATAGTTATTTTTTTATTTTTAAAAATTTTTAGATTCGTTTATATAAAATAGAACCACCCCCCCCCCCCCCAAAAAAAAAAAAAAAAACATACTAAAAGAAATAAAATGGGACTACTTTCAAAGCTTGTTCCCAGCTTGTTCCCAAACACACTCATTGGGAATGAAGACCTCCTGGTTGGCTTTTTTTTTTGTTTTTTGTGTTTTTGTTTTTTTTCACCTCCTAGTCGGCTTTTATGTGGGAAAGAATTTAGGAAAAAGTACCAATTCTCAAATCGTAATCTTACAAATTGTTATTTTATTTTATTTTTGGCCTAAATGTCTTATTTTAATATAAATTACATAAAAAGTCATGAATAAATGCATGCATATTACGTGTTGAGGGATAAATATAAATGTTCTCGTAATATTAAAATTATTAAACGTAATATTTAAAAAAAACTCTTGTATACTTTTCTCAAAACGTAATACTTTTATGTAACACTTTAGTATAATAAATTAAAAAAAAAATTTAGTGTAGTTTTTTTAAACGTAATATTCCGATCAATGTAACACACAAAAATTTCTTAGTGTATTTTTCTCAAACGTAAAATTTAACACATTAAAAAATTCTTTAGTGTACTTTTCTCAAACATAACAATATAACATTTCAAAAAAAACTTTATAGTGTATTTTTCTCAAACGTAACACTCGAATTTATGTAACACATAAAAACTCCTTTGTATACTTTTTTCAAACGTAGCACTCTAATGTAACACTCCAATTTAATACCAGAAAACTAAGGGGTTGTTTGGGGTGTCCTAAATAAGTGCATTTTTTATTTTTTTTGGACTAAAAAGTTGAGGGAAAAAATATGAATGTTTGGGTTAACTTGTTGACTTTTCATGAAAAAATGTGTAATAAAAAATTGTAAAAATTGGTTTGTAGAGGAAAATTATGATTGAGAGTTGTGCAGCCGTAATTGTTGCTTTTTGGTGAATAGTGTTAACTTTTTGACTTTTTAAGTAACTTTTTGACTTTTTGACTTTTTTTACATACTCCAAACTTGGCCTAACAAAAATGTAGATTTTCACATTTGACAATTAACACTTCAACCACCAATCCCCCCCAAAAGAATCTTCTACACCTCACATTTTCA
This sequence comes from Camellia lanceoleosa, assembly GCA_025200525.1. NCBI lineage: Eukaryota > Viridiplantae > Streptophyta > Magnoliopsida > Ericales > Theaceae > Camellia > Camellia lanceoleosa. The sequence continues at coordinate 113,345,972 of CM045758.1, read as the reverse complement.
TCTCATCCCAAAAATAAATCAAAAAATTAAAAAAAATGAATCACAAAAAGATATTCACTTAAACTTAAATAACACCAAAACAAATAGATATAACTTTTCAAAACAAAAAGACTAATTAGTTAATGAGAAAACTTATAAGACTAATAGATCGACATTCCTCCGTATGAGATTTGTAGATAAATTTTCCAAGATTTTAGAATAAAATTTTATGCCTTCATTTGAGAAAAACATTTTTAATCTGGCTTTTTAATTTTTTGATTATTCTAGTCTAGTTAAAAAAGTTCTGTTTAGAATAAATTTTTAGGCTTTGTTTGGTTGTGATTTGTAATCAATTTTCTGCACGTGTGAGTATGATGTTTGGTTGTGGTTTTGAAATCAATTTTCTACACTCTCTGCAGAGAACTCTAATGCACACGCTGCGTTTTTTGTCAAAATTTTGCCTGAGGAAGTCCACCCGGATGTCCTTGGGGACATCCACCCGGATGTCCTCTAAACTCCAAATTTTATTTTATTTTATTTTTTTTTTTTGCAATTGATTTACATACTCAGGAAAAATATTTTCTGAAACTTTTTAAATTTTTTATGTGTTTTAAAATAATTTTGAGTTGTATGTTTAGTTATGAGTTGTAAATTTTTGTATCACATATCAAATGTCACATCAACAATTCCTTACTCAAATCAAATTTCTTTTCCAAAACTATTTTCAAAACTCTTTACCAAACAAATTTTCTATACTCAAATCATAATTCTACAACACACAAACTCAAAATACAACTCATACTCTCAAATCACATTTACAAAACACAACCAAACGCAGGCTTAGTTTTTTTTTTTTTATAATTTTGTGAGTGAAAAAATAAAATAATTATGATTTGGATATGCCATTTTATTTTATTAAATTTTTAACTTATTTTATCTTTTAGTGCTAATTTAGTCCCTATTTGGGAACAGGCTAATTTAGTAACTTTTTGGCTATTTGGCTAAAATATGAGCTAAAAAAAACTAGTATGTTTGGAATGACTTTTTAACTTTTTATGAAAATATATGCAAAAAGTAGAGAGAAAAGAGAATCTTTGACTTTTTGGTATGAGTTGTTAGCTTTTTGGCTAATTTAGTAATTTTTTGACTTTTTGACTAAAAAAAAGGGTTCCCAAACGAGGCCTAAATCATCTTGCGAAACGGAGCCTATGCAATTTTTTTGGGAGGAGAAGTTGGCCTAGTTTAAAATTTATAACCATTTATTTATGCCTTGTTTGAGAAGTTGGTTATTTGACTTTTTAAATATTTGGAAAGCAAATTGATTTTTTTTTTTTTTTCATAGTTGATTTGATAGTTGTGAGAAAGAAAATGAAATGATTATGGATTGAGTATGACATTTTATCTTATTAGCTATTTTAGCACAACTCTTCTCCCAAATAAGGCCTAAGAGATTGTTTGGGATTTGCTTATTTATTACATTTTTTTGACTTTTTATAAATAAAAAAAAATGTGTAGAAAAGTAAAGAGATGATGTGATCCAAATAAGTACACTTATTTAGATCATCCCTAAACAACCCTTGAGTCTCATATTCATAATACAAATTTATTCAAAGAATCCTACACCTTTATTTGGCAACCCCTAAATAAGTACACTTATTTGGGTAATATCATCCATTTACTTTTCTCCATATTCTTTCATAAAAAAATAATAAATTGTATTTATTTAGATTATCTCAAATTAATATTCCAACCTATTTTGAAAAGTATGTTAAAAGTCAATTTTTTTAACTTTTTTAAAAAAACATGTACAAAAATATAGAGGTAATATAGGCCTATTTTGGAAAGTGAGTTATAATCCATTTCTCAGATTATAACACACTTCCTCTCTCACAAAAAAACTGATTATAATCATGTTCCCAAAATAGCCCATAATTAAAAAAAAACTAAAAAGTTGAAAAACTAACTTTTAACCTAATTAATCCAACCAACTGTGATTCAGACCCCCAGTGGGGGTCGCACCCCCAGTGAGGTGGCGAGCCCCCACTGGTTGAAACTCAAAAAAATAAAAAATAAAAAATAAAACAATTTTTTTTTGCCCAATCCGGACACGCCACCTCACTGGGGGTCGACCCCCAGTAGGGGTCCGAAGCATTTTTGTTAATCCAATCATCCACCAAATTAAAAAAATTTATTTTCTACTTAAAAATTACTAAAATATTTTTTTGGCAAGATTTTTTTTGGGATTTTTTTTATTTTTTTCACTAAAAGAAAAAGTTTTTGCAAAACAAAAAAAAAACAAATCCAAACAAAATATCACATCCAACCCCATAATCATTTTATTTTTTTTCTTAGCCTCCGTTTGGGAAGTGGGTTGACTTTTTGGCTTTTTGACTTTTTTGGCTATTTTAGCCTGGGCTTAAAAGTTTAGTTTGGGAAACGCTTTTTGGCTTTTTGGCTTTTTTTGACTTTTTTTGTGAGAGATGAGTGTAATGATTATGGGTTGGATGTGATGTTTTATTTTTTGTGGCTAAAAAAACCTATTTTGTCTTTTGTGGCTAAAATAGCCAAAAAGTCTGGCTTTTTGGCTTCCAAAACGGTGCCTTACAAACATTACATCTAACCACAAAGAAACCAAACTATCTTCCCAAATACTAAAAATTTTTTCTTCAATAATATCCTACAACTAAAAAAATCATATAAAAACCCACTTCCCAAATACCCACTTTGACTTTTAATTCTTCTACTGCACAATAATAATAAAAATCTGCTATTACGTTCCTGTCAAAATAAATAAATAATAATATTCTTTGTGTATTCGATTTTTTTTTAAATAATAACATTCATTAACTAATCAATTATAAATCAACAAGCCTTCAATTTTTTATGTTATATTTATCTTCAATTGAAAACAAATAAATTATAAATACATCTCTTAAAATTTACTTAAATATGAATTGTCCCATATAGATCTGAAAATTACATTCTCCTCTTTCATATTTCTAATTGTATAATACATAACTCATTTTATTAATAAATTATCAAGATAATTAATATTTTTTAATAATATTAAAAATATATTTCAATTAACAATTCGAATGATTTTATTATTGTCTAAGAAAGTAGTTAGAAATTTAGGCCTTGTTTGGGAAGACTAAATAAGTGTACTTTTTGTCTTTTTGGACAAAAAAATTGAGGTTGAAAATATGGATGTTTGGGTTAACTTTTTGACTTTTTATGAAAAAATGTGTAATAAGAAATTGTGAAAATTGGTTTTTAGAGGAAAATTTGAATTGGGAGTTGTGTAGCCGTAATTGTTGACTTTTGGTGAATAGTGTTAACTTTTTAACTTTTTGAGTAACTTTTTGGCTTTTTGAATTATTTTGGAGTACCCAAACTTGGCCTTAATTTTTTTTTAAATAAAAAATTCTGATAATGAAATATTTATAATTTATATAATCACAATTTAGATTTCAAACATGAATTTGTAATTTACTTCAAAAAAAAAAAAAAAAAAAAAGAGCACTTGCGTGGAGGCACGGTGATGAAAGATAAATAATTGATTGTTGAAATGCTTTGAAAAGATGTAAGGAGGAGAATACAATAATGAAGGAATGTTGTGCATGTGAAAACATTTCTTCAGTAGATGTCGTAATAATTTGTGATTTTTTCATATATTTTTTTAGTTAAATCATTTTTCATATGATAAAGAACGTAAGTGTTTTTTTTTTTTTTTTAAAGAGCCAAAGTATTCATTAGATGCAAAAGTTTAACTTTAGGGTCTTTAGAATTTGAATTAAAATAAAAGAATTTCATAGTCTAATGTTTTTTATATTTTAAAAATCAAAATTAGAAAATAGTCGGGCATATGATAGTGGTGAAACTGTAAACCCCAAATGAAACTTGGTGAGGAAGGCTTAGACCAGTTCGTAGCTCCTTCCTTCCCTCTCTCTCTCTCTCTCTTCTCTTCTCTCTTGCTGACATCAGCGGTCCCACAAATGGAAGGTGACAGCACATTATTGGTTTCCTAGGTTCGGACCATCCTTCCAACTTCGCTCTTATCCTTCTGTAAAATCTCCAAAATACCCCTACATTTTCCACAACATTAGGATTGTTTTGGGTAGAGCATGTGCTGCGTGGATCGGTGTGGTTTTTAAGTAAAATGAAAATCGAATGGCAGGTAACGAATTAATAAAATTGTCATTTTTTTTTTATATCAAAAATCGACAGATCAATTGGCAAATAATGTTAGCTTTGAATTGACAATTTGAGTGGATTGGTGATTTATAAAGAATATAATTTAAATTAAAGATTAAAACAACTTAATTTATAAATTAATTAAAATAGTCAAAATTAAAATAGATGTCCATTTATCTAATACGTTGACAAACAAGTAAGTTAAAAATCTAACAATTCAAACAAATTACACAATAACAATCTAACAAGGCAATAAATACTATAACAAAAGTAACAATATCCAACATAATTCAAGTACAAAGTTATAAATTTAATATTCACAATCATCACTTGTTCTGATCTGACATTTGTAATTGGCAGTTTGGTATTATTTTGATACTTGATCCTTGTTTTTATATTGGAATTTGGATCTAAAATATTTATATTGTACAAACAAAATAACTCCAATAAAAATGAAAAATATACAGAAAAGAGAAAGAAAGAGTTGAGATTAGTAGAGAAATAAAGATTGAGGAATGGAAAGAAAGAGCAGATGGAGAGCTAAGAGAAAGAGAGAGCAAAGAGAGACAGCCACGTACCAAATCAGCAAGCAAAAGATGTGGTGGTGAGTAGAGAAGTAGCGTCGTTGATCGATAAGGCTAGTGGTGGCGGCCACTAGCAAGACTGGCTATAGTGGCGGCGACAGCGGTAGCGACGCCAATCAATCTAATGAATGAGATGTAATGTTGGGTTGTGAATTAGGTTTATTGAGAATTGATTACGGGGTCATTTGGGACGAGGGTAAAAGGGTAACTTTTAGCTTTTTACCCATTTTAGGTCACATCATTTCTCACATTTTTTACTCTAAAAAAGATTTGGGTCCGCTTGGGAAGATGGTTTGTGGCTAAAATAGCCACAAAAGACAAAATAGACTATTTTAGCTACAAAAGACAAAACATCACATCCAATCCATAATCATTACACTCTTTTCTCACAAAAAAATCAAAAAAGTCAAAAAGCCAAAAAATACTTCCCAAACCAAATTTTTTAGCCCAGACTAAAATAGCCAAAAAAGTCAAAAAATCAACCAACTTCCCAAACCAACCCAAAAGAGACTAAAAAAGCAAAAAAAAAAAAAAAAAAACTTTTTACCAATTTCTCAAAACACTTTTATGTGTGTGTAAGTGACTATATATAATTGGTTTGATATATATATTTTTTTTAATAAAAAGTAAGTGTTGGGTCGGGTCGATTAGAATTAGTGGTTTGGCTAGCTCAACCCACCACTTGCGTTGACTCGCCAAGACTGGACCCCCACCTACCCAACACGCCCTTTCAGGACTAAAAAAATGCGCTGCTCGAACGATTTTGACAGTTTTGCCGATATTTTGTACATATCTAGTTTTGGGTATGACTTATAATCTAATTTTTTTTTTATTTGTTTATTATGAAGAGATGTGTAGAAAAGTAAAGCGATGATATGATTCAAATAAACCAATAAGTTAATAAATTGATTTTTTTTAATAGTTTGGGAACTTTGCTTATTAGCTAAAACAATCATTTTTTTTTCTTTATTTTTCTTTTGTCTTTAGTGACTTATTTTTTAAAAAATTATGTCAAAATTTATTTTTATTTATTTTTGGATTTTTCAGTCAATCTTGTGTAGACAAATCTTTTAGGTTAAAAGCTAAAAAAATATTTAAAAAACCAAAATAAGCCCAAAAAAAAAAAAACAACTCTACTATTTTTGTCTTATTTTTTTGCCTTTTCAAAGCTTTTTTTTGGATATTTTTATTTTAAAAAATTAATTTTTTTGATTCGTCTTGTCTCATTGAATCTAGAAACTTTTAAACTTTTTAATTTTTAATTTTTTTTTTGTTTTTAAAAAAATGCCTCGTTTGAGAATAGGCTATTATAGTAATTTTTTTGATTTTTTTGTTAAAATATAAGATAAAAAACTAGTATTTTTGGAATGACTTTTTAGTTTTTTACAAAAAGATGTGCAAAAAATAGAGAGAAATGAAAATTTTTGATTTTTATATAGGTTATAAGGTTTTTGATTTTTTTTTATTAACTTTTTGACTTTTAAACTAAAAATATTATATGTCAAACGAGACCTCAATAAAAATAAAAATAAATAACAATAACAATAAAAAAATACCAAACCAAACCAAATCTCAGACGCACACTGGGGTGAGCTAAATAAGGAACCTTAATTTCGAATTTTTTTTAATTATAGTAACCTTTTTTTGTCAAATTATATCAATTTTTTTATTTTTATTTTTTCAATTCATCCTACGTAAACAAATTTAAAAAATTTGAAGAATTCTAAAAAATAAAAAATAAAAATAAAAATCTACTATTTTTTTATTTTTTCTAAACTAGTTTTGGATTTTTTTTAAAAAAATTTAATTTTCCGATTTGTCTTTATCAAGCTGAATCTAAAAGACCAATTTTTTTTAACTCAAGACGAAAAATAATACAAAGGCAGTATTTGACATCTCCTGTAAAACTATCTTTTCTTTATCTTTTTATCTTTTTTATCACATCACCACTCTATTTTTTTGTATATCATTTTGTAAAAAAATAAAAAATATACTTATTTAGATTATTTCAAACACCCTCCAAATAAGCAAATCCTAAAATGTTTGACAACAACTGTTATTAGCTTATTAGCTTCTTTCTTTTTTTTTTTTTTAATTAATTTATTAATTTATTTGAATCATATCATTTGTTTGTTTTTTCACATCTTTTTATAATAAATAAATAAATATATATATAAAATCAGCATATAATGTAAAATAGGGGGCATAATTGGAAATTAATCCGAAGCAAAGCACGAGTACACACTCCACTACACAGACCTACCGGTTCCTTCACCTACGCGGTATATAATACACAGATTTGAAGCCGCGGCTTCTTCATCCAGCCTCTCTCTCTCTATATCTATCTCTCACTTTCTCCGTTGCTTCCTTCTTCAATTCAAACCCCACGTCTTTGAAACCCCACTGAATTTTCTTTGAATCTCATACATCCTCTCTTTCGATTTGTTTATCCATTCCCTATGCTACCTCTCTAGGTTTTTAATTCTTCATTTCGATCCATACCCACTTTCCCTTTCTTTTCTCTCTCTCTCTCTCTCTCTCTCTCTCTCTCTCTCTCTAGCGATGTCTCTCTCTAAAATTTTGGCGGAGGAGTCTCTTCCTGTTGGGTACCGATTTCGCCCTACCGACGAAGAACTCATCAATCACTATCTGAAGTTGAAGATCAACGGCGATGAGAAGCAAGTCAGTGTTATTCGAGAGATCGATGTCTGCAAATGCGAACCCTGGGATTTGCCTGGTAAAACTACCCACATAAAAAATTAAAAAGTTAAAATTTTGGGTTTTTTTGCTTTGATTATTGATGTATACTTGATTAAAAGCCCTAATTTTGGGTTTGATTTGATCTATTTTTATGCAGATAAATCGGCGATAAAGACGAATGATGAAGAGTGGTTCTTTTTCTGTCCTAAAGATCGCAAGTATCAGAATGGGCATCGATTGAACAGAGCGACTGTGGCTGGCTACTGGAAGGCCACGGGTAAGGATAGGTCTATCAGGTCTCTGAGGGGAACCACTGTGATCGGCATGAAGAAGACTTTGGTTTTCTATGAGGGTCGTGCTCCGAATGGCCAGAGGACTAATTGGGTAATTCACGAGTACCGCGCAACTAGTGAGGACCTTGATGGCACTAAACCAGGACAGGTTCGACTTCAATTTATACACAATTGTACTAATTTTGATATGCCCTTTGTTTATAGATCTGATTTACTTGAATTCGTGTTGGGTTATCAATTTGGTTGTGATGTGATTGATTCTTTCATGTATTGGTTTGTGGGTAATTAATACCCATTTGCTTAAATCATGTTTTACTTTGTATATGTATGAGGAGGTATTGGTTTCAATGAAATGAAGGTGTCATTTCTGTTTCTTTTGAACGTTAGTTTGTAGTTTAACATGGAGATTTTATTTTATTTTTTTTATGTTGTCCAAATTAATTTTGAAATAGGGTCTTTTAAAAATCCTAAAATGCCTTTTATTAAGCTATCTTGGAAAAAATATCGCGATTTCACTGCTTTGGCTTTTAGGAAACATAATGAGCTTGTTCTTTGGGTTACTTACTTGTAGGATATGATGGGATGGGATGGGATGGAATGGAAATTTTTTTAGTGTAATTGATAGTTTGTTTTATGGATTGAATGGTTCTGATTTCTTTGGACTGCATGGTTTGTGCATGATGAGTTTAATATGGTATATGTTGATGTAGAGCTCTACTATTTATGAATGATAATTATCATGATTACCATTGAAAAATTTCAGCTTTGTGTTTTCTTTTGATTCAACCTGGTGGGATGGTTCAATTTATCAGCAGAGTGTTTCTTGGAGATCCTGAGTTTCTTCACTGACATATTTTGAGTTTTATTCAAATACTGATTCAATTCATTTCAACAAATTTTTTTCCTGCAGGGTTCCTTTGTCCTGTGTAAGTTAATGAAGAAGCACGATGAGAAGCTAAAAGGAAAGCTGGAAGAGATCGCTGAAGCTTCGAACTCTGACGAAATTGAAGAACATGTTTTCTCTCCAGCCACAGTTAAATCAATTGCTGAGGATATGCAATCGGAGCCAGTAACTCCAATGACGAGCTGTCTTCGTGAAATTTCTTACAATACATCTCATGATGCTCCAATACCTATTGATTGGTCCAACGATAGCTGTGGTGATATGCAATCGGAGCCAGTAACTCCAATGACAAGCACCAAAGCTGAAAAGCCACCTTCTAGCAGTGGGAGTTTCCTTCCTGCAATTTCTGACAATACATCTCTTGATGCTCCGCAACATATTGATTGGTCCAGCAATAGCTATGGTGCTGTTGATGCAGGAGAAAAATCTTTTGTCCAGGTGGGTAGGGAAATTTTACTTTTAGTTTAATTTGTCAATTCTCTTTGTGGAGAGCATGAAATTCAAATAATTTTATTTACTTATTATTTCTTGATTTCTTTAGGAGGATTACGAGCTAGAAGAAATGTTGAGAATATTTCGTGATGATCCAATTGAGGAACGACCAGATGGCAACGGCAAAATCTTCTCCCCGTTGCACGTGCAGATGCAGGTGGAGTTTGGATCTTCATATGAATTTCGGTACCCTGGCGCTAGTGATATGGGTCACGGCCACAATGGGGTGCCATTTCAGTACGGCACAAATAATGCACAGGATATTACTGAGTTCTTGGATTCAGTCCTAGTTTCCTCAGATGAAAGTGAGGGCGCCCCTTCTTATGATTATGTTACGGACAGAGTCTGGAGTGACTCAAATGCACAAGTGGCCCAAGCACAGGTATAATTAAGTCTTTGAGCACCTTACAGGCTTTATGATTTTGCAAGTTCATGACGTCAAGTTGTGATGCTCTGCAACTCAAGTAACATAAATTTTGTAATGTTTTATGGTGCTTGCATATTAGGAAACAGAAACACGTGACACAGGTACACAATGGTTTTATATATTTATTGTATTATATATAAATATTTTATTCAAAGATAATGAAAAAATTAAAATTAACACTATTTTCTAGAGTTTAAAAGAGGAGAAATTAACACTACATTGTTTTTCTTTATTATTGGATCCCACCTTATTTTGTTCGAACTTGTGAAGTCTTTCACATGTTTCTACACGATGGACATGTATGCCTAAACAATGTATACCAACTGTCCGAACCCAGATTGGTCTAAAAAATTATAAGTTAATAGGACATGTTTGGACTTGTGTCCGACTGTGTCGGGAAGTGTCCAACAGAGTGTTGATGTTCAATACATATTCAACACGGGCACCATCTTCTTAGTAGTGTAAGTTCTTAGCTTGCATACTCTTCCATCTGATGTGTTATTTAGATGAATTCTGATAGTAGTTAATTAATCCTAATCTGCTCTTCTGTACCCCAGTTTGAAGCTGATTTTGAAGGCTATGGACAGTTTGGGCAGAATATTGACGAGGATCATCCTGTATCTAGGGCAATGGGTGCAGCAAATTTTGTCAATCTTGAAGAATCAATTAGTAATAGCAATGCTGTTGGCAATGATAATATTTCTGGAACTGGAATCAGAATAAGGTCTCGCCAAGTTCATAATCGGCCCAGTGCTGAGAATTTCGGGGTGCAGGGAACTGCACCAAGAAGAATTCGGTTGCAGAAGAAACTCCAGGTTGAATCATTTTACGGCAGCCATGAAGCAGAACGGGTAGTGACTAAGGTGAGAAGTTTGTCAGTGAAGCTCATGTTAGGATTGCCATAATGCCTCTGCTGGGTTTGTAAACTCCATTTAATTGTTATTTGCAGGCTGAAGAAGAAGCTAAGGAAGAAAATGCTGCTACTATTGGTGCTGCCGCTAAAGAACTGGGTTTGAAAGCGACATCAAGAGGCTACAAAGAGGTTTCTCCTGGAGCCTTGAAGAGTCAGGCATTGCGCCGGATTTCGTATGTGTTCAAGGCAGTTCTTGTGGTTGTAGGTTTGTCCGCAGCCTCTGTGGGCATATGGAGATGCCTTAACTTTTGAGTGTGTATAATTGGCCCTAGTTTTGGTATGTGATTAGGATAAAGCTGGGTCGGGGTTATTTTCATTTTGTTTATGTTTATATTTAATATATACTTTTAACTCTTTACAGCTAGAGATATACCATATGCAGATGCAGTACATTTAACTTCGAAATCATCTTCTGATTTGGGAGTTTTCTTGTCTGTGATATAACTGGAATTTTGTTTTTGTATATGTTGTGCTCTCGAAGTCTGAACAGTGTTACTTTTGACTTAGTTCTCGTTTGGAAATATATTATTTTAGTAGTTTTTTAGCTAAAATATAAGATAAAAAAATTAGTATGTTTTAGAATAATTTTTTAGTTTTTTACAAAAAAAAATGTGTAAAAAGTACAGAAAAAAAAGAAAATTTTTGATTTTTTTATATAGGTTATAAGTTTTTTGTTTTTTGAGTAACTTTTTAACTTTTTTTTTTACTAAAATACTCGCATGTCAAACGAGGCCTTAATTCCATTTTTGACTGGGTTTTCCTCCTAAAACTGGATCTAAATTTTCATCAAGTAAAATTTGTTTTGAGGTTAGGTTTGTCTGTTTGAGGGAACACTACACTGCTTAGTACTTGTTTGATTTATTCTGATGTATATAGAACTGTTCTCCAGTCTAATTTTGAAAATGTTACGGTTTGAAGTAAAATTTTTCAGATACATTTTTTCTTCAGAGTTAATAGTTATTTTTGGAGAAAAATGATATATATGATATAATTGGTTGATAATAAAAATGAGTCTAATTTTTAATCTTAAATAGCAATATTTATTTTCAGATTAGATCAAGATAAGCGTATTTATTACTTTTGCGACATGTAAAAAATAAATATTGTCTCTTTATTAATAAAGAAAGTATTTGTAATTTTTCAAACTATAAGAGATAATTTATATTAGTATTTTTAAATTGAAAAGGAGTTGCGCTAAAAATTCCATTCCAAATATATTAAATTTAAAAAAATAAATTTAGGATTTGACTCTCGTAATAAAATAAAATTAAAAAAGTAGTGTTTTAGTTATTAGTTGGATTAGAACCAAGGTTCCACTTAAATTTTTAATATTTAAATACTACACAAACAAAGAGTACCAAACCAACCTAACGTTCTGTTCTTTGGTTCATTAGGTAATTTGAGCACTCCTACCAGTCATAGGTACTAATCTAGCAATTGATTTTCATCGATAAAAAATAAAATTAAAAAAAAAAAAAAAAAAGTCTCAACTCAATAGATATACATAATATATATATATATACATACATATTTTGTAATTTCTCCTATATTAGTCAAATGTGCATTAGGGCAATTCCAACTCTTCACCAACATTTTTGTCAAAATTTATTTTAAATTTTTTCTCTTGTCCCAAATTTTCCATTTCATCAAATTTGATTGAAAAAAAAAAATCAATTCCAACATCTATTTTTTCTTTTTAAATTTTTATCAAATTCAAATTTGATGAAGGAATTAATGAATTTTCGATTTGATAAAAGCTAATCTTTTCTTAATTTCATAAATATTTAATGAAAAAAATTAAAATAGTTTTTGAATATATTTTATTAAATTTAAATATGATAAAAAAAAGTTCAGAATTTTTTTATTACAAAAAAAAAAAAAAAAAGAGTTCAGAATTAAAGATGTTGATTATAAAAATTAATTAATTATGCATTGTGAATAAGTGACTGATACAAGCCAATTTATTCACTGGTAATTGATGTTCTGAAAATGTGACAACTCTTTATATTTGGCGTGAAATATCAATAAATTTTAAAATATAATTTTATGAATTATTTATTTATTTATTTTCTTCTTTTGAACTCATAAGTCCAATTAAAGTAAAAATAAAATAAAATGATAGTCATTTACACGTTTGGGTGTAATTTTTAAGGGAAAAAAATAGATTTCTTTAAATGTAAAATTACATACTTAGACAAGCCACACTATAGAGGTTTTAGATTTTTTCTCATTTTTAAACAAATCTCACATTACGAATAATTATGTGACACTCCAATGTAACACACTAAAAAACCTTTTAGTGCATTTTTTTCAAACATGACAACGTAACACTCTAAAAAAACTCCTTAGTGTATTATTTCCAAATGTAACACACAAAAAAACTTGTTAGTATATTTTTTTAAAAGTAACACTCCAATCAATGCAATTACAAACGTAACACGTTGATGTAACACACAAAAATATTAAGAAATTCTTTTTTTGTATTTTTCTCAAACATAACACTCATTGTTTAAAATTATACATTTGTCCAAAACTTACTAAGAAATTTTTGAACTCCTTTTGAAATAGTTTGAAGAATGCCATATTCTTTTTTTAAAGTGATACATTGGAACGTTACGTTTAGAAAAAATACACTAATATATTTTTTTGTATGTTTTATTGGAGTGTTACACTAATGAGTTTTTTAGAGTATTACTTTTGAGTGTTACAGTTTGAAATTATACATTTGCTTAAAACTTACAAATGAGTTTTTGTACTTCTTTTGAAATGTTTGAAGAATCTCACATCCTTTTAGAATGTTTAAAAAATCTCACATCCTTTTGAAATGATTAAAGAATTCGATATTTCAGGTCATTTTTATACTTCTTTTGAAATGTGAGATTTCAATTCATTTCAAATAAAAAATTCTCATATAAAAATCATCCAAAAATTGATTCCCCATAAGTTGTGCATCTTACATTTCTAGCACAAAAGAAAAGAAAAAAAAAAAAGAGAAAAAATAAAATAAATAAAGGTATAACCGTAAATCTAATTTTCAAATAATATATTAAATTTACCTTTCCAAAATTAATGGGACTAATTGGTCTATAAAAAAATCTTTGGGACTAAACTGATAAGCATTTCTCAAGATGAAATTTATTAATAAATTTTTCAGAAAGGTTTTTATTTATTTATTTTTATTTTTATTTTTTCGCGCATGTGTGGCATAATTCCACATTTTTATGTTTTATTTTATACCTCACTGGGTAAAATATAAAACTAATGAAAACAACTTGTAAAATAAGGTTAACTTGAGATGAGCAAACCCTTTCTTTTAATAATAACCATGTGTGTTTTAGTATAAGGTTGGTGCCCTCGTTTGGAAAGTTGGGTTTATAGTCAAAGAATTAAAAAGCCACTATAAGCTGCCAAGGTTAGTTTTGACATTTTTGGAACCTAAAGCAAACTCTATATTGGAACTTGGAAGCCTTTCATACATTGAAAAAAAAAAATTGTGATTAAAAGATTTTGTATCTATTTTTTTTTTTGAAATAGTATTTATGAAGAAGTCACTTCCGTATATAATTATTAAAATTTATTTAAATATATAATGAAGTAACAATAATAAAAGGACTATCAAAATAATCCAAACTCAAGTAATAAATTAAAAATGAATAAACTGTAACAAAATATTATTTAAATATCACCGTTTTTGCATTTTTAATTATAAAATTGCTAATTAAATTTGCATAATCTAAATTATCAACTAAATACTTTTCAATGGATAAAATTACTAATTCATTCAATTTTGTTTGTGAGATAGTTGATAGAAAGTAGATCTTAATCAACTTTAAATTCAAAAATGTGTTTTTTCCCACAAACAATTGTAACTGAGATATACATTTGAGAAATCACCATCCATAATTTTAAATAATTCTCCATATCAATCAATTTTTTAGTTTTTTTTTTTGGGTAAAAATAATCATCTATTAGTTTTAAATTTTCATCACATCAACAATTTATTAGTTTTAAATTTTTACCAAACTTTGTTGGGCCTTTTAAATTCAAATGATTCTTTTTTTTGGAACTAGCATAGTAGCTTTAGGCTGTGTTTGGCAAGTGGGTTTGCAGGCTTTTTTGGCTATTTTAGCCACAAAAAATAAAATAGACTATTTTAGCCATAACAAATAAAACATCACATCCAACCCATAATCATTACATTCTTCTCTCACAAAAAAACTCAAAAAAATCAAAAAGTCAAAAGCTTTTTTTAAAATAATCAAAAATCAAACAGAGGCTTAAAAAATTGGGACCGTATTTTTCATCAATTTTTGAGGTCCAAAAGAGAGGCTTTGTTAGCTTTAGGCCAAAACCAAAGTCGGCTCTTTAACTTATTATGGAGTGATTTGGAAAGTTTTTTGAAAACTAGCTTTCTAGTTTTTTTTAAAATTTTTTTTTTGTCATTTTATGTGTAAAAAATGTAAGAGATAATGTAATTCAAAATGGATTAAAAAGTTAAAAGTTAACTTTTTACTAACTTCCAAAATTGCCCCATTCTCTTTACTTTTTATACATATTTTTGTAAAATCAAACAATTAATTAAAATAACCAATTTCTAAACAGGGAAAAGAAATTTCAATCTTTGTTTTATGGACAAATTGGTCCCAATCGGTCAACAAACCTCTACTATTTTGTAAGCACTACCCCAAAATTCATCTTCATCAAAAACACTACTACTCAAGGGTGGAGTCAGAATTTCGATTTAGGAGGGGGTAACATTGAGTTAAGATCATAGTGATCTACCACAAGCCGCCCAAAAAAAAAAAAAAAAATAGTGATCTACTACAATGTAAATAATTTTGATTCTTAATTGAGGGTAAAACAACTAAAAATGAACATAGTTTCATATATAAAATTTTAAAGTTATGCTCCAGTTAGTTTTTTGCTTTATATTTTTGATTGTTTATTTATTATTAATATGATTGCTATTTTAGTTTTGTGAACATGATGATCATTATAATTTAAAATGCTATTACATACTATTATTAAAAATGAGAATGACAAATTACACCAAAATACACCCAAAGAAAAAAGAGAGTGGAAGAGAAAGACATGAGAGAAAAGAGAGAGATAACATAGAATTTAAAAGAAAATATTTTAGCAAAATTAAATATTTAGTGACAAATTACAAGAATTTGAATTTATTTTTAATTAATGAATCATGTTATAATGAAACTAATGAATTATAATCATAATGAAAATCAATACACCATATAATTAATATAAATAAATATTTTCAAAAATAAGAGAGATAAATCATAAATAAATAACAAGAAAAATACAACCAATAACTAGATTGAGATATTTGAACCTCTAACCTCATAAAGAAAAATGTAAGAATTTTGACTAATAGATTAACCCTGTTGGTTTTGCAAAGATTTTGTCCAAAAAAAAAAAATTGAAGATGAGATATAAAAAATTATGACATACTTTGAATTTTAAAAATTAATTATTTTTCAAATAGGGGTAAAAATGTAATTTTTAAAAATTGAGCGGGGGCACGTGACCCTCTTGGTCCCAACGTGCCTCTGCCCTGCTACTACTACTATGATGAACTAATATTGGCCATGCCCGTATTATATTGTAAGAGTATATATGTTATTTTAAGTTTGATTTGATTCGATATCCGACTCAACTTATTTATTCCAAATCCGGTCTTAAAAGATTATCCAAATTCAAGTCCGCATACTTAACTCAATAGATATGAATTATTAATTTTATTTTTTCGTTCTTGAAAAGCTATTAAATTATTTAGACCGTTTCAATAATTATTTGAATTGGAATATTGATAAAAATTTAATTGTAAAATAAATATGATATTTCAAGAAGTGTTTTATTTAACTTCTAGAAAAAAAATATATATGTGCTTTTATTTATCCTTTATTATTTTTTAATTTATTTTATAACTTAATATAAAATATAAATTTTATAAATGATCGGCCGAATCAGGATAAAACTCTTATCCAAGCCCAACCCAAAAATTAAATGGCCTGATTTTTGTGTAGTCCATACCAAGGGGGTTGTGAAGTGAGTTGAGTTGGGTGGCTTCCCATTTGCCATTCGTCCGAATTTCAGTGAATTGAAAAAAATCAATTCACATTTCATCCACTTAATTAGTGAATGTGGATTGAATGGGTTGTGTTGGTTGGCAGGTGGATGCGGATGTTTGGGCATTACTATTTTATGCTATTTATAAACTATTTTAGAGTATTTTGTAATATTTTGAGCCTTATTTGAGTCTAATTTTTTTATTCTTCATTTTTGTTATTCAAAAGACAACCTAAGAGGGGGTGAATTAGGTTTTGACAATTAAAAATTAATAATACCCTAATAAAAATTATGACTAGCACAATAGATAAATATAGTTAATAAAATAAAAATAATTAAAACAAATGTTCTAACAACTATGTCAGTTAATGATTTTAGCACAGTGAAAATATGAAATATAGCTATAGCAATTTAAATAAAATAAAGAGATAAGGAAGAGAGAGGCAAACAAATTTATAGTGGTTCGGCTTCAACTCGGCCTACGTCCACTCCTTAAGCTTCACTTGAGATTTTTCACTATGCTCTAGTTTTACGGGGGTGCTAGCAACCTCTTTACATGTCAAGCCCCGAAATATTGCAATAAAGATAGCCCATATGAGGAATAAATATAGTCTCATTATTACATATTAAGCCCTTTTTTTACAAATAACACTCATGCACACATAACTTCGGCTTGGGTAGAGGTATCACGCACCTACCAAAAAAAAAATATTCAGATATAGGGTGAGCTAATATCTGATTTGCTATATCCTAAAAACCGAGGTACATCCCCTATCTCCTCCCACACAACACAATGTATATAAATATCATCATATACATGTTCATTTAATACACAAATTCGATGTATTATCCAACAGTCATATTCGATGACATTTCAATTGATTAATTTAATTTTCCAAATCAAACCATTTATACAAATCACTCAACATTTATGTTAAATGATTTAGATTTGATGACCGATAAAATGCGAGCCGCTCGAGCATGAAAACTTCTCTCGGGCGTGAAATCGCTCTCGGGAATTTTGTTTTTTGGGGCAGAATGATTGAAACCGGGATTGCTACATTACAAATGGAGCAATTCTCCATGAATTTTACACAGACTTTCTAAGTTAAGAACACTGAGTGTACTACACTCTTACAAGATTAAAAATAATGTGTTTTTATTTTCACAGAAAGCTACAAGATTTATCTCTCAAAGATAAAAGCATAAAATGAAGCTTTGGTTTTTTTGTAAATCTCACATAGGAAAGATGAGCTTAATGTTATAAGGCTCAGTGTATAATTTCTGAGAGAGAGAGGATGTAAATAAAAATTGAAGAACACTTCGCAGAGAATTTTTCAAAGAATAGATGTGAGTGATTATAGATCAAAGAATATTTTCTGATTTTTTTTGTAACTTGTTTACATTAGAGGTTTTGGTATATATAATGAAACTTATAGCCGTTCATAGCCATTGTATTCATTTGAATTTATAGCCGTGTATAACCGTTGTACTCCATCATTACTAATTTAAATATCTTCCACTTGAACCTTTTGAACTGCTGTTGTACTGGGCTATTTGAACCTTTGTTTTTGGACTGTTTGAACTCTTGATTTAATCAAATATTAAATACATTCTAACAACATTTAGAATAAAGATTTAGGTAAGAAATAATTTGGCAAAATAAATTTTGATTATGTTTTTCTCTTCCAAATAAATTAAAACATAATTAAATAAATCATCAAAATAAATGTTGATTCTATTTTTCTCTTTCAAATAAATCATCAAAATAAATGTTGATTCTATTTTTCTCTTTCAAATAAATCATCAAAATAAATTTTGATTCTATTTTTCTCTTCCAAATAAATTAAAACATAATTAAATAAATCATCAAAATAAATAAGTCTAACAATCTCCCATTTTTTTATGATGGCACACAATGATATTTTGATTTGATTTGGGAGTAAGAAAAGCTCCCCCTCAAGTAATGCTTTCTGAATTCATTTCTAAAAACATAGGTTAACACATGTGTAATAAATAAGCTTTAATTAGAAACATGATATGAGATTAAGATATCAAACTATAAATACATAATATCAGATTAGTTTGAAAATAATACCATAATTTGAAAATAATACCATAATACATAACATCATAACATCATAAGTTTTCTTCCCCTGTGACATTATCAAAAGGAAATCATGGGTCAGAATTTGGAGGTGGAGGAGGAGGAGGAGAATGATAATGATAAAAGGCAGATACAATTCAAAACATATATATACACATATGCATACACATACAGCTCTTCCACGTCTCTCTTTTTCCTTCAATAAACGCGTTTGACACGCAGCCTCACTTTTGCATCATTGGTCGACAAAAGCAGGCCTCGATTTATACTCGCCTTGGCTCCCTCTCCCTCATTGTCTTCTTCTCTTTTGCCTTCTTCTTAATCACACACTCTTCCATTTTCTTTTTCACCACTCTCTTCCATCTCTTCTTCACCACTCTCCTCTGTTTCTTCTTCCTCATCACGAGATAAAAAAAAAAAAAGAAACTGAATGGAGCAGGCCAAACCTTAGTCTGTTCTCTTCGATTTCTCTGCAACTCATTTCTTTTACACCTCTCACCTCTAAACCATGGCTTCCTTATCCCATCCCTTCACTCTGTTTCCGGACTTGAATGATCTTGTAAGCATTGCTGGGCCGAGTGCCCCGACTCCTACTCTTCCCAACCTTCCTATGATGTCGATTGAGCAAATAATGGCAGCTCAATCAGACATTGAAGCCAATCATTTCTCACTGACGTCCTGTATGGAGACGGTGACTGCAGTCACAAAATTGGCTCACCGATTGTAGAACAGGACGAGTAAGCTCCATCAGGTCAACGCCCAACTCTCTCTGCTCCAGCGCATGTACAAGGATGCGCAAGCAGAAATAGGCGCACTAAAGGCTGAAAATAAGGAGCTTAAATGGAAGACCACCTCCATGGCCCGATTTGGAGCAACGGCGTTCTTGGCTTTTGATAGTCGGCGGGGAGTGCTTGCTTCTGACGAAAGCACGAGGGTAGGGACGACAAGCGTCGCCCAAGGTGATAAAAAGAAGAAGAGAGCGGTGGAAGAGGCGAGTAAGTAAGATCGGCATATGGGCGTAAAAAAAATGAAGGTTTTATTTATTTATTTATTGTTTTTATGTATATATGTTTATTTTGATCGGCGTATGGCTATAAAAAAAAGAAGGGTGTTTTTTATTTATTTATTATGTAAATATTTGTATTTTGATTTGTTGTTGTTTTTATGGTTATGGACTGAAAAATGAAATCAAAAAGTAGAGAAAAAAAATAAGAAAATTAAGCCCAAACAAAAAATAATAATGAGAGACCAAATTGTTAATGAGTATATGAGAAACATTTGAGCATGATCTAATTCTCAATTTCTTAGCAAGAGCATACAAATGTGAAGATTCAAGCAAGAGCATACCAATCTCAAGACTATAATAGACATAACAGTGCATAGATCAAACAAGGTTGCCAAGCAAGAGCATAAATATGGAGCTAAAGTTCAAATCACTTTTCCTTAAGGAAAACGATCTTTCTCTTACATTATCAACAACTAATCAACTTAAAGGTTGTGTTGTAAGAATTAAGATACCAAAAGTATAGAGATACCAAAATAATCAGAGATACCAAAACAATCAAGTCTCTTTTTCTCCCCCGATGACAGTTTCAACAAAATCAAGCACAAGGAGGGAGTATGGTAAATCATATAGAATGAAAAAATGTAAGTCTCATTATAGCACAAATAATCATCCATATCAAGGTAGCTCTATGATACCAAAAAAATGATAGCACATAATGATCATACAATTGAAGCTCATACTATTTGACAATAATGGGCAAAAAAATATAGTAACATGTGAAGGTGCAAGCTCATAAGTTTGATATCAAAAATAGAATAGAAACTGAGAGGATTTTAAAAAATAATCAAGTTTAAATTCTTCCCTTGTTTCATTTGGCAAAATCAATAGGAGATATGATAAATGAAAACTCATAATTGAAATGTTCTCGTCAATAATATCAAATAGGATGCCAAAATGATACCAACATGCAATCTACCAAGGATACTAATATGCAATCTAAAAGATTTAACAATCATAGCTCAAGTATTATGTAGAATACCAAATATTGCTCATAACAGGTTAAACTCAATATAATCTCATGGAGCTAATGTAATTCTAAAAAATGAAGCATGTTCAAGGTATAGCAGTCCATATGTCAAGAAAAATCATAAATTTCAATATGTACTACACATTTAAGCATAGGCATGATTTTTAAGTAAGAACATCATCAAAGAGTATACATTGCAAATCATATGAAGCATAATCTTTTTCATATCAAAGTAATAACAGTATTAGCTCAAAGGATATAAGATAGAATTTTTACCTCAAAAGCTTAAGAGAGTATAGGAGGCATACCTTTGGTTTATGAGTTAGAAACTTTTTAATCTTCAATTTTTTTTCATAAGGAGTTCATCTCAAAAGGGTTTAACAAGTATGCCAGCAAAATGATTTCTCCTTCTAAGTTGGTATTACCCTTTTTTAATATGATTTGTGTAAATATAACATTCATAGAACAATCACTATTACTCAATAAAAATACAGCACAAATCACTTCTTATCACAAAATATGAAAAATAATTCAATGATCAAACAAGAGTTTGGAATATTATATTTCAGAATTTTCAAGTTGTAGCACATAGCATAATATGCATAAGAAAATAGTGTTATGCTCTTTGTTTTATTAAGAAATGATGCAACAATCTCATTTAATCACATAACATTATCAAGAGGCATTTTCATCAATTCAATTCACATACTCAAGTGTAATAAAACATTTTACTTAATGTAGAACACAACATGAATATTATAAATAATTAATTCAACAATTTATCAATCAAAATCATTTCATGAGATGTATGCCAATATAATCCATATTCAAAAGATGTTCAATAGGATAGATGCAATGTCTCTACAAACGTATGATACTTTTTTTCATTTAGACATTGTTGATGGATCATAATCAAGGAATTTCACAACTCATTCAAATATTCCAATGTAAAGCATATAAGCATGAAATTTTCATATTAAGCATATTCTTGAGATCACAAATATAGAATTCAAAATATAGATAGTATATATCTCAAAAACATGCTATGGTATCAAAATTGATTCTACAAAGATATGACTAAAAAAGGAATTAACATATTAGTATGAAGTCATATATAAGATGTGAAAAGTATGTTGACAAAAAAATTTATTACTTCTTATCTCTTTTTCATAGCAATGGATGACATGATATAAAATGTTAATGAATACATGAATTATTCATATTCTAATAGGCATTCATCAAAATAATATAATTCTCATTTTTGAGTTCAATGAATGTTTGAAAGAAACTAGCAAAACATAACTTAGCAAACTTAGTACAATTAGGTTACATGGAAGCAATGATTAGACACAACCTATTGTACACAAATCACACCTTAAAGAATATAGAACTTTAAACTTAAAGGTGTGTTAGGAGTTATACCTTCATTTACCTCTTTGGAATCTTCACCCATATATTACCTCTATTGTTTATCTTGGTGTTTTTCATTTCATCATTCTTCTTCTTGTAGGAGCTGATTTTGCTCTTTAGATTGAACACTCTTGTTTTCCTCTCGAAGTTCTTAGTGTTCTTTGAGATTCCACCTACAAAATATTTTAATTTCTTTCTTGGTACCCATACTTTCTTGGGTCCAAGAAGCTTGTTGAGGTTTTTCTTTTCCTTTTACAAAATTTTCAAGAATTTTGTTTAAATCCTCAATATTGTTTTTCAAAATGTTTTTCTCATTGGCAATAGACGTAAAGTCATTTTTCAAAATAGCACTTTCCATTTTTAAAACACCCACATCATTTGAAAGAGAAGTAACTAATTTCTTTAATTTAGAATTCTTAATACAAACATTTCTAAATATGTCATGTAATTCATTGAAAGTACTTTCAAGTTCTACATAATTAGAAATTACCTCATATTGAGTGGATTCTTCTTCTTCAAGAGCTATGAGACACAAATTGGCTACTCCATCATTTTCTCTCCAAATGGCTTCCTTTTTGTTGCCATACATCGTTGAAAGTTCATGAGCCATGAGTGAGCCTAGGAGTTTTTCAATGCCTAATTTTGTTAGGTCTTTTGCTTCTTGGATAGCTATAACCTTAGCTTCCCATTTATTTGGCAAAGACCTAAGTATTTTTCTTACAAGCTCACCATTAATATAAAATTTACCAAGAGATTTTAGAACATTAATAATATTGATAAATTTATAAAACATCTGAGAAATAGATTCAAATGATTCTATAGTAAAGAGTTCATAATCATGAATAATCATGTCAATTCGAGACTCTTTTATTTGGCTAGTTCATTCATAAGTGATTTCAAGTTTATCCCCAATCTCTTTAGCAGTAATACACCCAGAAATTCTATTGTACTCATTTGCATCTATTCCACACACAAGAATAAGCTTGGCTTTAGCATTAGCTTGAAGGAGTTTATAATCACGCTCATCAAATTCATCCTCAAAGTTTAGGCATACTGATATGGTCTACTACCTTGGTAGGATTTTAGGACCTTTAGTGATAATGAGCTACAAAGCATAATTGGTAGCTTGAAGATACAAAGTCATTTTTTCTTTTCAATGAATGTAATTACTACCATCAAAGAGAGGTGGCCTATTGCTAGTTTGTCCTACAGTAGAGTAAATAGAATACATGGTTGCTATGGGTCAAAAACTCAAGATTGTTAAATCTAAACAAGAGCCCCAGCCTCTGATACCAATTGTTACCCAAAAGACAACTTAAGAGGGGTGTGAATTAGGATTTTACAATTAAAAATTAATAATATCCTAATAAAAATTATGACTAGCACAATAGATAAATATAGTTAATGAAATAAAAATAATTAAAACAAGTGTTCTAACAACTATGTCAATTAATGATTTTAATACAGTGAAAATGTGAAATATAGCTACGGTAATTTAAATAAAATAAAGAGATAAGGAAGAGAGAGGCAAACAAATTTATAGTGGTTCGGCTTCAACTTGGCCTACGTCCACTCCTCAAACTTCTCTTAAGATTTTCCACTATGCTCTAATTTCACGGGGGTGCTAGCAACCTCTTTACAAATGGAGCAATCCTCCACGGATTTTACACAGACTTTCTAAGTCAAGAACACTGAGTGTACTACACTCTTATAAGATTGAAAAAAAAGGGTTTTTACTTTCACAAAAAGTTACAAGAATTAGCTCTCAGAGATAGATATATTAAATGAAGCTTTGATTTTTCTGTAAATCATACACATGAATTGAAGAACACTTCTCAGAGAATTTTTCAGAGAATAGATGTGAGTGATTATAGATCAAAGAATATTTTCTGATTTTTTTTGTAACTTATTTACATTAGAGGCTTTGGTATATATAATGAAATTTATAGCCGTTTATAGCCGTTTGTATTCATTTAAATTTATAACCGTTTATAGCCGTTATACTCCATCATTACTAATTTGCATATCTTCCACTCCATTATTACTAATTTGAATATCTTCTACTTGAACCTCTTGAACTGCTGTTGTGCTGGGCTGTTTGAATTTATGTTTTTGGGTTGTTTGAACTCTTGATTTAATTAAATATTAAATACATTCTAACAACATTTAGGATAAAGGTTTAGGTGAGAAATAATGGGACAAAATAAATTTCGATTCTATTTTTCTCTTTCTAATAAATTAAAACATAATTAAATAAATCATTAAAGTAAATGTTGATTCTATTTTTCTCTTTCAAATAAATCATCAAAACAAATTTTAATTCTATTTTTTTCTTCCAAATAAACTAAAACATAATTAAATAAATCATCAAAATAAATAAATCTAACAATTTTTATAATTAAAATAAAGGCCAAACTATTATATTTCATATTACTAAATAGAATTTTTTTTTTCAACATACAAAAGCTTAAAAACCTAACATCATTTTCTTAAGAAGGGGGTGAATTGGATAGCTTCTCGTCCATCATGTATTTGAATATAGGTAGATTTAGAAAATCTCCATATGCATCCGTTCACCCATATTATCAAAACCGCTTAAAAATGTGTGGATTTAGTTAGATCAATAAGTTTTGGTAGATCAATCAGGTCCATGAGCAACCCTAGCCCATCTTATAGACTAAATAGTTTTTCCAAACCCTAAGGGCCCATTTGTTTTGGGGGATAGAGGGAGGGATTGGATTAAGATGAAGGTGAGATCCATTAATATTGTGTTTGTTTGCAAATTTGAAGAGGGAATTCATAAGGCCTCCGGATTAGGATAGGCCTTGGCTGTTGAGATTTATAGTATGGCCAAAGACTAGGTATTAGAAAATTAGTCCGTTAGTATTAGAGAGATTTACTATTTTATCCATGTTGTTGCCGTAGCTCATCACTTTTGTGGAAGTAATAGCAAACAGAAATAGAGGCATGAAGAAGCTGAGCATTTACTGCATCGATAAATATATATATATATATATTTTAAAGAAAGCTATCAATTTATTTGGGTTTTTTTTTTTTTTTTTTTTTGTATTTTTGAATGAGTTTTGATTTGTGAGTTTCTTTACTCCAATTTTTTTTTTTTTTGGTTTATGATCTGTGATGATTACTAATAAAAAATGAAGAATAAAGATTGAGAGATCTAATTTTGGAACTTTAAAGAGAGTTCTAGTGATGTGGTAAAAAGAGTGAGACCCACATGTTATGTGATGTGTGTGCTTATGTTTTTGTTTTGTTTTGTTTTATTTTATTTTTTCTCTGTTACCACATCACTAGAGCTTTATTTAGAATTCCAAAGTTAGAATTCTCTATCATTGTTGAAAGAGTGATGATACATAACTCTAATTTGAGAGTTTTAAATAAAGCTTTAGTTAGATAGAAGAGAGAGAGAGAGGTGTGTAGGCCCCACCTTCACATGGGTACCTCCACATCATTAGAGTTACATTAGAGCTCTCAAACATTATTGTTGTTGAAAAATGAATTGGTTGATTGTCTTCTTGTTCTTCATCACTATTTTCTTCTCCCTATTATTATTCTTCTTCAGCGGGTGGGATATGTTGTGAACCAAAAAGAAATTGTTCATTTTTGTTCCTCACATTATTTTCTTTTTCTTATTATTATTCTTCTTCTATGGGTGAAATATGTTGTGAACTAAAAAGATATTGTTCAGATTTTCTTTTTGTTAACTCTACCCAAAAATTTTTGCTTGGTTCAAATTGAGACATTTTTTAAGCTAAAGTTTGATAATAATGCAAAGAGTATTTGTGAAATTTTACATGGTCAATTTCACTCCAATCTCTCAAAACAAACATGAACTATTGCTAGTTCACTGGTGACAAACAAATACAAATTTTTTTAGTTTCCTCACTAACAGTTCTGTTAGACTTATTTATTTTGATGATTTATTTAATTATGTTTTAATTTATTTGAAATAGAAAAATAGAATCCAAAATTTATTTTGATGATTTATTTAATTATATTTTAATTTATTTGAAAAAAAAAAAATCTAAAATTTATTTTGATGATTTATTTAATTATGTTTTAATAGAATCCAAAATTTATTTTGATGATTTATTTAAATTATGTTTTAATTTATTTGAAAGAAAAAAATAGAATCAAAATTAATTTTGTCTCATTATTTCTCACCTAAACTTTTATCCTAAATGTTATTTGAATATATTTAATATTTACTTAAATCAGGAGTTCATTTCAATCCAAAAATAATGCCCAAACTAGAGGTTCAAACAGCCCAAAACAAATGTTCAAACAGCCCAAGCACAGCAGCAGACCAAAAGATTCAAGTAGAACATATTCAAATTAATAATGATGGAGTATAATATATTTAAATGAATACAACGGCTATAAATAACTATAAGTTTCATTATATATACCATAGCCTCTATTATTATTATTATTATTATTTTTATTTATTTTTATTTTTTCTTGCAACTCAGAAAACAACTCCAACTGCAGGCGGTCAATAGTCGCCAAAGGTTGATCTGGGGGCAGACTCACACAACACAACACAGCACAACACCACACACCCAGTTCTTGGTGTTGTTGATTTCTTGAAACAAATTACTGGTTTTTCTTTCCCAGTTTAGTTTTTTTCACTTTTGATTTGTGAAACATATGGGTGTTTCTTTAATGGCTTATTTTGTGACCATTTTTTGGTTTTTGCTTTTCTGGGTCACTGCACTCTCTGCAATTCAGGGAAGCTATGACCAGAACTACGCAAGATCAATTCTGAGCTCAGCCAAAAAAGATAGAGACTGGTTAGTTTCAATAAGAAGGAAAATCCATGAAAACCCAGAACTCCGATTCGAAGAACACAACACCAGTGCTCTCATTCGGAAAGAACTCGATAGACTTGGCATCTCTTACACTTACCCACTTGCCAAAACAGGTTTGGTTGCCCAAATTGGCTCTGCTTCTCGCCCTGTTGTGGCTCTTCGTGCCGACATGGATGCCCTTCCTTTGCAGGTAATTTGCAGTCCCAGTTCAGCCCCAATTTCCTCTTATATATTCAGGAATGTATGTTTCAATAGTTTTCCTTGTTGGGTTGCTTGATATTATCCTTTTTTATTTATTTATTTCTTTTGGGACAGTTGATGATTTAATATGATATTAGAGCTCAGGTTGGGGAGGTTTCGGGTTTATGTCTCTTTGTTTTCATTGTCTAGGTTTTGGGTTTAAATCCCTTTGTTTGCATTTTGTCTGGTTTACATTCTTTCTTCTGTCATTTGTATTCTTTTTTCTCTCTCTGTGTATAGATGTTTGCATCTCCATATACAATCTTGTCTTGCACGTGAGGGAGGTGTTGGATAGCTTGATATTCGTTGTTAGTCCCATTTTCTAACAGTTTAAGCTTTTGAACAATTGGTGATTTAACATTCTTGTCATTCTGCTTTTGAGTATTTGTAGGAGTTGGTTGAGTGGGAGCATAAGAGCAAAATAGATGGGAAAATGCATGGATGTGGACACGATGCGCATACAACAATGCTGCTTGGTGCTGCTAAGTTGCTCAACAAAAGGAAAGATAATCTTAAAGTGAGTTTTAAATTGTAACAGACAATGTGATGCTGTCAATTCTTCAATTAAGTCAATATCCTTTTAAGTAATTCATATCTTGATGCTTCAAAAATGAAAACACTATGCTAGTTATATTTATTGTTCGCAAATCAATAAAGTTTTTGATGCTAATTTGTTTGCAGATTATAGTTTCTCTGTTCTTGAACTCAAATTTTTTAAGTTTGTCTTCATAACAATCTGGTGCTTGTTCTATCCTTGATCTTACAAATGGATCATCCAGATGAAAGTCAATTCCCTCATGCAGAAAAGAAATTAAGCTTATAACTCCAAAAATTGACAAAATGATTTCTAAATGTAGTAGTAAAACACTGATTGGTTGGAAAAGTCATAACATTTCCCTCAGTTTTGATTCGAATTGTCACACAAATTGCCTCAAAAAACAACTTCCTTCAATCACCAGTTTTTTTGTATTCTTAAATCAAATTAAGCTAATCTAGTGTTTGGTTCACTGAAATGAAATAAATAGAATGGAATGGTCATTCCTTGGCATCCTTGGGGATGACTATTTTCTTATAATGGTGAATGATGATTCCATTTGTAGTACATTTTTCACAATTTTTTTAGTGAACCAAATGCGGAAAGTGGTCATTATGATTGAATAATGATTCCATTCTACTTCATTCCAGTGACCCAAATAGAGCATAATAGTTTTATAATTCATGCTGATCATACTGTACATTCTTAGTTCCAAATTCCAGTGTTGATTGATTTCCCTAGGCACAAGAATATTTCTACTTTCTACGTGTGTGGATGATGGTATAAATTAGTGGCAGATTTAAGGGTAGACCAAGGGTGCTTGCTTCCCCCCAAATTTTTGAAAATTGCACTAGCCAAGGTTTTAAAAAGCGGCCATTTTGGTGGTTACTACCACCCGTTACGGCCGCTTTTGCAGTGTAATTGAGATTCACAGGTGTGTCGGCTGTAACGGCTGCCATAGCGGTCGTAACGGTGCCGTAACAGCCGTAATAGCCTGTTACGCACCATTACGTAGGTTCTGAACTGTTTCTTTTGAAAAAAAACACACAAAAACAAGTTGAAAATGGGGGGAAGAGGGATAGAGAGAAGAGAGAAGATAAAGAGAGAAGATGGAGGAGCAAAAGATAGAGAGAGAGAAGAGGAAAGATGAAGAACATGTTATTGATTTATTGAAGCTGTAAGACCTATGCTTTTCTATTTAGCTGCTATCATTCAACTATTTTGTTTGTGTGCGTCTGTCTATATATTGTTTGATGATAATAATAATAATAATAATAATAATAATAATAATAAGTGTGGTCATTATCTATTTGGCTTGGTTAAAATATGTATATATAAATTTAGGCTCTTATTTATTCTCTTACTTTTGTCATTGTTTATCTTATATATAATAGTTAGTGATTGATTTTTTGTATAATATAAAGTCATTAATTATTAAAATAAAATGTAAAAAACTCAATTTATAGTGATTTAAAAATATGAAATATATTGGATCATACTTAAAAATTTACAAAAATTGATCAATAATTATTTTAAATCTAATAAATATGACCATGGAAAAAAAATATGCGTATCGGTAAGTTTTTTTCAAATTGTGCGAAAAATAAAAAAATTCACAGTTCCGATTATCACAACCGTTATGCTACGGCCTTTACACCTCGTAACCGCAACCGCGCCACCGCCATCATTACGGTGGCTGCAACCGCTTTTCAAAACCTTGGCACTAGCACACTATGTCCCCTCAAATTTTGAGATTACTACTTACGGCCCCTCCCAAATATGTTCTTCCCCCACCCTAATTCTGAAAGGGAGTTGTATCCGTATTGTACTTGTATCGGATACTTGTTGATACATATCCAATACTTCCTAAACACATTTGATACTTGATATTAATTTTGAGAAGTTTTGATAAGTATTGAATACTTTTCAAACACTCTAACTTACATATCCACACTATTATGAAATCGAAATTGTAATAATTTTTGCATAGTATTAGAATAAATACAAAAATGGTTTTTAATAGTGAGATTAAAATAGTTTTTCCACTTTTCATTTGGGAGAATTACAAAACAAAAAAACTCTAGGGTTTGATCTTTGTAATAAAATAAACCCTATTTTTTTTTTTCAATTTAAATCCTCGTTCTTTGATTTGTTTTCAATTTAAACAACTGCTTATTTTCATTAAGTAAAACTGACGGGAAAAAAGTGTTTTAATCATTAAACTCAATGTAGGTATAAATGTCTAAAATACCATTTTTTGTTGAGCTTAATGACTAAGGTATCATTTTTTCATCAGTTTTATTTAACGAAAATATGTAGATGGTTTAGATTAAAAAAAAAATCAGGAGATTAGAGTTTAAAGTGATAAAATGAAAAACTTACGATTATTTTGTTGTAATTGTCAAATTCTAAGTTTTTTTTTTTTTTTAATGTAATTTTCCCCTTTTATTTTTATCAAATTAACTAATCCACTAAAGAAAAAAAAAGTAAATAGATTATTTGCCCTTAAACTAATATCTAATTCCTAATGAATGATCTCTCACTATTCTTTGACCTCATATATAATATAATAGTAAAAATCATTAAATTTCTTTTTTAACATATCATGGCCGTACCTGTATCTTAATTTTTTAAAGATTTTGTTATACATATCCTTATTGTATTATATCTGTATCTTGTATATGTATCCATGTTTCATAGCTGATTGCCCACTTTTGGCTGAAAATCAAATGCAGAAGCCATATCTAGTAGCTGTATCAAGTGCTTGAGTGCCCATAGAGGCTACAATGGCTAACATATGTACGACTTTGCATGTGTTGCTCATTATAGCATTGAGATGTCCTTGGTGAATCCTCTCTCTCTCTCTCTCTCTCTAAGATTGATCGAGGCGCAAGCCC
This sequence comes from Camellia lanceoleosa, assembly GCA_025200525.1. Classification (NCBI taxonomy): domain Eukaryota; kingdom Viridiplantae; phylum Streptophyta; class Magnoliopsida; order Ericales; family Theaceae; genus Camellia; species Camellia lanceoleosa. The sequence goes on along the minus strand of CM045758.1, from coordinate 113,315,348 downwards.
TCAAGGAAGGATGGGATGAGCCACCTCAATGAACCCTCTAGCTCTAGCCATCAAGCCACAAAACCCTGGTAATCCCAAGTTAGGGTCATGGGTCACTCGAGTGCATCCCATGACCAAGATACTAGCCCTAGGTCTTTTAATGAGTCCAAGTTAGTATAAGAGGCTTGTACCAATTGAAAAACCTTTGTGATTCGTGATCCGAAATAGATTCAATTACTATAGTTCCTAAACACATAAAGCAAATAATCTAAATCATTTAACCTGCACAAAAGTGATTTAGCTTGTTGTTTCACAATCGATAAATCAAACATAAAAGATTTTAACGTGAGAAAAATCACAATTGGAGCACCTCAAATTGTGATAAAAAACAACGGGCTAAAAGTCACTAAACAATCCACTATGAAGATAATGAAATTACTCAACAGGATAAGCAATTACCCAACACTTACTCATGAATTGACTCCCATTCCTTGTGTCTCTTCCATCCATATCTTCGTCTCGGAATTGATTAGCCAAGTGTCGAATCCACAACACCGAAGTAGAATCCACAACACTGAGCAACTTCGAACTCCTTCAAAGCTTCCAAGCCCAAAATCTTTGGAATTCATCTATGAAACGCCTTCTTGAAATTAAATCATGACAAACCTCTTGATATATGCAGTTTTAATCTATGTGAGGCGACAAACTCACAAAGTTATCAAGGGAAAACACTAGCTAGGCTCTCCAGATGAAAACACAAACGCCCACAAGTCTCGTTTCAAATCTAGAAGCCGTAACCCTAAAACTTGCATCTTTCGCAACTTTATATGAAATAGGGTCTCGAAGACCGCTTGAGCGTAGAAATGGTTTCTTAAGCGGTGTGTCCAAGAGGCGGTGGAACAATAAGTGCCTTTGCTCAATCGATAGAAAGTTCGCTTGAGTGAAGAATGAATCCTTCCAGTATTTTCAAAACAAGTTTGAACTATTGAACGAGGTCTTTCTTCGCTTAGGCCACCACTTCATCGCTCAAGTGGTCCAAGAATAAATAAAGGCTCAACAATTACAACTCAAACGTGTTTCTTTGTGAAATTGACCACACAAGGGACCTAACAGGTGCCGTAGGAGTTCTTGTAAGTTGGGAGGATTAGTTGTTTGATTGGAGAGCCACTCAATTGATTTGAGGCAAGTCCCAACTAGGTCATAGCATGGAGATGGGAATGCTTGTGCTTGTTGGGGTTGCCTCTAGTGTTCTTGGCTCTAGGTTGGGCATGTGGCGATGCCTTGTTTGCTCCACATGTTGTTTTGTGGAGTTGTCTTATTTTGGTAAGGCCTGACGTGATGATGATGTGAATAGGCCAGATGGACAATGGACTCATGTACCTAGTGGCGGAGCTACTATAAGTCTATGAAGGGCACGAGCCCCTCAACTTTTTAAAAAGTATAGGGTTAATTACACTTTTCACCCTTATAGTTTGACTCAAATTTCACTTTAGTCCCTATAGTTCCAATTTGAACAATTTAATCCCTACACTTTGAGTCTAGTTTCAGTTTGGTCATTCTGTTTAAATTTTTGTTGATTTTGTTTATGTGTATACCTTGGAAAATTGACAAGTATCCTAAAATTATTAATTTTAACTTCCAATTTAGATGGAATAACCAAATTGAAACTTCAGAAAATTGACGAGTGTTGTAAAATTGTTAAGTTTAACATCTAGTTTAGAAAGAAGAACTAAATTGAAACTAGACTTGAAGTGTAGGGACTAAATTGTTTAAATTGAAACTATAGGGACTAAAATGAAATTTGGGTCAAACTATAAGGGTGAAAAGTGTAATTAACCCAAAATTATATTTTATACCTATGGTTTGAAAATATTGTCCAATTTGTTCCTCAAAATTATCATGTGCCCCCCTAAATGTTTTCCATTCTTCTTCCAATAAACACAACACATCATTGAGTAGAATATGGACATAGATTGACTCCTCATTTGCTTCGCAAATAAATGTAACAAAGCATTTCCTTTTATTATGTGTATTTTATGGGCATTTTTCATTTTTATTTACTAATTTTGAAATATTATTATTTAATTATTTTACCAAATCAAACCAAATCAAACTAAACTGTGTCCCAAATCAATCTGACACAATAATTTGCCTTCAAATTCTCCCCTCTCAACCAAATTCTTGGCTCTGCTTCTGCATGTGCCTACACTATTCAACTAATTCTCAATCATCTTAAACAATCAAAAACTTCAAAATAGAATATATGACTTTTGAGGCCAGAATGACTCTGCACTCACAATGGTGTTGGCTCTTTATGCCAAAGATTTTTTCTGGATTACTCATGTTGCCTTTTAGAAAAGTACCATAAACAATATAACATTCTTCTATAGCTTGTAATCTAGACTTGTCAGATCAAGCAATTAATCATTTGTGTAGTGCATTCATATGGACGCTGATGATGCATTTTAATTTTCAAATGCCAGAGTGGAAATATTTCCTCCCTTCACATTATGATCTCTTGAATTAATGCAGATTTGCATATTGATGTGAGCAAACTGCTGCAAGAATAGTATCATTGCATGTCTGTATCTGTGGTAGTAGGAGTGGTTGAGTCTCACTATCCGAATGCTTAAACTGCGTAACCTTGGGTTCACTGTGTTATTATGCAAGTTCTACCTGAATTATGTGTAAACTGTCTGCACACAATTACATTTAGTTAGTTAGCATAATTGAATGTTGTGTTTTAATGGTTGCGCAACTGTGAAGGTAGTCTGTCTTTATTTTGGAAACTTAACTCATGGTTGATTTCCATGATTTGAAGTAGTTGTGAAGATGTGCACTCGCTAGCATGTCAAGAAAGGGAAGTAAACTAAAGTTAAGGGAAGTAAACTCAAGTTAACTCCACAGACTTTATCAGATCTGTTTGGAGTTGGCCAAATGGGTGCTTTATTTGATTTGATTTTTTGTGAAGGTTTGAATATTTTATTTGGTTGCCTGCCTAAGCTGATGTCTATTTTTTATTGTGTGTTAGATTGTCTGTGTATGAATAATGAGTGATAGAAAGACATCAAATGGAAGATGTAAAATCATTTTCAGCAATATTTTGTGTGGCATAAAAATCCCCTGATTAAAATACTACCAACATTAAAAAAATGCAGTTATCAGCACACTTTCCTACTTCATTCTTTTGTTATTGTTACATGAGCACACTTGTAAAAAGCTTCTTTTTGAATTGTTTCAAAACAAGTCCAACATTACAAATCCCTCCTGTTGCCTCCTCATGCTGAGTCTTCTGTTTTGGTAAACAGAGCAAGGAACGAGGTGCATGCCGTTGTGGGATGTACAACACTGATTATAGTTGGTAAACAGAGCAAGGAACAAGGTGCATGCATAACGTTGTGGGATGTACAACACTGATTGTACTGTTGATAGGTCATATTATTTTAAGCATCCAATTTGCTGTAACCGATTCTAACTTTACAATCCAGAAATGCTGCAAACTTTTAATATTCCTCTAATTTAGAATTCAATGGCTACAGTCTAAATTTATAAAGTGTTTTCTCAGGTCATCATAATGCCTTCTGAGTTTTCCAGAAGAAAAAAAAAAAAATTAGAATTAGCTGTTTTTAGACTTTGGTTCCTTGCTAGTGCTGAAATTTGAGAAGTTTATCCTTAAATGATTGCTTAAATAGTCAGATATAACTGTCAGTTCACAAAGTGATTACATAGGATAAAAGTTTGCATTTTTTTTTTTTTCTGGTTTGGGTGGATATTCAATCTTACTTGATCAATTTTCGGATTCCATCTAATTTTGAAAGGCGATCATGTCGTTCTTGTGTATTGTTGTACTGCTCTTAAATGAATGGTGGATAATAGGCTTGAATGGATGAATCATCCAATATTATCTTATGCTTCCCTTCTCTCTCTCTCTCTCTCTCTCTCTCTCCATTTCAATCTTTATTCTCATTTAATTTGTTGACTTTGAGGTACCAATCTTATCTAAAAGGGAACTGTGAGACTTCTTTTCCAACCAGCTGAGGAGGGAGGTGCGGGTGCATCTCACATGATAAAGGAAGGTGCTCTTGGTGATGCTGAAGCAATATTTGGGATGCACATTGACTGTACAAAGCCCACAGGAAGCATAGCAACCATTTCTGGACCTGTTCTAGCTGCGGTATCCTTCTTTGAAGCAAGAATAGAAGGAAAAGGTGGGCACGCTGCAGAACCGCACACTAGTGTGGATCCAATACTCGCTGCATCATTTACAATTTTGGCATTGCAACAGCTCATCTCGAGAGAAGTAGATCCCCTCCAAAGTCAAGTGCGTCTCTGTCATCTATTTTTTTTAATATTTATTATCTAATCTTGTGGTTTCGGTCTTGCTTTATCATATTCAAGGGTCCAGAGTCTCTTGACCTATCACAAGGAAAAATAATTGCATTTTACCACTTTGAAAGAACCTGTATACAATCGTTTCATTCACCTATATACTTTTTGTTTTCATTTTGAGGCAATTCACTCAAAACTACGACAATATTCCTTCATGTAGAACACTGATCCCAAATAACTGTAACATATTTTATTGGCCATACTAATTAACGACTTCCAAAAAAAAGTTTATTTACATATTTAGTTTGTTGAGAGAAATTAAGCATTCGAATAATAAACTGATTTACTGCTGATACTTGCGCTTTTGCTGAAGGTACTATCTGTAACTTATGTCAGAGGTGGGACAGCATATAATATAATTCCATCATATGTTGAGTTAGGGGGCACTTTAAGGAGTCTTACAACCGAAGGCTTGCACCAACTCCAGCAGAGAGTAAAAGAGGTATCCACTATTCATTAACCTTGATTTTGGCTTTTTTTAATTTTTTCTTTTTAAGATTTTGGCTTTTTTTAATTTTTTCTTTTTAAATTTTGTTTTTGGAATATGATTTTGGCTTTCACTGAATAGATAATGGCATATATTATGTTAATTTTCAATTAATAGTAGGTAAAACCTTGCATGCTTTTTGTCCAAGAAAGTTCCAAGCAATTCTTTGTCTAATATAGTACACATAGAGGTGTTTTGGTCGAATTGATAGGCCATTTGGGGTTTTGTTGTGAAGCAACGGATGCAGACGTTTAGGCCTGGAAAGAGGGTTAAATAGGCTAAAATCTAGATTAATAACCAGTTGTAGTCATGGTGTAACAATGTCGAGAGTATCGACCTAAGAAGCACAGACACTTCTAAGAAGGTGACGTATTCGTGTCAGATGTCGACACTCTTTGGACACTTTCTCAGCACGTGTCTGATACTCTTTAAAACATGTCCTATTTTTTGATAGTTTTTAAAGACCTGGACACTCTTTAGACACTTGGAGGACACGTGTGTATTTTTTAAACACACGTGTTTATCAATTAGATACATGTGAAACTAATTATAAGTTTGAACAAAACAACTTAAGATACATAATAAAATAAAAACCATACAAATTTATAGGAATTAATGTCATATTGTATTTTTTATTATCTTTGAATGATATATTCATATATATAATATATAATAAATATGTAAAATTATATATTTCATGCGTGTCTCCCACGTATCGTATCCTGTATTTTTTTGAAAATTAGCGTGTCGGCATGTCCATATCATATCCGTGTTGCGTCGCGTCGCATGTCCATGTCCATACTTCTTAGGTATCGACAAAGGTGTAGCAACAATAAGAAACCAAGCTCCTAAATTTATTTATTTATTTTTTCACTAGCAAATGCTTTAAAAAAAAAAGGGCAAATTATACTAATGGTCCCTATAGTTTGGAGCTTGTGTCACTTTGATCCCTGACTTTTTAGTTGTGACACATTTGACCATGAATTTTAAATCATGTTCCAAATAAGAACAATTGAAGATACCATTGCTTAATTTAAAGGGCAAAATCATTAATTTGGTAAAATATAAATTATTTTGACAAAAATAAATGTCAAAATAATTTTTGAATTTTAAAAAATTATTTATACCCATTAAAGATAAAATTATGAAAAATTGATAAATCTTTTGGACATTTATTTATTTATTTTACCAAATTAATTTTTAGCATGTGTTTGGATGATGATCATGTAATGGGTGATTGTTTTTATTTTCAATAAATTAGTTTATATTTTTTTAAAAGTCAAATATGACGACAACTTTGATATTATTATTAAACCAATCCATTAAATCAAAAAAATCCAAAACCAAAAATATTTCATGTATTAAGGCCTCGTTTGGGAACATGCTAATTTAGTAACTTTTTGGCTATTTGGCTAAAATAGTCACTCAAAAAAACTAGTATGTTTGGGATGACTTTTTGGCTTTTTACGAAAAGATGTGCAAAAAGTAGAGAGAAAAGAGAATCTTTGACTTTTTAGTATGGGTTGTTGGCTTTTTGGCTAAAAATGTAACTTTTTGGCTTTTTGGCTAAAAATGATACTTCCCAAACGAGGCCTAAATATATTGATTAGACATTAAAATCTTAACATCCACCCATTACATGATCATCATCTAAACACATAATAAAAATTAATTTGGTAAAAAAAAAAAAAAATGTCTAAAAGATTTATTAATTTTATATAATTCTATTTTTGGTAGATAGAATTTTTTTTTAAAAATTCAAAAATATTTTTTTGACATTCATTTTTGTCAAATTAGTTTATATTTTATCGAATTGACAATTTTGCCATTGAAATTAAGTAATGGTATATTCAATTGTCTTTATTTAGAATAAGATTCAAAATTCAAAGTTTACAATTGAAAAGTCAAGAACTAAAGTGACACGAGTCTCAAACTATAGAGATTGCTAGTGTAATTCGCCCAAAAAAAAATTATTTATAAGTATGTTCTAGCCTTATTTACCACGAGTTGAATGTTTGTAATAGTTTTTAATGATCATTGTGTCACTTAAAAACATGTTTTATAAATAATATTGAATTTTATGTTGCTTTTAAAGCAAAATATGGAGAATTTTATTTGGCAAGGGAGATTCTGATGTAGAACGTCTATTAAGAAATCCATTCAACTATTTAATTGATCACAAAACCTTAAATTGTGGATAATTGATCCAAAAGAGAAGATAAAAAATTTGAAGAAGAATAAAAAGAATAAAGAACACAAGGTTCAAAAACCCTAATCTCACAAAATAACAGCTACAATCTTAAAGCCATATATATAGCCAACATTCTTTTCCAGGATTTTTGTGAGGAACTCCTCTATGGCTCCCATTCAAATAATTGGAATTTAAGAAAACAGGATCTACTTCAGATTAGTGGAGGAAATATGCTGGTTTTCGCATTTGCATTCAGTTTGTGTTGTTCCTCAATTTGTTTTTGTTTACCCAAGTTGCCAATTCTGTGCAATTAGTTATCAAATGATTAAGCAGCTGATTCATGTTTAAAATTAGTCACACCTATGTGTCTGGAGCTCGTAGGTTATCAAAGGACAGGCAGCAGTACATAGATGCAAAGCACATATTGAGATAAACAAGGAAGGGGAACCACCATATCCAGCTTGTGTAAATGACGAGGGCCTACATCAGCATGTGAAAAGGGTTGGCGGACTCTTGCTGGGTCCTGAGAATGTCAAGATGGGCAACAAAGTGATGGCAGGTGAGGACTTTGCCTTCTATCAGGAAATGATTCCTGGAGTCATTTTTAGTATTGGAATAAGGAATGAAAAGCTCGGTTCTATTCACTCCCCACACTCTCCTCAATTTTTCCTTGATGAGGATGTCCTTCCAATTGGGGCGGCATTACACACTGTTCTTGCTGAGATGTATCTAAATGACCACCAAGAATCTGTTTTGCTGTAAAGGTTTCATATGGAAAATTAGATGGTCAACCTGGGTAATCTCTGATAGTTCCACATTACTATTACTTAAATACTTTGGAATGCATACAACACAAATGCAAATGTTGTGTATGTTAGTAGAATTGTGATTTGTAATTTCTTTTAATATTGATGCATACTTGATGGTTGCACATCGTAGTCGGGGCTTTGTTAGATGTTATTGTCGAGTACCTTCTCCTTTCATTTTGTGCTGGGTATTTATAGGTTCCATGCGTTAGACTTATTAATTATGAACTTTGTAATTTCTTTGAATTATTTATTTATATAATCGTGAATTATTGACACAAGCGCGTTGAGCAGTTTGTGATGTTGTCTAATGTCTGGCCAGTCTGTTGTCTGTGAAGTATTTTATGAACATCCTGATTAGGTTCATTCAAGGATTCTCATATGATGTGAGTCTCAGAATATTGTAGGGGACAATGAATTGCTGCTAATCTCATTTGTGGACCCTCTTTCCGACCCTCTTTCTTTGAGGCTCACTTGAAAGAACACTCACTCACACATGGCTGCCATGTTTTTGGTGGGACAGATGGGAATGATGTTCCTTTTAGTTTCACCATTACTTGGCTCATTACAAACATTAGTAGAGAGACCATTCCATTTCCATGGTGTTGAAATGTCACATGTGATTGAGGGACAGGAAAATATTTTGGGACCCTGTTTCCATGCCCATTCCATGTGTACATTGCATTAGCACCAAGATCTGAAACTTCACATCGATATTACAAATTCATGCACTACATAAAGTAGGATCTCTATCTCTTTTCTTATCCAAGCCCTACCGCATTCCTATGTGCATTGTAGAGTCAAAAGATCCAACAATTGACCATGAAGAACTCCCATATCAGAAAACAAGGCACGATCTCTCTCTCTTGCAAATAGGTTTCATTTTTTGGAAGCACACAACGTAGTTCAACTCGCCTTTTCTTTTCCTTTTTGAGTAGATTGCATTTTGTACTTTATGTTTGTTTCGTTGGAATAGATTACATGAAATTACTAGTCTAGGAATTAATAATCCCGTGATTACTGATTTCTTAAAATCACATACCTTATCATACGTTTGAAATGGCTTTGTATTAAGAGTAAGATTAATAGGTTTTTATCTTATTCTATATTTGTATGGAATCACTAGACATTCACAACATGGTGTAATTACAATCTTTTAACCTCTTAATCTGGATGCTTTTAATCCTTTCATTTTATATCTAGTTCTTCTACTTACACAAAAATTAATTATATAATCAGACATAACCCTCTCACATGGGTGAAAGAAAATTTTGGGAGATGTATTGTTTGGGAGGAAGGATCCGAATGTCCACTTTTATATTTAAACATGAGATTCAAAATTGGCTAAGAAACATAGTCTACTTCCACGGCATAGTTCTCCAAACAAACCTGACCCACAGTTTGGAGCAAGCTTCATTTTCTCCCTATAGTTTGAATTATATATTGAATATTAGTTGAGATTTTGATACAGATGAATTGTTTAGTGTAGTTTATGGTGCTGTTTACAATTATTCATTTAAAAATTTGTATCAAAGTGTTTAGTGAATTTTTTACTTAAAACTTAAAAATATAAATACTCTGAACTCGAGAGAAACTCAAAAAAATAAAGTGAATAAATATTCTAAATTTAAAAGAAACTCGGCACAAAAAAAAAAAAAAAATAAAAAAAAAATAAAAAATAAAAATTATGTTTTTAAAGTTTACTTTCTAATCATCAACTTTCAAACTTGTTGAAAAACTAAGAGGTCTTTCTTTCTTTTCAAGCCATGAATCGCAATTGCAAACTATAGTATTTATTTATTGAACAGTTCATTCAATGCGCATTGAGAGCAACTATGCATTAATGCGTGTGCGATATGCAGGATATACATGGATCTGGATCCTGTCCAGCCATGCGCGTGGTGCACACCGGATCCAAACGTTGCAATCTGCCACGTCACGAAGAGATAAATGAATTTGTGTTTTTAACTTACATATTTTTGTGTTAAAATTATACATAGTGTACATTGTATAACAATAAAATTATTTAAATTCTTAATTGAAATATATTTATGACATTATTAAAAATTATTAATTGACTTAATATTTTATTAATAAAATAGATAATTTATTATACAATTAAAAACATAAACGTAAGTGACAATTTATATTTTAATTAAACCTTCAGAAGTGTATGTGTAATTTATTTTTATTGTTTTTTAACTGTCTGGGTCGGAACCTGAGGGGCAAAACCATATAACCAAGTAAGACAATTCTTTATTTATTTTTGATATATGTTTTTTACGGCACCAACACCATTGTAGTAATGGAATGGGGTATCTAACAACAGTGTTCATGCATGTTATAACTTAATTCATTTCAGACAAGTTACGTAAGAAAGAATCCAACCCCAAGCAATCAATGTAAATCACCAATCGGTACAAGCCATTTGTCCAAAGAACTAACAGCTATAATTAAGTAATCCTAAACAGTGAAATCATACAATTTGAATATTTGAAGAAAAAGTTGAGTTTAAGGGTAGTTGAGTGAGTGTGTGTATATATATACACTACAAAAAAAAATCAGCTTTGGCGACTAAATTTTTAGTCGTCAAAAGTCCTTTTTTAGTCGCCAAAAGTCGGATTTTCACTTTCGCCGACTAAATAATTTCGTCGCCGGTTTTGTCGTTAATATGTGGTCGCAGATGGAATTGGCGACTAAAAGAGTGTTAGTCGCCAAAAGTAAGTAAAACAGTGACCAACTCATTTGTCGGCAATACTGAATTCTTTTTTTGGAAATTTTGCATTTGGCAACTAAACTTTCAGTCGCCAAAAGTCAAATTTTTTTTTTTAATTTTTACCTTTGCCGACTAAGATTTTTGTAACCAAAACCTCAATCTTTTGGCGACCACATAGTTTAGTCGCCAAAACTATATTTAAAAAAAAAAAAAAATTGCCTCAGGTGGTTCTCCCAAGGTTCGAACTTGCAACGTCCAACACTTGGACACCACGACGCCTTTAGCAACACTTGCTCCCCACTACGCCACTCTATCATCACATGAAAATTAATGCAACATATATTATTTATATACTATATTGCAAAAAAAAAAAATTGTATATATAAAAATAATTTTTTTATGTAATATATTTATGTAAAAAATTAAATATACTATAAAAAAATAGGATAGCACATTTGGCGACAATCTGAATTTTAGTCGCCAATTCTTCATTTTTTGGCTACTAATTTCTTTTCTGTCGCTAAAACAATGAAATCCTGCCTAAGGATAGCACATTTGGCGACTAAATTCAATTTTAGTCGCCAAAACTTCTACTTTGGGCGACTAAAGTGTATTTTAGTCGGCAATTCTGGACCTTTACCTACTAATTTTCTTTTTGTAGCCAAAAACCCTCATCTTTCAGCGACTAAATTGCTTTTTGTCGGCAAAACAATTATAATGGGCGACTAAACCAGTTTTTAGTCGCCAAAAGCATCACTTTTGGCTACTAAATTGTTTTAGTCGCCAAAAACCGTCAGTTTTGGCTATCAAACAACCTTTTGTCGCTAAAACTGGTAGATTTGGAGACCAAAAAACAGTTTAGTCGCTAAAACCCTGGTATTCGGCGACTAATGAATTTTAGTTGGCAAAAGTCTTCATTTTTGGCGACTAAATCCATTTTAGTCGCCATTTGTGCAACTTTCAGCGACGAAATTAAATGTTTTAGTCGCCATTGCTGCTTTTTCTTGTAGTGATATATGAATGAATGCTTTAATAAGTAGACAAAGCTTAGAGTCCAGATGCTGCTAACCTCCCAATGGAATGATGATTGGGTCCCCATCCCCCCTCTTAATTATTAGAATCTCTTACAATCAACCCCCTGCCAAACTATTACAAACACTAGTGCTACATAGAAACATACAAACCAAATCAAATTCAGAATTGGACTCAGACATTAATAATTAAACTAAGGAAAAATGCTACATTCATGAAATTTTTACCTTTGAAATTTATTATGATAGTGAGGTATGTATTGTAAATTTAAAGATTACAATGTAAGTCACAATTAGATTAACGTGGTTTATAAATATATTTTTAGCATAATGGTTTATAAATATATTTTTAGCGTATTTTTTTTTTCTTCTGAGTATGTAATATTATTGTTAAACTAACCATTAGTATTGATATAGGAGAATGAAGACATTCATAATATTGACTTGTGAGTGTTTGTGTCTCATTTTTTGTTTGGTTTTTGTGTGCGTACCTAGCAAGGCCCTTAGGACTTGTTTGATCATACGGATTATATCATATAATTAAAATTATTAATATATGTGATTCACATTCTATTATTTGGTTATAATTTTCTTTGTCTCAATTAAATTTTAATGGATATTTCATCCAACAAAAATGATAAATTTTTAAGGGAAAATTACACATCAGTGGTAATTTCATATAATTATTACCTATACATGAAAAAATTTATAATTTTAATTATTAATATTTATAAAAGTTAGCATTTATTAGCCCCTCTTTGGGAAGTGGGTTGGCTTTTTGGCTTTTTGATTTTTTTGGCTATTTTAGCCTGGGCTTAAAAGCTTGGTTTGGAAAGGACTTTTTAGCTTTTTGGCTTTTTTGAGTTTTTTTGTGAGAGAAGAATGCAATGATTATGGGTTGGATGTGATGTTTTGTTTGTTATGGCTAAAATAGCCTATTTTGTTTTTTGTGGCTAAAATAGCCAAAAAAAGCCCAAACCATGGCTTCCCAAACGAAGCCTTAATTTGTAATTATTTTTCAAAATACCCACTAAACTAAAGTTTTCTCAATTTTTAATTCTATAACTAATAAGGCAAACTAAAAGTAGACAATGGGGAATTATTTATCCGGCTAATCCAATGGGATAACCAATTCTACCCTAATCTCATGAATTCTCAATCCTTTCATTATTAATCCTATTAATCAAATAGGATCTTAAAAACCAAAAAAAAAAAAAAAAAAACAAAACAAAAAAATTTCATTCCACAATAACACTATAACAAAAAGATGATTTATAATCAAACGAAGTAAAATATTTATGGATTATCAGCTCACAATGTTCACGTGGTGCTCATGAACTAATAAAAATACTAGTAATGGATGAGTGGAGCCAATCTCACCCATTTTGATTGGTTGGATTTCATTTATCTTCTTTTATGCCATCTCATTAATTAAGAGTATATATATATATATATATTTTAATTTAAAAAATGAATATGTAAATAAGCTACTCTACATACCGCCAGAGAGTATTGTCCATTAGCACTCATAGTGTATTTGTAGAAAACCCTATCGCACCTATATCGGGATAGAAACTGAGGCTCCTGCGTATTCTGAGCGCTAAAAAATATGTTTAACTCTAATAAGGGACCATGGAGATTTGCTTAAGAAGTATATCACATACATATATAAAGGTAATAGCCGAAAATATTAAATAATTTATCTATTTTTGGCTAGATGTCGTGTTGATTTTTTTTTTTCATTGACATCTCAGAACAAACTTTTGGAGTAGTGGATTGTATTGGTGTGCCTCATGCATGCTGAGTCATTTCCACGCAATAAGCACACCTAGCTAGGTAAGGTGGGCTCACTCTTTCTGTATTGTTACAAAACACACATCGTTTTGATCCAATGTACTTGTTTTTCTATCATTGAGTAAATTACAAATTTAACTAGCTAGCTAGCTATGAATAATTGAGTACTTTTTGTGCATGTTTATTTGATTTGGTTTGGTTTGGATGTGAAGGTTATGATGGAGAAGGAGAAATGTACCAAATCAATAATATTCAATGTGGGTGGGTGCATAGTTTGGTAAAGCTGGTGCTGAAATAGGTATCCCTTTGTCACACCACTTTAGTGTTGAGAACTAATCAAAGTGTTGAGAGATTGAAAGAGAGAAAAGATTCATGACCACAAGGAGTTATAAAGCCTATTATTTTACCGATCAAAAAAAAAAAAAAAAAAAAGCCTATTATTTTACCAATATACTTCTCATTTTCATATTATTATTACTATCTGTTTTAATTACCTACTATGCAATAACCGCAGTTGCAACGAATTCCTTGAACACGTTTTTGTGCCTTTTTTCAACACAAATTTTAAAATTACCATACGCACTTTATCTTTAGCATTTGGAGAATTTTTCATAAATGAGGGGCATGTTCTGGGTATTCATTTTTGTGCCTTTTTTTTAGCACAAATTTCGTTGCATCATTTTGAGGAGATTAAATCACTGAATACATCTGAAATTGTGTGTTTCGGAGTTTCTCATGATCTACTTCATTCCAGTAATAAGGGGCATGTTTTGAGAATACGTTTTCATATTTTCTTTCTAATACAGATTTTGTCACACCATTTCAAAGAGATTGAATTACTGAGTCTCATCTTTTGTGTTTGAGTGTTTCTCATGGTCTACTTTCTCTCTTGTAAGATATGAAGGATATCTTCCAATAACAGATTTTCATGCCATTTTGTTGTACAAATTTTGAAATTGTAAATGCACTTATATTGTAAAATAAATAAAATATGGTAGAAAAATACATAGAAAGTTGGCATGAAAGAGGAGAGTTGAAAGTATTGGGATCTAAGGAAATGAAGTAAGCAACCCACGTGACACCAACTTTCTAGCACGCCAAACAATAACTCTTTCACTTCCTTCAAGTTTCATTGATTTGATATATCCAATCCGGGAGAGTTTTACAGTTGATTGAGAAGTGTCGTATTGATTGGTGCAACTCAATATGGGTTTCAATTCCAATGATTTGAATAATTTATTTAAGGGTAAATTATATTTTTTAAAATTTAGTGAAAATATGATCAGTTTTATAATTTTAATATAATCATCGTTCAAAACTAATTTTAAAGATAAATATATATTTTAGTAAGATAAATATGATAATATCATTTTTTTCATTCGTATGATTAATGATTTATGGATAAAAAAAGATTTAAGTGTTAAGTGAATTATCTTGAGATAAGTCAGTGTAATTATGATAAAAATATAAGACTAATTGTATTTTTTTTTCAAATAATTAAATTGATCTGAGATTTTGTTTTTGAAAAAACTATATCAAAATATTATATAATTTAGATTATTCTAATTTTGTATGAATAATTTATAGGGCGCTTGAGTGATAAATCCATTTTTGAATTTTATTTGTCCAAAACTCTTGGTGCTATAATATTTTGTCCAAAATGACAAGCACTCACAAAATGACCAAACTACCCACATATATACATGCTACTGAATCGAAACCAAACCAAACCCAACACCCTCTCTTTGCTCTTTGCTCTCTGCTCTCTGCCTTCTCTTCTTCCATTTCCAGATTAGGGTTTCATTCTCCATCGTAATCACCGTTGGTGGCGACCACAAAACCTCAACCCTTTCGCTCTACACTTTCTCTCTCCTCTTCGACCTAGTTGCCACCCCACAAAACCTTAACCTTCTCTTTGTTACACTTTCTCCTCTTCGATCTCATCCAAGCATACACATTCTCTCTCTCTCTCTCTTTTCTCTTCATTTCTTCATTTTCGATGGATATACCGCCACTGCTGCCACCACCACCACATCCTCTCTTCTCTTCCACAACTTGCCAGCGACGAAGCTAGTATGTATCTGTGCACATGTTTCAAAAACCCAAGCGCAACCCTCAACTTTTGTTGTCAACGATCACGCCTATCTCTTTTCGCCCTTGCACCACCACTCCATCATGATTCTCTTTTTGCTCAGGTGCTCTCCTCTTCCACAACTCGCTAGTGACGAATCTAGTATGTATTTGTGTGTCTATGCATACGCTTCTTGATTTGCTTTTTAAATTTTTTTTTTATATTTTAATTTAGTTGTTTGGTATATCCAGTGAATTCATACAATATATCTATTGTGTTATTGTAATTAATTATTATTATTATTTTTTTTGTTGAACAAATGTTGATCTTTGTGAAAAACCTAATTGGAAGCAACAGATAGAGAAAGAAAAATATGAGGAGTGAGTGTGTGTGTGAGAGAGAGAGAGAGAGAGAGAGAGAGAGACTTTCTAGCATAGAATTAGGAAAAAAATTGAACAGATAGATAGAAGAACAGAGAGATAGAATTTAGGGAAAGAAACTGAACAGATAGTCAAAAAATTTGAACAAATAGATATAAAATTGAATAGATAGATAGAATTTAGGAAAAAAAATTGAACAGATAGTCAAAAAATTTGAACAGATAGAAAATAATTTGAATAGACAGATATAAATTTAAATAGATAGTCAATGAAAAATCAAACAGATAAAAAAGTCCAGAGATAAAATTGGAAACAAAATATTCTTCAGTACTTTTTACCAAACTATTTCACAAAATGTGAACCTCTTATCAACAAAAAAAAAAAAAACTATTAAATCTAATGCCTTATACCTTTTTTAAATTGAATTTATCACTAATTTTCTCTAATATATATATATATATATATAAGGTATAAAATACACTATTTAAATAAAAAAAGTTGGTGAAACCAAACAACACTGTTGAAATAGTAAATCGGAGAGAATCATTTCAGATCCATCCTGCTCAAGTTGCCAAAAACAAAAAAGGGCAAAAAAACAGTAAAGATAATACTTTCGCTGCCGACTGATCTGCACAGAAAGTCGTTAAATGTCAAAAGGCACTTTAGAAACTGATGAGCAAACAATAGTGATCGCGCCTACAAATTTAGAATATAAGGTAAACTACATTATTAGTCTTTATAATTTAAGTAAAATATTATTTTAATTTTTATAGTAATTAAATTTGAATAATTAATTCTTATATTTGTTATTTTGTTGTAATGTGATCCTTCTGAATTTGAAATGAAAAAAAAAAAAACAAACGATATGCAAAACTAGAGGGAGTAGAATGAAATTCAAAATAAATTATAAAAGATGTAATTTATTATTTTAAATTTTACTTTAGTCCCTCTAATTTTGTATATATATATATATTTTTCTGTTTGAAAGGTTAATAACACACAACAAATGGACCACATTACAACAAAATTAGAAGTGTAAACACATTATTCAAATTAAAATTATAAAAACTAAGGTGAAATTTTACTCCAACTAAATTAGTCATTGGTGTAATTTATCCGAAAATTTATTACCTAGAATTACGTAGCCAGTTTCTACAACATAATTAGTATTATGCATGCATAAATGCTAACGTGTATTCAGAAGATATTATTTAATATTAAAATTGAGATGAAAAATATATTAAAAATAAATGAAAATATTAAAAAATATATTAATTTAAATCAAAGTGTATTAAATTCTGTTAGGTTTTTATTCTTGGCAATCCTGTTTGACAAAAACCCTTTCAGTTGTAATTTTATTTGATCTTTTATTTTAGTGAGACTATGAGTTTTAGATGCGAATCCAACCCGATTTGTGCCTATGTACAGGAATTTGTGATCTTAATCCTATTATATTTGCCACTTCGTTGACTATGCCACTTTGCAGTTGAAGTTGTTTTTTCGCTCGAGCAGTCATTCCTGCACTCAAGCGGAGATCGCGACATTTTAGAAGTTTCACTCGCCTGCAAAAGTACTGGGAGTTGTTTTTTTTTCCCGCTCGAGTGGCTATTCATGCGCTCGAGCGTAGATCCTGTTTTGTTACACGTATTTTAGTCACTCCGCTCGAGCAGCTATTCTTGCGTTTGAGCGGAAATCGCGGCCCTATTTTCTATAAATATGTAGTTCTATCAGATTTTAGGGTGACGACTTCCAGATCTTCTTCTTGGGTATTAGGGTTTCTTTTGGAACTTCTTTACTTGTTTCCCATGATATTTGTGAGAGTTTAAATGATGAATTGGGTGGATTATATCAAAGAGTTTGTTTGTTTTATTTATTCAATACAATATTCTTCGGTGGATTCCGGAGTGACTTATCGTCGTGGATTCGACATCGGCGTTGTGGATTTAACGTTGGGCAAGATAATTCCAAGGTGAAGACGGGGCTGGAAGAGGCACATAGGGGTCGGTTCGATTTGGGCGTGAATTCGTTAGTAATTGAGAGTACACTTGTGTAATTTCTTTGTGTTTTCTTAGTGGATTGTTTTGTGACTTTGACCTGCCCTTTTTTTTTTTATTTATCACAATTGGAGGCACTCAAATTGTGATTTTTTCACGTTAAAATTATTGTGTCGATTTGTCTTGATTGTTTAACTGGGATTGTTACTTATTGCTTAAAATTGACACATAATCACAAATCAGTATCTCCGAGAATTTTAGATTTTTCAAATTCAATAGAAAGTGTTTCTTGCTGTTCAATGTTATTATTTTCTTATACTGAAATTAGTTAAAATGTCCATAAACTAACCCAAATATTCGGTTATACAAAAAAAAATCAACACCCTTATATATCTGGTAATCACAAATGGTTATCTATTCCATCACACAGTGTTTGCTTTGAGATGTTTGACGGAGAATCAACAATTACTTTTAGGGATATTTTGCTCTAGGCACGCTCTCTTGGCATGCTCCAGTTACAATGCTCGTGGCATTTGGTTATAGTTTATTATAGTATTAATTTTGTCGTTAGTAATGATTCATTGTCATGTTAGTTATGATATTATTTTAGTTATGATCCAAAATATCTTTAGTTATGTTTTATGTAGTGTTTGGTTATGACTCATTTTTTTTTTAAAAATTATGATCCTAAAAGGATTCATATATGATATTTATGAAAATTAGTTCCAAATATCTTAACTTAAATATGGTACACACCCCTTTGATGGTGTACCATAACAAAACCCGTAAGTTTAATTCACGTGAATAATAGCAATATGGTACACTTCAAATTTAAAAAAAAAAATGTGTATTATAAAATTTTCTTAACAATAAACAGAAGTTTATGAATATGACTACTAATTTACCTCAGGAGAAATGTGGCCATGTATGTGATTGTGGCCGTGGCCAAAAAATATATATAGCATTTCTTAAAATAAAAAAAAGTTAATATTAATGAAAAATAGTATATTGCCAATTATTTTTGTTACTATTTTGTTTCATCCCATAATATAAAATGGTAAAAATCTTATAATAAATCTCTCTCGAATCACTAATACTCTCTTTAAGACTAATTCTCTCCATTTTGTAATTATAATAGAAGATATCCATTACATTATCTAAGGGTTAAGAAGTACCGTTTTGATACTTTTTGCTCTTGTCCCCCATTATTGATGTATTTCATTTATATCATAATTGGTTTTCATCAATAAAAGCTTTTCCTTCTTTTTTGTTGATTGAAAAAATAAAAATAAAAATAAACTAGGAGTTGCGAAATAATCATTATAAACTCTTGAATAATTTGAAGTGAAGAGGATGACAATCCCTCTCGAGACTTAATTAGAAATTTAACCCAATAACATTTTGTCACCTCTCAGTAGAATTTGAAAGTTCAACTATCACCAAAGATGAAAGATGATAACAATTCTTTTAACTCGTATATCTGTAGAACTTGTCACAAGTTGCACTCGTTGCAGATTCACTTGTTCCTGCAATTTAGCAACTCTCTTCGCCACATTTTTAAGAATAAACTAGCCTTGGCCCCAACCCTTACTTCTCTCTACATTCTACAACCTAACAAATATTAATATTAAAGAAAAAATTCAAGTAACGAAGTTTGATTGTTTCTATGGTTAGTTAGTGGCCCTGCATGTGCTCAGGAATCACAGAGTTCACTTTATGTATAGGATAATTATCGCACCGCCCACACCCCTACCCCATTAAAATCTTATATATATAGATATTCTTATTATTCTTTAGTGTGTATATAAATACCATCTCACCATCCTTTTCTTAGTCCTCCCTCTCCTCTTTTACCTTCATCTGAGAGCTCTTCCTCTCTTTTTTAGAAACTTTCATAGCTTTCTTTGGTTTCTATTTTGGGATTAGCCAAATGGGTGAAGAAGCTAAACAGGTAATGTAATAATGTAAATAATTCAGCTTCTGCATTTTCTTTATTTTTTTTCTTTTCAGTTTTCAGATCTTTTTAATGCTAGTTCGGTGTTTTGATAAACACTCTAAATTTTATACAAAAAATTCAAACAGAATAATGTGACATTTTTGAATGAATATAATTGAACCGTATAATTTGTATTGAGTTTCTATATACAGATTTTGTTTGTATAGCATTATCCTTACAAAAGTGGAATGGACAGGAACAAGCCAAGGCAGAAGATAATAAGCCTACTGAAGAAAAGAAAGAAGAGAAGGCAGAGGAGGAGAAGAAAGAAGAAAAGGCAGAAGAGCCAAAGCCACCTGAGCCTTTCGTGTTATTCGTCGACTTGCATTGTGTGGGATGTGCAAAGAAGATTGAGAGATCCATCTTGAGGATAAGAGGTCTCTCTCTCTCTCTCTCTCTCTCTTCATGTACTTTTGATCTTTTAAGGAAGTACAAAAATTGTGACTAAATGAATTAGGTTTCGTTCGACAACTACATATTTTAGTTACGAAGTTATTATAAATTATCACATTACTTTTTATATCTTTTCATAAAAAAATTAAAGGATTATTAAAATAATTTGTTTTCAAACGAGGCTTTAGTTTTAGTATTCGCTCTCTCCGTGTGTATACATGCACTAAAAGCATGTGGTTAATGAACAGGTGTTGAAGGAGTGGTGATTGATATGTCGCAAAACCAAGTGACAATCAAAGGAGTAGTTGAGCCTCAAGCTATATGTACAAAGATAATGCAGAAAACCAAGAGAAGAGCACAAGTCCTGTCCCCATTACCTGCTGCTGAGGGTGAACCTATACCCGAAGTCATTAATTCACAGGTCTCATTCTGTGTGTACAGAAACCGATCTTAAAATTAATAATGAAAAAATAGATTTTGTGAATTTATCTTTTTTCGAGCTGAAGTATTGTGGTCTGTTGTTGCTTCAGGTTAGTGGATTGACAACTGTGGAACTCAATGTGAACATGCACTGTGAGGCTTGTGCTGAGCAACTCAAGAGAAAGATACTCAAAATGAGAGGTAATATAGTTTATGCTAATTGGAAAAATGGTATACACAATTTCATACAAAAATCAAAATATAAAATAATGTGAGAGTCATATTTTTAGAAGGGTAATAATGTGCAAACAAAATGTTCATATAAAGTTATCATACAAAATAATGTGTCATTTATTGGTGCTTTCATTTCAAATTAGAAAATAATTCTACTATTTTGATTGATAATTTCAAAAGTCTATCAAATTAAAATTTTATTATTGTGATCGATAATTTTAAAATTCTACTACCACATCATTGCTGATGTGTTTGTTAATGATTATTATTTTTTCGGTAAATTATGCAAATGGTCACTATAGTTTGAACGATATATCAATTTGGTCTCTAATGTTTTAATTTGCTCGATTTTGCTCTTTAATTTAACAGATTGTGTTATTTTAGTCCAATAAATAACGTACGGTTGTTAAGTTTGGTGGACGAAAAGTCTATACAATGTGTCAATTTGGTCCATAACACAATGTGTCAATTTGGTCCTTATTGTTTTGATTTGCTTGATTTTAACATGGACCAAATTGACACATTGTGTAAACTACATGGACTAAATTGACACATAGTTTGACTTTTCGTCCACCAAACTTAACAACCGTTATTTATCGGACTAAAATGACACAATTCGTTAAATTAAGAAGCAAATAAACAACATGACTAAATTGACACATTGTATAAACTATATGGATTGTGTGTATAATTTACCCTTATTTTTTTTTTTTCAAATGATAGAACATTTTTTTTTTCAAATGATAGAACAATGTTTTTTAACAATAATCAGATATTGGTATTTGTACCCTTTTTTTAATGAAAGGAACTTACCATTTTGACCTTCAAATTTTTATTTTATTTTATTTTTATTTTTATTTTTTATTTTTATTTTTATTTTTATTTTATTATTATTATTTTTTTGGGATATACATACAAAAGAATAACTTCAGTGAATGTCACAAAATCAAGCCAATTGTAGTGTGAATTGCGAACTGAAATTTATAGCAGCTATTTGGTGCTCCCCACCATCACGCCACTCACAATTGAGAAAAAAGATAAATATTCCAAAAAATTATTTTAAAAATAAAGTGTATGATATGAATTCAAACTTACTTAGTGTCATTTGTGTTACGTTTTGAATAAATTTGATTCATATATTTAATTTTCAAAATAATATTTAGATAATGTAGCTCATGCTTGTGGGTCCTATCTCTTCAACTCATTATACCAAAAATTATTAAGTTCGCCTTAAATTCCAGCCTGGCTGGTCGTGTTCTTGTTCAATGGCATCAATTATGACCATTTTTGTAATTTACTTATTTTTTTTAAAAGAAAAAACGTCACACCCTTGTTATCGAGTTAACATACTCACTAAAAATGTTTTCTCATCAGACACAACTGACTGAATTCATAT
The DNA here is from genome assembly GCA_025200525.1 of Camellia lanceoleosa. NCBI lineage: Eukaryota > Viridiplantae > Streptophyta > Magnoliopsida > Ericales > Theaceae > Camellia > Camellia lanceoleosa. Next base: position 113,293,071 of record CM045758.1, on the reverse strand, counting down.
AAATCTGTCTAGAATAACACTACTCTTATTTAGGCGGTGTTTGGGAACCTTTATTTTAGCCTTAAATTGCAAAAAAACTTTTAAACTTAAAATAGCTAAAAAGTCAAAAAATTTAAAAAAAAACCACTTCCCAAACACTTACTTAATATGAATTTTATTGTCATATATCTAAATATGAGAAAAAAACAACAAAAAAACAAAGATTATGTATAGCATTACTTTATTAGATAGTCTTTGATGTGGTGTTAATCAAGCTAAGTATCAGAATACTATATACTCACAATTTTTACCAGAAGCATTAATGTGTGGGTTTTATTCATTATAGACTCCATAATATATCAACTAGATCTCAACTACACTTCTCTTTTCTGCATAGATTTCTTAGCAATTTTTCCTTATTACATTGGTTAACAGTTTCATCATATGTGATATTTGTTTGCATTGCAGGAGTAAAAACTGCGACGACTGAGCTGAGCACTGGAAAAGTCACAGTGACTGGCACAATGGATGCAAACAGGCTGGTCGATTATGTTTACAGACGCACCAAAAAGCAAGCCAAAATAGTTCCCCAGCCTGAGCCCGAAAAACCTGATGCAGAAGCAGAAAAGCCCGAGGAGAAAAAAGAAGCAGAAAAGCCAGCTAAAGAACCGAAACCAAAAGAGAAGAAGGAAGGAGAAGAAGCTGCAGCCGAGAAAAAAGAAGGCGGCGGCGGTGGCGAGAAGCCACCGGAAGAAGAAAAGAAAGAAGGTGGTGAGAACAAAGAAGAGAAAGGTGGGGGTGAGAACAATAAGGAAGAGCCAAATATTATTACTGATGAACAAAGCATTCAGAGAATGATGTATTATTATCAGCCCCTTTATGTCATTGAGAGAATCCCACCTCCACAGCTCTTCTCTGATGAAAACCCTAATGCTTGTTGCATTACTTGATTGAAAATTCATGGTCATCACAAACTTTGATGATCATATGATAATGACTCCCCAATTGTACTTCTCTGTTCTCTATGATAATACATAGAAGAAAAATATAATCATTATTCTGTATTTTATGTATTTTGTTTTTGTTTTTGATTTTTTTTATTGCCTATCTATTCAGATATATGCATGCACAGTGTCCATTTGGAAAGTGAGCAAGAAGCTGCGTTTTGCAGCATTCCAAAAAAATCAACAAGCAACATAAAAGAGCAAGCAGGTTGATTTGGGAATGGTCAAAAACGCAAGTGATGAATTTACGTAATTGCCCTCCATGAAATTAGATAATTGTTCAAACAACCATATGGGTTAAAAAGTAAATTTTCTAAGTTTGGTGGGATATTTTGGTCATTTTAATGTTTTTTTTGATCGACAAATAAAATCATTATTGATGAAAGTAACCAAAAAGATATATAATATCAATAAAGAGGAGCTTAGAGCTATGAAGCTCCAAGCGTCGATTGGTGAGAAACCAACAAACAAGACAAAAAGAAGAAAAAGAAAGGCATCCTGACTAACAACCAAAGCTGCAGAGGGAAAAACAAAACAAAAGCAGATCTAACACCAAAACTAGGCAACAGACTACACAACATTTGGACAACCACAGGTGGTGATCAAGATATTCTAAACAAAGAATTCAGATCAGCATATACAGCTAACAAAACTCAGCTAGAGATCAGTCCCCAGAGCTAGCTGACTACACAATTTGTGGCACTTCTCCCCTGAATCTATTGTAGATATGCTTCAAATTTGCACCAACATTATCACCAAAACTCAACACAGATACAAAGCTGGATGAAGTCTCTAGGAGCCCAGACACAACTCCCTTGGATCCAACTGACTACACCTCTGCCCTCAAATCAGAAACTACCACCATACCTTATATCAGTATAACCACACCACATAGATGCAGAGCTTGTCATTACATCAGAATTTCAACACACAAAATTTCAAAATTTCAACACACAAAACTTCAGTACTCACAGCACACAGATTCAGTGCTACAGAAGCACACACCAGCAATCAACCTCAAAATTTAAACAAGAGGATGTAGAAATACCCCAAGCTAACACTCCAAAAAAACACAACAGACCCAACAACAATAGCAGACCTCAGCAGTCCAACACATACCAAGTACCATTGCCTATCATCCATACAACCATTGCCTATCAGCTTAACACACAAACCTTCAATACACATAGCACACAGATTCAGAGCTATAGAAGCGCACACCAGCAATCCACTTCAAAATTTAAACAGATAGATGCAGAAATACCCCAAGCTAACCCAACAGCAATAGCAGACCTCAGTAGTCCAACATATACCATCTACCACTACCTATCGCCAGAGACCTCCCAAGCACCTCCTAATTTGCCTCGATTAAGACAATACTAAAATCCTGCATAGAAAAATGAAAATCTCTGAGGTATGGATTTACCCAAAAAGCGATCCTATACTTAATTAAGTCGTAGAGATCCTCCAAATTAGGGTGAGTTGCTCTGAAAACACAATCATTCTTGCATCTCTAGACTGACCACATTACTGCCAAAGGAATTGCTCCCTCAAATCATCCTTTCTTTCTTCTTTAACTTTCCCCCTACCCACCACAGGAGAATACTCTCCACAGAATATGGCAAAGCAGTCTGGACATCCCACCACTTAAGTATTTCAGCCCAGATCTTCCACACAAATGGACACCAAATTAAGACATGGTTCATTGATTCACTTTCACTATTACAAAACACACAGAATGTGGGGCCATTTTGACTGATCACACCCAGCTTTTGTAGAAACTCCCTGGTCTTGATTCTTCTTTTCCAAGCAAACCAACCAAACACCTGCACCTTAGGAGGGACATATTTGAGCCATAACAATTTAGTTATACTCAGGGTAGCACCAGCATTATCCACAACAAACTTATACAAATCTGTTGCTTTTAGAACCCTAAGAGATGAAGCTGACCAAACTGGTTGATCTACACACTCTACACATACAGCAGGGGCTGCCACCAAGAAATTATTGAGCCTAACCAATTCCAGCACCTCTCATTCATATAGCTCTCTTCTAAAATCAAAGGACCAAGCACTTGTTATGGTTTTCTTATCAACCAAAACTCTTAAGGACTCCTTTTTTTTCCAAAAATAACCTATACAAGGTTGGGAATTTATCTTTCAAACACACAGATTGATACCAAGCATCTGACCAAAATCTGATCCTCTTCCCATCCCCTACTTTTAATTGGAAGTGATGCAAATAAAACTCTTTTAAGCTACTGCACTGCTCGGCAACCGAGATAATTCCATTCCAAACTGTTGAGTACCTATTGGATGGGTTTAAAGATGGAAACCAACTAGCCACCTTCAACTTATATCTACTACAAATGACCCTTTTCCACAAACCATCCTTTTCACTACCAAGCCTCCACCACCACTTAATTAGTAAGCAGTTATTTACATCCCTCAAGTTTCTAATGCCCACACCACCTTGATCCATTCTTTTTGACATTTCCTCCCATTTTATCATGTGAATTTTCCTTTTCACATCAGACCCACCCCATAAGAAATTAACTTGAAGCTTCTCCAACTCTTTAGCAACCCCTTCAAGCATTTTAAACCATGATAAATAGAACAACGGCAAAATTTGATTCTTGTTTCAACAAGTATTAACTTCCCCGCAAAAGACAACATCTTCCTCTTCCAACCAGCTAGTTTGGTTTTCACTTTATCCACTACTGGTTTCCAAGTGGCTATCCTCCTTAGATTAGCTCCTAATGGCATCCCTAGATAAGAAAGTGGCAAAGATTTTATTTTGCAATTTAGGACTGCAGCCATAGCATTCATTAACTCTGCAAAAACACCCACACCATATATCACACTCTTGTGAAAGTTTATTTTCAAACCAGACATGATTTCAAAGCACCTTAGCACCCTTTTTAATTTCCTCACCTCCTTCACCTCTGCTTCACTGAATAAAAGTGAGTTATTCACAAACTGTAAGTGAGTTAACACCACATCCTCACACCCTACTTTTACCCCTTTGATTAGGTTTAACTCACAAGCTCTGCTCAACAACATATGTAAGCCTTTAGCTACTAAATTAAACCGAAAAGGGGACAGGGGGTCACCTTGCCTTAGACCCCTTTGAGGGCTAAACTCTTCGGTAGGGGAACCATTGACGAGAACTGAGACCCTTGCAGTTGTAACACACTCCTTCATCCAATTAATCCATTTAGCTCCAAGCCCAAACTTAGAGAACATATCAAACAGGAAACCCCAATTAATGGAATCATATGCTTTTTCAAAATCTAACTTAATAAGCACACCCTTCTTCTTGGCCTTCTTCCAACCCTCAACAACCTCATTAGCAACTAGTACACCATCTAGAATATTCCTTCCGCTTAAGAATGCAGACTGAGGCTCACTAATGATATGTGGCATTATGGATTTCAATCTATTTGCCAGCAGTTTTGCTATGATCTTGTACATTGAGCCAACCAAACTTATTAGTCTGTAATCAGAAAGCCCTGATGGATTATCCCTCTTCGGAATGAGGGTTATGAAAGAGCTATTTATACCTTTAAACAATTTACCATTCGTATGAAATTCTTTCACAAAATTAATGACATCGCCCTTCATAACTTTCCAAAACTTCTGAAAACACAGCAAATTAAATCCATCAGGACTTGGTGCTTTATTCCCATCGCAATCCATCACTGCAGATTTAATTTCTAATTCTGTAATTTTTGCTTCAAGCAAACCGAAACACACCCTGCCTTCAACTGATGGAAACTGACCCCCCAGCACAGGTCTTGAGGGCCAAAGTTCTAAATACTGTAACTTAAAAAATTCAAGCACTTTACTCTTCACTTGACTTGGATCTTCAAACACCACGTCCCCTTCTATAATAGAATTTATCTCATTTCTTATTGTTCTACACTTTGAAACTACATGGAAAAATCTTGTATTTTTGTCCCCTTTCATGGCCTAGTTGAGCCTAGACTTTTGCAGCCATAACTATTCCACCATCCTACTCAATCGCCACATTTCAGTTCTAGCTTCACTTCTCTTAGCTTTTTCCTCACCATCAAGGTCTCTAACCTCAGCCAGCAGATCAAAGCTATGAAGCTCACTCTCTACTAACTTCAATTTATTTATAACATTACCAAATACCTCCACATTCCAACTTTTAAGAGCATTTTTCAAGATCTTTAGCTTCTGTGCCAGAATAAACCCAGCCCATCCCTCAACTTTGTCTCTTCTCATTTAAACTCCCAAAAACTCCTAAGGTTTTTGTGTAAGAACCAGGCATTTAGAACCCTAAAAGGCTTTGGGCCCCAGTCCCCCTCATCCTCCATCACAAGGAGAGAGCGTGATCGAGACCAATCGAGGCTCTTCTACAACTTTAATTTGAACACCTCCAGCCATTTTGGATCTACAAACACTCTATCTATTTTGCTCCACTTCTCACCAGCAATTGAATTGCACCAAGTGAATCTCCTTTCAAGTAAAGGTAAGTCAGAAACCTCACACTTGTCAATGAACTCATTAAATTCTTTCATGCCTCTATCTTTCCTTGAGCACCCTCTCATTTCCCCAATCTGTCTAATCTCATTGAAGTCTCCTCCTAAACACCAAGGATTAGGAAATTCCTTCTTCAATTTCAATAGACAATTCCACAACTTCCCTCTTGAACTCACATCATTAGGTGCATAGATGTTTAGAATAGTACAATTGAACTGATGAAAGATAGTACCTAATAATAAAATGAATCTTCTATTATTGCAGCAGTCCTTCACTTGGAATACATTTGGGTTCCATATACACAATAATCCTTCTGCCGAGTCCACAGCATCCACCACCATAAACTCCATTTTGGCCCTAACCCATACAGATCTGACATCTTCCTCTGATAGTTCTGATTTTTTTGTCTCTTGAAACAGTACAATATCTACATTCCTCTCCTTTAAGAGCTTCTTAACTTTGCCTCTCTTCTTCATCCTCTCCAACCGTCTAACATTCCATGAAAGAAACTTCATAATTGACCATGTTTACACCTATTTGCCCTCTTGTTGGTGTACTTTATACCCCAACTTTCTTCCTCCCTTCAATACGCTCCATATCCTTCAATTCGAGATCCACTATTTCTTTCACCACTTTAGCTCTCTTACCATTAAACTGCATCCTGAGAACTTTTCCCATTTTTACGGTTGCTTCGACTTCATCCAGTACAAACCTCCCTTTGTTAACTCCACCCTTTATTGAAGCAGATAGGGATATTGCCGCCACTGCTGCACGCCAAGCTACAGCCTTAGTCACGGCTCTACTAGTTGAAGCACCTTTGTTCCCATACTTCCTCATCATCTCGAAGGGTCTTCTCCTTAGAATGTTCTGATTAGAATTTCTCCTGCTGCTACTCTTTACCTTTTCCTTCCCCATCCTATGTCTTGAATGTCTACAACTTGGCTCATTCTCTTGGGTTTCAGAGAGGCTTGACAATCTCCCACAAGGCCCTACTTCAACAAATTTAATTTTTTTAGATAACTCATACTTTGACCTAGTTTCTGTTTGCTGACCTAATTTAATTTGACCCACCCACCTACCTTAATATATTATTCTGGCCCAAAACCACTTCTATATTCACACCAGGCCTTTCAAGACTTGGTCCTCCAAGACTTTTAACAAAACCTGGCATACACACTTGGTTCTCCAGACCCTGACTGACAACCGTCTCCTCTTTAGATTCGATCATCTGGCTTCGCACTTCCATCATTTCTTTGCAAGGCTCCCCATCACTTCGAACTTGTTGAGCTTCTTCTACACGCCTCCAGCATGCCACGTTATCCACCTGCATGCTCCTGCTACAACCACTTGGCCTGATTTCTTAGTCTACTCCATAGCCAACCTCCAGGTCAGCAGCTGACTCATCCTCCATATCAACACCATCATCTTCTTTCTTCCTGCAATTTCTATCCTCACTTTGGTCCCCTAGCACATTTGAACTACCAAACTCATCTACATCTTGAAACTTATGACATCTACATGTAAATTTCACAATTCTCACAATTACCACCTGTTCTTCACAAACTCTTACTGGAAATACCATCCTTCTGCATTCCAGTTTCACAACTGAATTTATGGGATCTATTCATTTAGTGGAGACCTTAATCTTGGCACACAAAGGATAGTGGTTGGCCTGACCTTCTTCAACACACAAAGACCTACCCCTGCACCCCACCTATCTTTACGAGATTAGAACTATTCCACAGATGTAATGGAATGCCATAGCAACTTATCTATGCACATCTTTCTGCTCCAAGACTACCTTGAGTCTTCCTTCAAAGAATATCTTCACACCAATCCAAGATCGGCTCCTTAATAGGCGATATTTTTGTCCCTCTCCTCATTTGATTTAAATGTGATGACCACATCTCTTCCCCCACTTTTCCTCACCATGATATCCTCCATTCCTATTGCTGCCAATTCTTTTCTCAGGCTAACATTAGGATATTGGGCCTTCAATCTTACGATGATACTCTCAAACAACCATCCATTTCCTGCCTCATCTGCCTTTAGTAAGATGTTCCCTATTTCCCCGCTATTTTTCCTTCCACAGCCTCTACATAGGATCTCCTATCTCTGATACCATGAACCCCAACTCTAACCGCTCCACCTTGAACGACATTAGCTACTAGTCTCCGCACTTAATTATTTAATGGTAGCCTTACATCTTCATCGACTGCCTTTTCCTTTCCAAACTCTGCGTGATTTACCTGTAATGGTCGATCATCCACCCATAGGCCATTGGCCTACTGTACCGTTATCTTAGCTGCCACAAAGCAATCAAATCTCACAAAGCCACATCTTGTGTTAGTAACCTTTCGTCTCTTTTGCGGTATGAAAACATCTTGCACCACTCCAAACTTTGTAAACCAATTGAACAAATCCTTAGGGCTCAGCGATGCTGGTAGGTTGTCCACAAACACAGTGAACACACATGCATTTCCTCTTGACCTCCATGGTCCTGATCTTCCTAATGTGATGTGACACCATAAATAAATATTATACAAAAAGGCAAAAAAAGTAACTTTTTACCAACTTCCCAAATCACTTTCTAAAAAAATCAAAAACTTAATAAAAAGTCAAAAGTTAACTTTTTACCATTTTTTCAAAGCACAATCCTTTTAATGTAAGTCCCATACTTGCTTTTTATCATGGGATTATCAGGGTGGTCACAACACTAACTATGGATTGTGAATCTAAATGTGATGTAAACATATATGCATAAGCCAAAGGCGCACACTATACATATTAGAGGAAAGTCGGAAAACATTTATTAATTTTGGGAGAGAAAAGTGGGACAATTTTATTTAGTAGTTTCGGAGTATCATATAACATTGTTTAGTAGCGTTTCAATCATATAGTGAAATTTTTTACGGATAAGACAAGTTCACTCATCTTTGTTATGTATTTAGGAAATAAAGACTGACATACTTGAGCTATATTTGAATCTTAGATTTGGATAAAAATATAAAAAAGAAAATGTAAGAAAAACATAAATGAAATATAGACTGACTTTATATTCATTTCTCTTTTCAAATTTATACACAAGTCTATGATCAAAATATAGTTTTATTATTGTTGTGATTCTCATTGACTAATCCATCCAAGACACTAAAACACTGCAGCTGGATTTATATACCAACCAGCCAAACAAAAGAATTTGAGGACATTCCTGTTTACCTATTGATTTCATCATGATGAGAATAGAGAGGCAACAGAGAAATTTAATATTAATTTCATGGAATCTGACAAAGTTTCAGGAGCAGCAGCATATAATAAAGGGAAGGAATTTACTGGGGAAAAAAAAAAAAAAAAAAAAGATTAAACACTTCCATACAAGAGCAGATTCAAACTAACATGGGACACACCCACCATTACAAGGACCACTAGTACTTACTATTTGGAGTAAATTAAGCCAATGACCTTGCCATATTAGCAGCTGTGGAGCAAAGCTAACAACATTTAGTAACATCTGAAAGTATTTCTTTTCAGTTTGAAGATATTTCCTTTATTTAAGTTATTTATTTATTTTTTATATATATATTGTATGCAACAAACAATTTGACACAAGAATCTCAAAAAACTAAAAAAATAAATTAAAAGGTTTACATTTAACTTACAACAAACATATATATATATATATATATATTTATAAGAGCTCTCAGTAAATGTAGGGCACAAAATATGTGGAATTATGAGCAATTATTCACTAATCTTAGAATTTTATGAGTTATTGTCTATATGGTGTTCTAAATCAGCATTTTATAAATAAAAAAAAAATAAAATAAATAAAACGTTTGCATATATATATATATATATTATTTTTTTATTTTCATAGGATTCCAATATCCGACTATTTCAAATTGCCTTCTCCCCAAACAAAGTACTGAAAAAATTAAGCGCATAATATAACAAATAGTAGAGGATGTGGACAGAGATTGGGGACATGACATGACATAGCATCTCGTCTCATTCATTCTTAAAAGCAGTCTTCTTTAATTATTAAGATTTGATCTAATTCTTCTTTTCTTTGCCTAATTATTATTCACACTATATGTGGGCTTGTGAAATGCACATGAACCGCAGGGGCAAAAAGACTGTTGAATAACATGCAATTGTATTATATGTAAATAATATTGTATCCGTTAAAATTGTATCGATTGATATTAATTTGTATCGCTCTATATATTAATTGTGAATTAAATTTTAAAATTTGTAATTCGTCTTTCAAATTATTTAGTTCCGCTACAATTAATACATGTATATTTTTTAACCTTTAATAAAATATCAAAATAGGAAGATTTAAAATGTGAAATTTGTTACAAATTGATAGTTATATATATAAAATATTATGTAAATTAGTATTATATATTATGTAAATATTTGATAATTTATTAAAATATTCTTCAATATATCAACTCATCCAAAATCACCTAAATCACAATTTACTAATCCATCAATCTACTAATAAATTATTTAATTTATAATTTTACTCTTAAATCACTTCAACTCCACCGTGCACGCCTATATGTAAACATCCTAAACGAGGGGAGAGAAGGGAGAGGAGATTCCCTGATGCAATCAGTGGTGGTGGGAGTGGGCATCACATGATGGGTGGGTCCCAATATGAAGATCTGATCTGAGTCATTCTCTGAATATGTATGTAAAGCCAACGGTGAGATGGACAACTACTCACTCTGTGGGACCCTTTTCAATCTCCTTTCGTGGCGGTGCTGAATCATCAGCCATAATCTGACCACCCCACTCTATTTTTTTTTTGGTCAGTTTTGTCGCATATTTGTAACAAAACAGTCACACCCTTAATTGCTCTGTTCGTTTGTTGTTTTTTAATGATTCAAGTGGATTAAGGTCTCCTCTGACGGCAACCTATGAGTTAAAATTATACCATCTTAAATTTTAGAGTTTGAAAACTCGAAAAAAAAAAAAAATGAAAAAATATCTCAACCACTTGTTTTTGAAAGGGTTAAATGAACCAATCCCATATTTTAATCTAATAGAGAAATATTTATAATAAAGTATTTAGTCTATAATTTAGATTGAAAGGTATTGTCTCAACCTGCAAACCTCACTACAAATTCTATTTTAATGATTCGAACTGTTTATTTTATTAAACATTTTGTATATATAATTTAAAAAAAAAAAATCGAAACAAGATGGTAGACCCTAGGAATAGGGAGAATCCTAAAGTCACTTTTTCTACTCCAAAAATAAGTTACTTCTCATTTGACTTTGCTTACTAGGCTTTTTTGTTTTTTTTTTTTTTGTTTTTTTGGTTGCGTTTTTTGACTTATAATGTCACGCACTTCGAGAATGTGATTAATTTTCATGTAGCAACATTTCGAATCATCATGTGCTTCTTCTAGATCACATCATTGAATAAATTAACTTCATTTCTTTGAACAACGAAATCCAAACTGAACATGCACTGTTATGAACTAGGACAAAGTCGGGGTGGTACACCAACTCCCATTTTCAAAAAAATGGTGCTACTTTTAACTTCCCTTTGGATCATGCTTTGTAGTCGTTAGAGCATCCACAAAATCACTATTTTACCATCCGACAATCAAAACCAGCTTTCAAATATTGAACTAAGAAGATGAAGAAGAAGAATAAAGAAATTGATAGAAACTATCTAAATGACTTCTTTTGAAGATCTAAGATTAAGGGGTACTTAAAAGTAAGCACATGCATTGAGAATCACCCAAGAGTATGCATTTATATACTAAATGCACCATGATCATACTCTCTCAACTTTTATAATATATATTACTGTTTCATTTTGTGCAGCTTCCAAACTGCCCAAAAGCTACTTCTCTGTTAAGCAAAATACAGCCCATGTGGGAGCTAAACTAAACTAGTAGATAGTGAAATCCCCATGAGAAAGGGTTTACAATTTTCTCTTTTTGTCAATTGACCAAACATAGATGATTGAATGACACATCTTTATACTTTTCTTCTGAGTCACGATCCATCCACCACATGCTTCCTTCAAAAACAGTCTTCAATTCAAAGTACAGAAATCTCTACAACTAACTCAACAGTAAAGGATGAACTTTGAGAATTCAAAGAGAGAAAAAGTAAAGAGGGCCTATGTCCCTTCTTTTCCAGGGAATCTAGCCAGGATTTATGCCTTCTGCTTTCCATGAAGATTAACCAAACTTGTCATCAATGCTTTATAGAGGTCAAATATATATATATATAGCCATCAACCACCTTCAAGTTTTCAAAAGCACAAAACAGAAATTCCAGCATGCAAGAACATAGCGGCTCAATATGTGGAAATGAGAGTGCCTTTGTATTCTTATGGGTGTGAGAAGAAAGTAAACAAGGCTCCATCACATCTCAGAGGTAAAACAAACAATCAAAATTTAAAACCCCCCTTTTCAATGTATATTTTTCTACACAAATCCTGTTAGTTTGTAGCCAGTTTTACATGTTTGTTTATCGAAGAAGGAAAAAAAATTTCGTTTTTAGACCTCTTGTTGCAATTGATGTGGCATTGACGCTTCTAAAACTAACTGGAAAGCTTTAATATTTTTGGAAAGATTATAAATGCACAAAATTCAATTGCAGAACTGGATACAATAAGTGAGAGCATTATCAGATTCAGGATGTGGAAAACTCATATTTTTGCCTTGGAAAATCTTACTTCAATTGGACAGGATTTGAATGAGAAGTAGCCTAGTGAAGTTGTTACGTTTTCTTGTATTGGACTCCAAAATTGAGCCCACCATATTACTCATCTCATCTCTAGCATGGCCTGGGCTTATACATGTCTTTTGTTAAAAGTCCTAATAGGTAACCTTGCCATGTTCCCATGGGCCACTGAGTACACATCCCATGTCTTTTGTTATATCTCCTTTAGCTGCTACACTACACTGCTATGAATCTTATTAATATTACAAATACCAACAAATATATTAACTAAACACAACAATATTAGCTGCGCTCCACGTCAAGTGATGGAACCCATTTAGTTGATATGGTACTATATATTTGTTAGTGTTCTTAACATTACCGTTATGAGTCTGGGTTGGGCAGATGTTGGTTTTTTGTGATTGTTTTTTTTATCAGCAAAATAAATCCTTTATTGATGAACAAAGATCTCATTACATTAAGAAAGGAAAAAATGGTGCAAAAAGCATCATTGTGAGACATACCAATCCCAACTAGGTTGGCACCAATATGCCCGACCAATCCCTTGCTAGCACACCCAAAAAAGTTGGTGAGGAACCAACTACAACCATGAGAAAAAACAATTGGCATAACAAAACCCCACCAAAAACAAAACAGTTTGTGAAAATAGTTTTTGTTCACACTTTCACACAACTCCCATTGGTTGAAAACAATGGGCCTTCTATTCAAAGAGTGTATTGACCTTACTCAAGGTTGTGGACCTAACTATCAGGACTAATGAAAGTTGTTTTTGTTCACACAATTTGAAAGTGTGAACGAAATTGAACTCATTACAATCTCAGCTGCTGGAGGCATACATCTAGGCTTGTGATGGATCCTATCTCTAAATCCCTCTATTCCCTTGTTTTAATGAATTCCTAATTATTAGATAATATATCAAGATTCATATGCCTCAAGATGCCTCAAGATTCATACATGATTTACAATTGAGTGTGCATTGTGAAAAAGAACAAAGGATCTTCACCTAACAAATTAAGTTCCCCAAACACAGAACAAAGGATCTTCACCTAACAAATTATGTTCCCTAAAGGCTCCTTTGGTCAGTAATTACATAATTTTTTTTGTACATATTTTTTATAACTTCACTTTAAATGAATCTCATAATCTATGAAGCATAGGTATGGGTATGAGTACGGGTGCTAGTACGAGTACTTGAATACGGTAAAATTCAAAAAAAGTAGAGTACAGATACGGTTTGGTACGTTTGTAAAAAAATATTTATTTTTAATTTAGAGTAATGCAAAAAATTGATTAAATCGTTTAATTTGTTAAGATCCAACCACAATTAACATTTAATGTCAAAAGTAAAGATATAAATCAAAATTAAATGTCATTATATTAAATAACTTACAAACTATAGCTTAATTTTAAAATAATACTAAGCATAAAACTAAAAATAAAAAAGAAATCTACTGAAAAGAATTTTATCTCTATAGTAGAAGAGAATATTATTTCAACTGAGGTACGGTATGATTTGGATATATACTACATATGTTTGGGTATGCCAAAAATTAAGAAGAAAAAATTTGAATACGTGTTTTGTATACCCAGTCCGTATGTTAAAGTACTATACGAAATACCATACGCCCGTAAATATTTGGTACGTATACTTCATGTTTGTCAAAGTACCTATACTTCATACCTTATAATGTATGGTGTTATATTGTACGGGTATTTACTCGGTAAATGAGGGCTTCTATCAACAGAAGGTGACAGTGTGGGGAATATACACCAAGTATCGATGTGCTAGCAACCATGAGGAAGAAGAGAAAACAAACTCAATTTTGGAATCCAGAAGACAATAATGTGGAAATGGAACCATCGCAACCAACACCGTCATCACTATACCCTCTTCCACATGACTGCTCCGTGCAATCTTTAACTCTAGCTAGGGCTCGGTCTCTCAATTGGAAAGCATGGAAGAAGGTCTTCGTTTGATCCAATTCCTTATAAAATTAAGAATAAATGTAAGGTTGATCACTGCACCAAAAAAAAAAAAAAAATGATGGTTTTTGACATGTTTGGCAACTGCTCCTTCGGATTTTTCTTATCCAAATAAAATATGAAACATTTGGTCAGTCAGCATGAGTGTGCACAAACAAACAGATCCTTGCTATTCATGATAGTTCAACAGATAAGTACTAGTATTAGACTCGAGGGGATGAACCCATCATTTGACACATTTCCTCTAGAAGTTAAGACCATGTTTGGCAAGTTCAAAGCTTGTTATCCTGGTAGGAACTAGTCATTGTTTTGTCTTCCAAATGAGAAAATTGGTTTCAGATTTTCAAATTAATGGTCTCTTTCTTTTCTCTTTTCTAATATGTATAAGTAAACGGGTTGTCATTTTGTGATTTAGATCAATTTCCTTTGAAAGCATTAAAATTTTGGAACTACGTACATTGGAAGCTTCGTACAGTTTTTACCCCTTCAATTTCTTCGAAAATTCTCCATTTTGTAGTATTTTCTAAATAAATCATTCAATTTTTTTTTTTTTTTCGTTGGGTTGTGCTTAAAATTTCAAATGTACTAAAAAATGTTTCATCCATTTAAAGACAAATTTAATGTCTCTGTTGGGATTATTTTCAGGGATTTGTCTTAAGTCTTAATGATCACCCTTACGACACGCTTAGGGACGCTCCAAGATGTGGATACAGCTTGTTAAAAATAAAATAAAAATAGTAATTAAAAACAGATCAAGAGAGTTGGTGGTAGAAAGAAACTACTGATATAGAGAGCCTCAAAATTAGGTCCCAATTGGTTGTTACTTGTTAATGATTGCAAAATTAATCATTGTCATGACATTATTGTTAATATGATTATATAGATATAATTAAAAATCACATGGAAGATTACAATTAAACTAGAAAATAGCATTAATAAAAAAAAGAAGGGGTGAGTCAATCCGCATCTTAAAATTAAAAATGGATGCATAAAGATAGAACTATTAGCTTGACTTCACATTTTCTATCCTTTTCGTTAAATATTGTAACTATATATTCTGTTTATATACTTACCATATATCTATATTACCATATTATGTATTACCCTATTGTGCATTACCATATTAGTTTCTCCGTCTCCTATATAAAAGAGTCTTATATTCACTAATTAAAATATACAGAGTTATATTCTCTCTCTCCCTCTCTCTCTCTCTCTCTCTCTCTTAGTTTCTCTCTATTCTCATAACACTTTCTTTTATCAAACTCATCTCCCAGTTCTCTTCCATCAACAAAATACACAATTTTGAGAGAGAGAGAGAGAGAGAGAGAGGATGATAAAGGTGGGGATGGTGGTGGAGCTATTGGAAGAGTACAGGGCGGCGATGGCAAGGGTGAGGGAGCAGCTTTTGGTCCCGAGGCGTATGAGAATGCAAGTGCAGTTTCTGAGGAGTTCCCATTCTGCTTCCACTTCAGCCATTACTGCTCAAGAAGATTCTTCTTCTTTCATGGTTTACTTTTGAAAAAACTCAGAATTCGTATTTCTCAGATCTCTTCTAGAGTCCAGTTCATCTTCTTGTACTTTAATTTATTGATTTATTTCCCTTCAGATAATGTGGTTAAAATGGCTTGGATGGTAGAGAATTCTTTCATTGCATTGTACCTTCTACTATGCAAAAGTTCTTTCATTGAAGTACTGCAAAAACAATAACACAGTTCAAGCTCTATGCAGAACAATGTGATTCCAATAGCTGATTATTATTATTATTATTATTTTCCCCCTATCTGAGTAGTATACTTTTTGTTTTTCTTTTTGGAATGATAATTTCACTCTATTTCATTGGAATTAACTAAACAAATTGTCGTGTAATGGCTAGGTGGATAAGATTTTAACTCTGTTTAGTAACAAATGTATTGCGTTTGGTTTTTATTGTGAAATGGCTAATTTGCCCTTTAGTGTTTTAACAAGAGAGATTGACTAATAAATTCTATATTTTGGACTTGTAATGCATATAATTCCATATTTTTTCCTATGATACATTTAGTCATTTTTGATGTGTAATGACTCATTTACCCGCTACATTGGAGTGTCACATTTGAATAAAGTATATTAAGGAATTTTTTGGTGTTATATCATACCCGCTACGTTAGAGTGTCATATTTAGAAAAAATACACTAAAGAGTTTTTAATTTTTTGCAGTGTCATATTATACCCGCCACGTTAGAGTATTACATATCACGTTTGGAGTACACTAACGAATTTTTAGTTTTTTTTTAGTGTCATATCATACCCGTCACGTTGTCACATTTGAAAAAGTATACTAAATAATTTTTAATTTTTTTGAAGTGTCACATCATACTTGTTACATTGTCATATTTGAAAAAAGTATACTAATGAGTGCTCGTTTGGTATTCTTTACGAGGCTAAAAATCACGAAAGAACAAAAAAAAGTCAAAAAATCACAAAAAGTCAAAATTACAAAAGGACAAAAAAAATCTACTATTCCAAAGCTAAAAAGCCAAAAAAGCCAATCAAGAATACCAAACGAACAAAAAAGTTCCAAGCTAAAAAAGTCAAAAAATCCAAAAAGCTAACTAAAAAAGTCATTGCCAAACGACCCCTGAGTTTTTAGTTTTTTTGGAGCATCACATTATTCCTGTCACGTTGTCACATTTAGAAAAAGTACACTAATAAGTTTTTAATTTTTTTAGAGTGTAATATCATACCTACTACATTGGTACATTTGAAAAACGTACACTAAAGGGGTTTTAATTTTTTCTTTTTGTGTCACATTATACCCTCCACGTTGTCACATTTGAGAAAAGTACACTAAGAAGTTTTTTTTTTTTTTAGTAAAAGATTTAGAGTGTCACATTATACATACCACATTGTCACATTAGAGAAAAATATATTAAGGAATTTTTAGTTTTTTTGAAGTGTCACATCATACCCGTTACGTTGGAGTATCATATTAATACCTGCCACATTGGAGTGTCACGTCATACCTGCCACATTAATAAAAGGGTATAGTCGTCTACCAAAATACTACCAAAATCGAAAATAAGACTACACGGAAAGAAACTCTTCACTAATAGGATTTAACATATCAATAGAAAAAAATTGAGACTAATTGAAATACTTGTTTGTAAGATGAGATTTATTAGTAAATATCTCTTTTAACAATTGTGATATGCAATATGATAAAGTAAAATTATATCACAATAATATTAGTAAAAGAATTTAAAAAACAATAAAGAGAATTTGTGAGTGTTTGGGAAGTTACTATTTTGAGTCTTTTGGCAACTTGTTAAAAAAAGTCAGTTTTTTGACTTTTTAGTTTTTTTACACAAAAAAGTCACAAAAAGCCAGGCTTTTCAGCCAGAAAAGCCAAAAAAGTCAAAAGCTAGCTTTCTACTAATTTCTCAAAATACTATTTTAGTTTTTAGATATTTTAGGAGGTTAAATTTTTTGTATTTGGGAAGATAATTGAATTTTTTTATAATTGGATGTGATGTTTGGAAGAGAAAAAGTGAAATGATTATGAGTTTAATATGACATTTTGTCTTATTAACTATTTTAGTCTATTTTGTTTTTTAGTGTTATTTTAGTCAAAAAAGCTAAAAAAGCTTCTTCCCAAACACCCTTTTTATCTAGAAATTGTGCCAAGAATTCCAGTTGAAAAATCTAAATGTGATTAAAATCAAATTAATATATTATGAGATTTATATATAGAATGAATATGAACTATTCTAGTGAACCAAATAGAACATCAAAGTTATTCTAAATTAAAATTGGCAGCTTAGTATATTAAAACAAACAAAGTACTTAACAATAAACATGAGTGGGACTACTTCTAATTCAAAGCAACAAAGCACGTTTAAATGAATCCAATAATACCCTACAAACCCAAATAATTTCAAGTACAACAATGTCAAGTACTCAAAAATATATTAGTATTCAGAATGTAAATCACATATTTTATGAATGACTCACACAGTATTAAATTAAATCTAGACCACACATCATTTTTAAGATAGTTTTTATAGAATATTTTGGAGTTACATATCTTTCTTTTCTTTTCTTTTTTTCTTTCTTTCTTGTGCCTGAGTTTTTGCATTGCACATGTATCTGCTGAGCTGATGATGGGAGTGTTGGTTGGATGTTTTTTGAAATCGGTCTTGAGGTCTCATCTTTGGTCTCATTATGAGCAACAGGACATGATTTAGGACCAGTTTCTTCTGAACCTCATGAGACTTAAAAGACCAGATGGACCTCTCCCTCCCAAATTAAGTGGACCTTACTGGTCAAGGTGTCTTCATTGACTTAGCATTTGCATAAAATTATGGTTCTCATTTTTTGTTTTTTTGTTTATTTTTATTTTTTATAAATAAATGGTTAAAAAATACTCATTGTTTTTATATCATTTTTATTTTTGTTTCAAAAAGTTTGAAATCACTGTTGGCTATTTTGTTGGGTATTTTGTCATTGTGTTGAATATGAATTTTTATTTTTATTTCATACCCGTCAATGTATTGATTTTGTTATGGTACCTATTGGAGTTGTGCATTTTAACATTTTGAATTTATCATAATAACTATTATATATTGATAAATACATTTACATGTATCAACAAAAGAATGAAGAAGATGGGAGGTATAAATAATTATTTGGGTGGTTAGCTGTAATTTGCATCCATTAATAGACTTACATTGTAATGACGTCTTCCACTCATATTAATATAATTGATTATTTTATTGTTCATAAATGAATTATTTATTTATTTATTTTTTCCCTCTTGTTGGGATCTGCACTAGTTTTAAAGAAAAGGAAAAGGGGACAAATCCCGGATATGACCATCGACAGGGAAACTAATCCAACCCAATTCGATATTTTTAGGTTTTGAAAAATCATTTTATCCATAGAGTCATGCTGAATTAAGATTTTGTATTTATTTAATATTTAGACTGCGTTTGCTATAAACAGTTTTAACCCAACTTGTCCATTTATAAAAAATTAATTATAATTTTATATTATTTTAATTATAAAATAAAGCAATGAAATTATAAAAGACAAAGAAGTATATATATATATATATATGTAGACACTCTCATTTTAACCACCTTTAAGACTTGGGCGCCTTACGTTGAACACTCTATGATGAAATATTACGATGTGCAATTGTTCAATTTCTTTAACAAAGGGCTTTAGCTTCAAGCTTTAAAACTCAAATCTTGCACCCTCTTTGAACCAAAACCTTATTTTTTTTAGCCTAACCACTTAGAGAAGAGCTGGTCAACAAGTGGCCAGTAGGCCATTTTTGATTGGCCGGCCGTCCCCCTTCATGGCTGGTTGGCTGGCCATGTTTAGCGTAAACAGATATTTTGCAACAGCTAGTTATCCCCCATGTGCATGCCTTGCACCAGTTGTTTCTTTACAGATATTTTTAACGTGAGAATATGTTTTTCTATAAATACAAGCCCTCCTTTCATGGTTTGGGGTTAGAAAAATTCTCCAAAAGCCAAAAACTTATCCAATACACTACCATCTTCTCTTGCAATATACATACATTATACATACAACTTCTAAGCTTGAACTTAAAGCTTTTGTTGTGGTTCTTGAATCTAATTTCAGCTCCTTAAGAGTGCTTATTTTGTGGTTTGTTAATTAAGGAGGCTTTCATCTCTTTCAAGAGGTATAGTTTAAGCTCTTTTACCATATTTTCTCTCTCTCTCTCTTTTCTTTACCTTTTCATACTAATTTCAGAGTTATTTTAAGGTTAAATATGTGATTGAAAGTTACAAAAAAGTGGAGGAATTAGCCACCCTTCCTTACACTTGCTTACTAGGCTTACACTTGCTTACTAGGCTTGTTCTCTTCCATTTTTGTTCATATTTTCTATCTTTTCAAACTAATTTTTAGCACTATTTTGTGCTATTTTGGGATAGTTTTAAGTGTTTATTTAGTTTATACTTTGAATATTATAGTTATGTTGTTGTAAGTCCTCATGAATTTGGTGTATAAGTCCTAGCTTCTAATCCATTTGAGTTGATCGTCTTTTTTTTCCCCTTTATTATTATTTTTATTTATTTATAGTTTTCATGTACATCTTCAC
This sequence comes from Camellia lanceoleosa, assembly GCA_025200525.1. Lineage (NCBI taxonomy): Eukaryota > Viridiplantae > Streptophyta > Magnoliopsida > Ericales > Theaceae > Camellia > Camellia lanceoleosa. The sequence continues at coordinate 113,272,771 of CM045758.1, read as the reverse complement.
ACCATTGTACTCATCCACTTTTCATTAGCACTCTGCAATCTCTCTATTTTCTTTGATTCTTTGATCAAGAGTTGTATCGAGCAAAAGATTGTTGCTCAAAGCATAAAAAAGAGACCCCTCATGCTAAATAGTTTAATCTCTTCGAAGGTTCATTACCAGGGCATTATATCTCTCTTATGCTAAACATAATCTCTTGTTTGACACTTCCCTTTATCATTGATGCATTACTTTTAAGGGACTAATTTTCTAGTTAGACCATTGAAAATCACCGAGGAAAGGTTCATTATAGCTTATTATCAAGTTTGGATTTGGAGTCATTATCACTTGTTTTGGGTTGGACTCCGAATTCATTATCGGTTGTAAATCAGTTTGATTTTTCTTTTGTAATTTCTCTCGTAGAAAAGTGCTTGAAAAGCTCATTTCTCGGGTCAAGTTATGCTTGTTACTCTTTATTGCTTTTGGACTCGGTGGATGTAACCATCACCTTTGGACAAAAATGAAGAAAAGATAAGAAAATGGAAAGGTAAAGCAAAAAAAGTTAATAAAAGGGTAAATTATAATTTAACCCCCTGTGGTTTGCCTCAAAAACACGGAGCCCCCCTATAGTTTCATTTGTAACATTTAAACCCTTATACTTCATACCATAGTACAAAATCTAACAGACGTAACAGAAGTTGTAATAAGTCAGGAATGCCCCTAGATATTTTACATCTCTCAGTCGTTTCGTTTCATTTGACTAACACCAGTATTCGCATCTCTATTTGCTCTCTCTCTCTCTCTCTCTCTATCTTCTCTCTCGTCGTGGTTGATTGGATTGAACTAGGGTTTCATTATCAATTTCACCATCATATCGCGAACGCCATTACTAGATTAGGTATGTGTTGTTTACCCTAATTTATTTTGATCCTTGGATGTTGATTTTCCCTAATTTTGATCCTTAGATGTTGTTTACCCTAATTCAGTAGATTAGGTATGTGTTGACTTCGATTCACAAAACTTGTAATGTTTTAGGCATGGTATGCTTGTATTATTTTAATTTTTCGGGATTGTGGTTAAAGTGGAGCGAGGTGGGGTATAGAGCTTCATAAGTAAGTAATGGGGAATATTTTTCATGATGTTAACTTTAAGTATTTTTTATTCACAGATTTGTTTTGTTATACTTTAGTATTCATGCCTTTAATTACTTTATTTTCTTGGGATGTTGGTTAAAGTGGGGTGGGGTATAAAAGTTCATAAACAACAGGTATTTTTTTATAATGTTAACTTTGGATTTTTTTTATGATTGTTGTTATGTGGTTCCAATGAGTTCGAGTTGTCTAATGTAATATTGTGAAGTTTTGTTGTTTTTTGTAGTGAGGTAAAAAAAAAATGATTTTTGAGATCAACTATAATGAGTACTTCAGTAAGCCTCCTAATATTGCTTATAAACAAGGGAAAATGGAATATATATATGATGTTGATCCTGACAGACTATCTTTTATTGAGATTCATACCATCTTGAGGGAGATGAAAATAGATGTGTATAGTACTTCTGTTTTGTGGTATAGGAAATCTGGAAAAAGTTTGGATGATGGGTTGACAATAGTTGAAGAAGATGTTGATGTATATACCATGATATGTAAGTATGAAGGTTTAGATGTGATTCAATTATATGTGGAGAAGGGTCAGGACCCATTACAAGTGATAAGTCCAAAAGGGAAACATTTGGTACCCCCAAGAGTACCAATTAGTGCGAAGCAGGTACTGACTTGGAATGACATGGAAAAATATAAGTGAAGAAGAGATGGATTATAGAGATGGAATGCAAGATGTAGGTGATGAGGAAATGCATAATGGAGATGGGGATGAAGGAGCAGTAGATGAAGATGCCAGAGATGAGGAAATGGATAACAGAGCTTGGGATGAAGAAGATAGTGATGATTCTGATTATATGGATGATGGGAATGTTGATAGTGGTTCAGAAGATGAAGACTATGAAAGTGATGAACCTGGCTGGTTGAATGAGGGTTTAGAGGGGCAAGAAGATGTTGATATTTTCTCATCAAGGGAGACTGTAAAGAAAAGAAAGAGGCAACCTCCTACATGTGATCAAGAGGCAGATGGAGGGTGGTATTCTGATCCTGAGGATGAAGATTTACATAGTGTACATAACTCATCAGATGAGGAATGGGAAGATAAATATCCTGAGTTCATTGAAGAAGTAGACATGAAGAAGCCACAACTGAAACTTGGAAGGAAGTTTGCCACCCCTCAAATTTTTAGAAAGACAATGAAAGAGTGGAATATCCAACATGGTTATGACATCAAGTACATAAGGAATGACAACTCTAAGATTATTGTAGTGTGCAAGCATAGATGTGGATGGAGATTGCATGCTTCTCCCATGCAAGGTGAGAGAACTTTTCAAATAAAATCATTCCAGCCAAAGTATGCATGTGGAAGGTCATATAATAATCACTTGGTGAACTCAACTTACTTGGCACACAAGCATATGGACAAGTTAAGGGATGACCCTAACATCAAAGTTGGGCCTATGCAGAAGACAATTTAGAGGGAGTTAATGGTTGATGTTAGTAGGCCTCAATTGTATAGGGCTAAAAAAAAAAAAAGCAAGAGAAGTTATTGAAGGAGATCAAAGGGTCCAATATGCAAAGGTGTATGATTACTTTGAAACAAAGGAGGTCGATAATCCAAACAAAGGTAATGCGAGTAGTGGTGGATAGGCCCAATGAAGACATGCTTAGGCCCAACTTTGAATTGCCCCCAGTTTTCCAGAGGTTATATGTTGGGTTTGCAACCCTTAGAACAGGATTTGTTGGAGGATGCAGGCCCATTATAGGATTGGATGGGTGTCATTTGAAAGGAATCTATGGTGGACAATTATTATGTGCACTTGAAGGGATGGGAACAACAACTATTTTCTAATTTCATGGGCAGCTGTTGAGGCAGAAAGTAAAGATTCTTGGGTGTGGTTTTTAAGGCAACTCATGGATTATATTGGTAGTGCTGATGACATGGGATGTGTCTTCATTTCTGATAGACAGAAGGGGTTAGTACCTGCATTTGAGCCAAATGTGGAACATAGATTCTGTATGAGGCATATTTACTCCAATTTCAGAGCAAAGTTCAAAGGGATTGAATTGAGGGACCATCTTGTGGAAGGCATTACTGTGGACTGTGAGGGAATTTGAATTTCACATGAACAAGTTGAAGGAGATAGGTCCAAAAGAGAAAGCATACAATTGGCTAAGGAAAATAGATCATACTTTATGGACCAGGTCCCATTTTAGCCCAAGAAGTAGGAGTGATACATTGGTCAACAACATGTGTGAGTAATTCAATAGCAACATCTTGGAAGCTAGGGACAAACCAATAATCAGCATGCTTGAATGGATTAGAAGGAGGGTAATCCACAGGATCCAAATCAAGAAGGAAGGGATGGAAAATACACTGGTGAAATTTGTCCCAACATTGTCAAAGATGTAGAAGCACTGAAATTGCAAGCTAGGAATTGTTTTGCAACCTATTGTGGCGACAAAAAATTTGAAGTAGATTGTGGTGATACCATACACATTGTTGATTTGGAGGAAAGGAAATGTAGTTGTAGGATGTGGGATTTGAGTGGAATACCTTGTAAACATGCAGTCAGTTCCATATTTGTTCAAAGAGAGAAGACAGAGGACTATGTGCAGCTTTATTACAGTAAGCAACATTATTTTGTAGCCTACAACTCAATGATGCACCCTGTTCCAGGCTAGCATGATTGGGTTGAAACAGGAATGCCAGCAATGGCTCCTCTATTGTACAGAAAGTAGCCTGAAAGACCACCAAAAATGAGAAAGAAGGGTATAGATGAGCCAATAAACCCTGTCAGAGTTTCAAGGCAGCATAGGTTCATTGTTTGTGCTAGATGTCTTCAGAAAGGTCACAACCAGAGGTCTTGTAAGGGTCCTGTCCATCCCAAGTCCAAGCTTTTTAAGCCAACAAGAAGTAACCAACAACAACCATCTTCAGCAACAACAACAACAACAACAACAAAGAATCGCAATTACAACAAGAAACAACAAGCTTTTTATCAACACCAAGAATAATACAAAGAATAAAGATATCGTAACACGAACCTCCAATTTAATTTCATTTTGCTATACATTCCACAACAATGACTTAATACAGATATAAATCATTGCAGCCCATAAGGAAGCTCCCTAATAGGAGGGCCAACACATCTTCATCTCAAGTAAGATCTGTCCACTTTGCATACTTGTTATATCATTGCAGCCCAGTTCTATTTTTAATTTGCATACTTGTTACATCATTATAGCCCAGTTTTATTGTTAATTTGCATACTTGTTACATCATTGCAGCCCAGTTCTATTTTTAATTTGCATACTTGTTACATCATTGCAGCCCACTAGAATTGGCCACACATTTGAAGAATTTCCAAGTATGACAGGCAAGACATCAGCATCTCAGGTAAGCTCTCTCTCTGGATGGGTGTCATTTGGTTTTTGACATAGTTGACAATATATAATTGCTTACTTGGACCATTATCATTGCAGCCCAGTAGAGTTCAATACAGTTCTCCAGAATTTGATTACTCATCATCTCAGGTATAGTCAAATTACATTTGCAAGTTCATTTGCTTTTATAGTATTTGACAAAATGTAATTGGATACTTGTGTGTGTTATTTTGCAGCCCACTAGTTATGGCAGAGGGTGAACCAGTTGGAGGTGGCAGGGTTATGTCCAGATCTGCATTGGGAGGTAGCTTCATTAGAAGAGGTAGAAGAGGAGGTGGGTCTGCAAAAGTTACAAGTTAGAGGCAAACTGACAAAGGCAAAGGGAAAGCATGATGGCAGAGAAAGCTACAACTCAACTTTTGTTGTGTTTTGAGTAGTTTTCAACTTGTTAAACCATTAAGTGGCTTGTATTAAATTGTTTTAAATTTGAAACTAGCTTGTATTAAATTGTTATGATGGCAGAGAAACTGATATAGATTGCATTGTGAAGTTGGCTTGTATTAAATTGTTTTGATGGCAGAGAAACCCTTTTAACAACTGGTTACTCTAAAAGCTTCCATTAATGTGATTCTATATTTTTGTACCTAAGAAGCATGTTTATGTATAACCGATATGGATTGCCTTTAGGTTCATATCTTGATTGTTGGCTCTAGATAAAGATTCACTTTCTGAATTGCATGCATCTATTTGTTCAGTTGCTTGTCAATAGTACAGCTACTGGATGTGAAAATACCAATTAAACATAGCAGCCAGGTGCTAATCACAGATGTAGTCTCATGTGGTACTCAAGTTATTCTGGATATGAGAAATACATTGATGTACTTGAGCACATTATTTTGGATATGAGAAACCACATGAACAAGTTATTCTGGATATGAGAAGTGGCAAAGTTTTTTCAAAGCAGGGTTATTTTTTGTTTGAAATGGGGTGAAACAAAGGACAATATTGAATAATGCCTCGGCATTTAGATGGCAATAATGGTTGTTAATTTCAAGAACATAGCCGAAGTATAAAGGCCTAGAGGTGTTTTGTATTGTTTGATTAGAGACTTGTGTATGTAATTTTTCGAATGAGAAACTCCTTTGTACTTGGAACACAACGGCCAATAGTTATGGTTAATTAATGTCTGGCATATCACAAGATGGCAATTCGAAGAATGGATGTATTTGTCGACAACTTCATACCAAAGCAAGAATTAAAATTCCATACTTCTTTTTCTTCCCTCAATTTTTAATTATTTTTGGTTTCTGAACTATTGGTTTGCCTCTACTATGTTCTATAACATATTTGTTTTGTACTTCATATAGAGATCCATTGAAGGCACCAAATGTTTTACAGGAGAAGAATGAGAACCAATATGTTTCTATTCTTTAATGTTCTTGGAAGATGTAATGAACAAAACATTATTTCATTACAATTTCTTTGGTTCCTCAGAAGAATGGGAACCAAAAGTTTTACAGGAGAAGAATGGGAACCAGATGCATACATAGTGTATGACCAAAACATTCTTTCATTTTACACCATTTTTCATTACAATTGCTTCACAGATCATTGTACACCTTCATTTTCTACCTTGACTATATTTTTCATCTCTCAAACTCTATGGCCCAATAATAACCCATTTTTCTTTACTCCAGTAAACTTCACCCAGAACATTGTCATGATAAAGAAAAAAACCCATGTCCCAAACAGAGCTTTGCAAAATATTTTCTCCCTTCTACGACTTCTTGCTAGTTCCTTCTCCAATCTGTTCGTCTTTGCAACCATCCTTGGCAACACCTCCCTCCCATGTTGGCACATGGGTGGATCAATCCATTCAGAGTAGCCACAAGTTACATCAACCTATAATAAAAAAATATGAGTACACAAATTCCTTTTAAAAAAAAATTCAATCTTTTTTTTCCAAAACACAAACAAACAAACAAACAAACAAATTTAAGTTTTGCTTACCCCATATCTTGCACAACCATAAAACATTCTACCCATATTTCCAGATGTCATTGAAGTTTTCACAGGGGATCTCTCTCCACAATAACATAGTCTTGGAGCATTTGTCCTTGACTGTCCACTTTCGGGAGCAAATGAAGAAGCCATCCAACAATAATCTTCAACTTTCGAAAAATTTGGGCAACTTTCGGACAATCTGGGAACATTTCAGTTTAGGGTTCTATCTTATTTGGGTCTTGATTTGTGTATATATATGGCAATAAGGGTGTTTTCGTCATTTTCCATATGTTTTTGGGTGGAAAACGTGCTCCACTCAGCTCGTCGTGGTAACACACGACCGCTTAAACAAACAGCCCGTTGGATTTTGCACTCTGGTATGAAGTATAGGGGCTTTAAGTGTTACAAATGAAACTATAGGGGGGCTCTGTGTTTTTAAGGCAAACCACAGGGGGTTAAATTATAATTTACCCTTAATAAGATTAGAGTAAAAGAACTAAAAGGATAATATAATGTGGTTAGGTTCAGTCGGACGTTATATTGAACCTATTGCCTTGAATCATCGCACACTATTCAAGTGATGCTTGATGATTCATGAAGCAAGTCTACCCCCTTCTTTAAGGTAACTCCATGATAGGAAGAAGGTGTTGTTTATCTTTTGTTTCATTTTATTGAGCTCTTATCCTATCGTTTCTAAGATTATCATGCAACAAATTTGCGATAATTAATGATTTGATAATTGAATCTACACCTCCCTTGATCATCTTCATGATAGGAAGGGGAAGAGATGATAAACATCTCCTGGAAACACTCTATTCTTGCTCTATTTTAGCTCTGTTGTAGCAAGATATTTCCCAGAAACGGTGGCCGGCCGACCACCATTTTGTATGGCTGACCATTTCTTAACGCTGGCCGGTCACCTATTTTGTACAAGCAGTGGCATAGTTGTAGCGGAACAGAGCAAAATTTTAGGCCAAAACAGAATAATTTTCTAATTGCAAACAGAGTAGATTCTGGCAACAAACAGAGAGGTTTCCGAAGGATGTTCTCGGTTGTGCACGTGTGGTTCTTCGCCTCCCATTCGAGTTCATTAGCATGTAGCCTTTAAATTCAATGTTGTAATTAATTAGTTGCTTTACTTTTAGTCGGACTTGTAATAATTAATTAGTTAATTCATTCAATTGTGTTGTAATAATTAGTTAATTATGACATTCATTTAAGCCCTCTTGTGCGCGGGCAAACTTGTAATATTTTGTATGTCTTCCAACCCCCATTTCTTTATCCCTTTTATTTTTATGCTTACCATGGATGTGTATATATATATATATATATCATATTTTTGGTTTCTTATCATTGGGTTTGGTTCATCATTCTAATATTATTGTCATTTCCCACTTACTTGAATACGTGTGTTACTGCATGCTTTGAGTTGTTCCACATGACATGATAAATAAATTGAACCTAGTAGTTGCATTTTGTTTGTGTTGCATTAGTTACTTTGCATATTAAGAGCATGCATTTCTGCTAATTATCTTCTTTTCTTTGACTCGCCTCGGTTGAGTACTAGGTGAGCATTTTTGCTATAGCATAGTGCATGTGTTCGTATTGCCATGTCAAGCATACTACCATGAGACTAAGTGCTTATTGGAAATACTTCTTGAATGCCTGTGGATGAAGGCTATTTTCACTTAAGTTGGAATGATTTTGATTAATGTATATATGAGCTTACTTTTCATTTGAGTAGCACATATTCAAAACTCTTTTTAAACAAACATGAAATCAAAGCAATCCAAAGTGGGCAAAATAGTCTATACTTGTGTGCCTCACATAGTAAAGCTATCATTAATAATCAGAACACGAGCATACAATGGATATAAAAATCACATCATGATTAGTAGAGGCTAATCTTTGATCGGGTGAGTGGGGTGCTCAATTGATGACCTTTCCCTCTCATACCTAAGTTCCCTAGCCAAGACGCTTTGGTTATGACAGACAAGTAGCCTTTGGCACGAGTCACAGGTTTCCTAAATTTCTCAAAAAAATTTCAGTGGTGACTCTAAAATATGGCAATGCAGTCCATTTTTGGCATCTCTAATGATAAATGAATTTTCTAAGATTTGCCAGATTTGGACTCTTATTTGTGTGTTTTTTGTTTTACATTGCACTTGTGAAACCAGATTTAGAACCACGAGAGTTTGAATTGTAGGACTATTGTATCTGAGAAGACTAAACCCCTCCATGGTGCACCAAAAACCAGCTACAGTTTTTGGCGACTTTGCTGGGGACTTAGAGAACTTGACTTGGACTTCATGATGTGAAATTTTATCTACGTATATATGTTCTTTGCATTGCATTTTCATGGTGCTCTTAAGTCACTGTGTTTTCCATCTGCTATTCCTGGACGGCTTGCTTGAGGCTTGCCTAAAAAGCTTGCCAAAAGGCTGGTCGGTCGTGGGCACTACCATGTTGGAAACACAACCCTTGGATTTGGATTACCGTCGTACTACTTGATCCTTCTTTCATTTCTCGGTGTTAGGTATAAGAGGTGTATTAGGTACTCTGGCTGAGGTATCCTTTTGATCAATCGACCTAGTGCATATAGTAAAGCTCGAGTGACTGTTCCAACATAGGACAGGATGCTCACCCGTATGTAGCATTTTTTGAAACTATTTGCTTGAACTTGTGTAACCCTAGATCATGCCAAAAGTTAGGACAGGATAACCTTATCCCTTCTTAGGAGTGTTTTTGCTCTCTTTACTTCATACGTGCTCTACAGTGAAACTGTACAGGGGTGCTTCATATTAGTGATACAGTTGATAACAGTTTCTGGATGTAGACACCCCATTTTTGACCGACCTCAAGACTTTGACATCATCGGTTGTGCACTCGATGATTGCACATGTTTGTGCTTGTTTTAAGCGCCCGAGGGTCTCGACTTAGTGCCTTGTCTTTGAGCCTCTTAACTCTTTGTGTTTTGGCCTTGGTTTTTAGGCCAAACCTTGATCCATTTTGCCTGGGGGAAGGGAAAGCCTTGCTGGCCACTTGTGGCATTTGCCGGCCATTTTCCTCTCTTGTAGGCCACTTCAAGTGGTCGGCCGGCTAAGGGAAGTGGCCGGCCGGCCACCTTAACTGGCTGGCGGCCAATTTTTCTCCTTTTTAGATATTTTCAGATCTTTTGAGCCAGCTGTGGCTCACTGATACTCATCGTCCATACATGTGTATGGAGGGATCAAGCAAGCCTTTTTGCTTGCTTGCTCTATATAAGGGGAGGTCCCTCTCCCTTTAGAGAGGTTCAAAAATTTCAAAGCTGAAATTTATCTCTCTCTCTAGAAGTCTCACCCTTTCTCTCTATATTGTGCTATATTGAGCTTAAAAGTATGTTTTCTTCACATATTTGCACTAAAACACCTAGTCAAACACCACTTCCTTGGAGCTGAGGTTCTTGAAGGTATGTTTAGAGCTTAAAAGCTGGTTTTGGCTCAGAGGAAGACCTGTCTTGCTGCTGTTCTTCAAGGGTAACAACTTGTCCCTCTTAAGTTTTGTTTTGATTAAGTGTTTGATCACCTTTGCATGCCATTTTAAGGCTGGTTTTAACCTCTTAAAAACTCTAATTTTAAGGCTTTAAAATGTTAGTTTGAGTCTTGTTTGGTTAGGGGGTGTTTCCCCTCTTTTGCTCTTTGGCTTGTAAAGCCTCTTGAGCCACCTTTCTTAGCCTTTGTAATCACCTTTGTTTGACCTTTCTACCACTAAAACTTAGAGGAATTTCAGTGGTAGAAAGTTGGTTTTGAAGTTCAAAATAGGAGGGGATGGTCCTCTCTCCTTGTATCTTGTTTGTATGCATAGATGGCCTATCAAGTGAGCATGTGTTTCTCCCTTTTTGAAGCTCAGTTCAAGCATGTTTTTGTGACTTTTTGGACCTGCTCTAACTCTATTTTTGGCTGGTTTGGCCACCTATTGCTTGCTTCTTACACTTGTAGTGTAATCTTGTTTAATAGCCTTGAATGCCTAATGAGTTAGTCCATCATTCTAGCATATGTTAGCTTGATTCCAACATATTTTTGGCCTTATTTTAGCATGCTTTACCTCTGTTTTGAATGGCCTTGGTCCTTTGAGGCTTGTCTTGTATGGCTATGGTATAGTTGGCTTTGCTAGCTTTATGTTTTGGGCTCTCTAGCATGCTTTGTTTGAGTTATTTCCATGATATGGCATCATTTAGCTTGTAATTTTAGAGCTTATACCATTATCATACTCTTGCATGTGTTACTCCTTCATTGCTTCTAAGAGTTAAGCCTTATGCCTTGCTTGTTGGCCAATTATTATGCATGATTTTCTTGCCTTGTAAACTTCAATCTCAACATGATTTGGCCACTGTTTTGGCATGTTTGAGGTCTTTTTTTATTTAGTTTAGCCCTTTGAGGCTTGTGTTGTAAGGTGGTGGCACAACCCCTTTCATTAGCTTAATGAGTTAAGCCTTTGAGCATGCATTACATGAGTTGTTTGCATTGTTTTTAAGTCACTTAGCATGCTATTTCAGTACTGAAATGTGTGTCATTGCACTCCATTGTTTCAACTTTCATTCACTTTGAAAGTGGCCTTAAACCCCTTGTTGGCTTGTGCATGAACTTGAGGCATTCATGCCTATTGGTTTTAATCCTCCCTTGAGGATCTCAACTAACCAATGAAAGTGGCCTTAAACCCCTTGTTGGCTTGTGCATGAACTTGAGGCATTCATGCCTATTGGTTTTAATCCTCCCTTGAGGATTTCAACTAACCAATAACATGATACTTTATTCATGCTCAAGGCACTCGAAGCTTAGGTCATCTTTCAAATTAGAGGACTTTTCACAATTGGACTTAACTGGTTAATGGACTAATTGGTAAGTTAAAATGAGTAAGCAAGAATTGAATCAAGTAAAACATGCCAAGATAACATACATGTGTTGCATTGCATTTGTTTGGATCGGACGTTAATCCAAACACAAGAAATATGAGGCGTTTCATACTCAAAGTGATGTAACGTGTCACATTCCTTGGTCGTTGTCACCCTTGAGCATGCATGATAGGTTGACGACACTTTGAGTCTTATGTGCGCATTCACTAAGCTTGTACAAGCTTGGTTCTTGGGCCATCATGCATTGAGATGCTTGATTGGTGGCTTGAGAGCCAAGTATCACACTCCTTTGAGCTTGAGATATGATGAGGAAGGTGGTAGTACACACATTTCTTGCCAAATACATTGCCTTGGCTCTGTTGCAACAAAGGTAGGATTCTAGAAAGAGAAGTGGCCGGCCGGCCACTTACACTAGCCTGCTAACCACTTGTACTGGCTGGCTAGCTAGTTGAAGTAGCCTACCAACCAGTTGAGGTGGCTGGCCAGCCACCTGAAGGAGAAATTGTCCAAAGTGTTCCTATTTTAAAGCGTAGCCATATGGAAGTTTGTGTAGTGTTTTGAGATCACAGTGAGTGCAAACAGAGGCAACTCATGACAAGGCAATGCATTTTCGGGCGAAGCACACCGAGCATGCATGTCTCCCTCCCCCGAGGCCATTTTACTACTTTACTTAGCTAGTTGATTTATTGGTTTTGTAATTAATTAGTTAATGTGTTTAGCTAATTTAATTCGTCTTTGTAATATTCTAATTAGTTTAGATTAGCTAGTTATTCAATTTCAATTGATCTGTAATAATTAATTAGCTAAGTTAGTTAATTAGTTGCTTTGTAATAAGTAGCTTAGCTTAACATAGCTTAGTTCTTATTTATTTGGACCCTTCTTCGAGAGGGTGCATTGTTGTAATAAAGGTGCGTGTGTGTGTGCATTTCTTCCAACCCCACTTCTTTCTCCCTTTTACTTAACCGCTTTCGATGGTTAGTTTTAGGACATATTTCAATTAGTATACCTTATGCTTTGCAGGCGTGCATCATTCATTTGTCTTGCATGCACCAGGCTCGGTGCATCATTCAAACTGCATTGTATTTCAATACACTTACTTGAATACGTGTTTCAAAGCATGTTATCAAGTGTTGCATTCATATGCCATCTTAGATAGCCGAGCCTACTTAGTTGCATTATTACATGTGTTGCATTAGGCATCTTGTATAGTTAGGATCATGCATGATTTCTAACTACTTTTTTGTTTTGGCTTGGAGTACACTGTAAGTGTTTACGCTTTAGCATCCTTGCATGAGTGTGAGTGTTGCCATGATAGCATGCTTTCCATGAGGCTATTTGCTTATATGATTAACTGCATGAGTGCATGTGGGTGATGGCTTTATTGCTTGAATTGGAACAATTCGATGATTGTGAGTTTTAAGCCCATTTTGTGAAGTGGCAAAATCATGTTTTCAAGCCCATTTGAAGGTGGCAAATCCGCGCTTTAGCCTACTTGCAAGTAGCACTTTCAAATCATTTTCGAAAAAAAACATGAGTTGTTTTGTTCCAATTCTCGTGATCGAGTCTATACTTGTATAATGTGCGCATCACATAGTAAGTTAGATAATAACCGAAATAAGAACACATGTGTTTATAAAACAACATATCATGTTTAGTAGAGGGCGATCCTTTGATCGAGTGAGCGGGGGTGCTCATTTCAGGACCTTCCCCTCTTGTACCCAAGTTCTCGAGCCGAGGCAACTTTGGTGACGACAGACACGTGGCCTTTGGCATGAGTCAAGGTTTCCTAAATTTTCCAAAACAAAACATTTAGGTGGCGACTCTGTAATCTGGCAAAGTAGTCTATGTTTGGCGCTTTTTCATTCAAAATTGATTTTATCAAAACCAATTGCCAGATTTGGACTCTTTGGTGTGTATTAGTCTCATATTGCACTTTGTGAGATTAGATTCAGGACCGTGACAGCAGTCCGAACTGTAGTAAGACCAAATTCGCGCCCTCTCCGAAAGGGGGGGCGCGCGAAGAAAGTCGGGTCTACAGCGGGGAAGAATTTAGTGGGGAGTATAGTCCTATAGTTATAATCATATTTGTTCTGATAACATTGTGGCTGAGGTGCTGTTCGATTTCTGATTGTTGCTTTATTTCTTTTGCTAGGTAGTTTAAAACCATAGCTTCAAAAAGTTCTGATATCCCTAAAGTACTCTAGACTCGTGTCGAAAGACTTTGTAAGGTAGGAGATCTTGTTTAGGAACAGCCAGTGTTTGCTTTACTTTCACCAGTTGCAAGGCGAAGAAAGGTTAGGTGAGGTTCACTAGTTTAGTCATTTCAGCAATCACCCTTCAGCTCACCTATACTTAGTTCACCTCAAGTACAGTCACTTACTCCTAGAATGACTCAGTATACATCATCAGATTTGGAGGAATTACTAATCCGTCTGCAACAGTTAGTCGACTCACTCCAGCACGACATGGCCCGTCAAGCCAAGGTCACGACTAGGTTGCATCAACAACAACAACAACTAGTTGCAACTTCTACTTTGCATATACCTAACGTAGCTACTCTTGTGCCTAGTTTTCCCTGGTAATGCTGCTGCAGCTCAAGATCTACAAGTCGAGGGTGTTTCGGCTTTTCTCGTCCAAGCAAACCCAATTCCATTATAGATGTCTAGAGCCCCAATTTACCAGACTAAGGCACCTTTTGAATTTGAGGTTGACCCTACCATGCTCAAGGTTAACAAATTGGAAAAACTGTTCAAGAAGGCACAGGGGATTAACTTCATTCCAGATATAGAGGATGGGTATACTGAATCTGCAGTTACTTTGCCAAAGCGGTTCAAAATGCCACATATTGGCCACTTCGATGGCGTTGGAGACCCAATGGTACATCTACGTCTATTTTCTAATATCTTGTAACCAATGGATTTGACTAGACTTCAGAAGTTATCACTATTCAGTGTAACCATGTTAGGTATAGCTTTTATTTAGTATGCAAAATTAGAGGACTTTGTGAAATAGAGCCAGGAGGAACTGGCCAAATCTTTCATTGCTCAATACTCCTACAACACGCAGATCAAGGTCATAACTCGTGATCTTGAGGCAACGCTCGGGTTTAATGAGGGTTTCTCAGAATTTTTAACTAGGTGGAGGGTCAAGGCATCGATGATGACCACCCGATCCTCAGAAAAGGACCAAATCCGGATGGTTGTTCAGAATTTTCATGGCAAGTTGCTACAGAAGATGATCATTCTCCCCATGTTCACGTTCAAGGAACTTCATGAAATGGGAGTTCAGATTGAAGATGTAATGAAGTAGGGAATCATCACAGATGACAAAGAGTCGGCCAATAGGCCTTTTATTCGTAGTTCCAATGTTGTCAGGGGTAGTACAACTGCGAGGCCTTCAGAGGTAAATGATGTCACCACAACCAAAATCGCTGACCCCTTTGCCAATATGAGCCCACAAACTTCCAGTCATACCTAACCTCCAGGTAGGACTTTTAACCAGCTTTACATGACTCTATCTCGAACCATGCAGGTGTGTAGCTCGTCTTTTCGCGCTCTTTTTCGGAAGAATGAATAGCCTTTACAGTTTGGACTCCACTTGTGTGTTGGTTCTGATTCTGATTTCATAAGTACAATGTAAAACAGTGAAAACACAAAAAGAGTCCAAATCCGACAATTTCTTTTGGAAAATTGATGTTTGAATCAAATGCCAAAAAATGGAATGCTTTGCCAGATATCAGAGTCGCCACCTAAATATTTATTTTGGGAAATTTAGGAAACCCATGACTCATGCCAAAGGCCATTAGTCCGTCGTTACCAAAGTGTCTTGGTTCGGGAACTTAGGTATGAGAGGGGAAGGTCAATAATTGAACACCCCACTCACCCAATCAAAGATCGGCCTCTACTAATCATGATGTGTTCTTTATGTACAATATATCCTCTTGTTCTATATGTAAGATATAAGTATAGACTAATTTCACAAAAAGTTGGAACGTTTGATTCCATGTTTGTTTTGAAAAAAAAATATTTTGAATATGTATCACTGAAAATGGTGATCTCATATATACATGAATCAAAGTATCTCAATTCAAGTGATTATCTTTCATCCACAGGCATTCAAACAGGTATATCAAGTAAGCATTTAGCCTCATGGTAGTATGTTTGATATGACAGCAATCACATTTATGCAATATGCTAAAGTATAAAAACTTACTTTATGTCCAAAGGCAAGTCAAAAGAAAGTAAATAGTTAGAAAAAAATGCATGATCCTAATTAATGCGATATGGCTAATGTAACACATACAACATGCAAGTAATAAGGTCGGCTACTAGCATGGCATACGAGTCAATTCAAGGCATGTGATGGAGCATGTATTCAAGTAAATAGTTTGAATTTGACATTTGAATAATATGATGAGCCGAACTTTTATGCATGCAAAATGAATGGATGCAAGTCATGGAAATGCTAATTTAAACATATAATCTAACCATCATAAGCAGTGAAATAAAAGGGAGAAAGAATGAGGGTTGGAAGACATTCAACTTATTACATATTTGTCCTCACGAAGGAGGGTCCGAATGTCCAAATGTCCGAAAAAATAATTATTACAAAGCCGAATGAATAATAAATGAAAGGGGCTGTTTAATTTATTACAATAAGCCTTGACACAATGAACTCAGTATAACGTCCGACTGAATTCAATTAATCATATTGGTTCTTTATGTCGGTTGCAATTCGATTTTAACTAATTTTATTAGCCTTTTTTTATTACCTTTCCATTTCTTTATCTTTTCTCCTGTTTGTGCAAAAGTGATTTTTACGTCCACTAAGTCCAAAACGCAATAAAGAGAAACAAGTATCAACTCAACCTGAGAAAATTTTCTTCGGAGGAAATTACAAAGGAAGAGTCAAACTTATTTACACACGACAAGGGATTCTAAGTCAAACTCAAGATGTGCAACAAGGACTAGTCAAACTCAAAAGAGTGATAATGACGTAGAAAAACCCAAACTTGAGTAATAATGACTTGAAATCCAAACGTGATAATAAATGATAATGACACTTTCCTTGGTAATTTTCAAGGGTCAATTAGTCCCTTAAAAGTAAACACACAGATGAATAAAGAGAAATTAAAAAGAAAAGATTGTGCTTTAGTATAAGAACATGTATACATTTGAGGTAGTGAACCTCCAAAGAATTTAAACCGTTAAGTATAGAGCGTTTTATGCTTTTGGTAGTAAATCTTCTAAGAGATTAAATCAGTAAGCATAGAACGTTGTATACTTTTGGTAATAAACCTCTTAAGCATAAAACGTTTTATGCCTTTGGTAGTGAATCTCCAAAGAGATTAAACTATTAAGCATAGAACGTTTTATACCTTTGGTAATGAACCTCCTAAGCATGAAACGTTTTATGCCTTTGGTAGTGAATCTCCAAAGAGATTAAACCATTAAGCATAGAGGGTTTTATATCTTTGGTAATGAACCTCCTGAGCGTAAAACATTTTATGCCTTTGGTAGTGAATCTCCAACGAGATTAAATCATTAAGCATAGAGCATTTTATACCTTTGGTAATGAGCCTCCGAATAGATTAAACCATTAAGCATGGAAGAGTTACTTTCTTATACTTGAACCACAATCTTAATTTTTCACAACTTTTTAATCGAAATAAGCAAAGAAGGGAGGGAGGTTGCAAAGATGATTATGCGAAGTTGATTAATTGGTTAGTGCAAACAAACTTGATATTTAAAACATAAATTATTGAAATAAATTAAACAGCCCCCTAAATAGTATATATAATAGTGCTAAAATTAAGCTATAGAAAGTGAGCAAAATTAAATAGCCGGATGTACTATTCACCGCCGGAAGTTACAATTCACTGTCGGAGGTTACTATTCATCCGGTGGGGTAAATTATTTAAAGTAATAAATTACAACAGTTTATATACAATATTTAAATTACAGCAGATATGTGCGTGGTAATCTTCCCAAGAAAGTTTATAAAAAAAAGTTATGAAAAGAAGTAAATGAAGTATTTAAACAAATTATATCACATTTTTAAATTAAATGAAAATTTGCGAAAACTCACCTTTTGGGGAAATGAAGAATTTTCTAAGTCACAAACTTTCTTTTGATTACTCTTAAGTCTGTGGAATGTGTTCTCAATTCTTAGTTCAAAATTTGGAATTACAGCTTTAGTGGTTGTTTTTTTAATGGTGTATTGATAAAATGGAAATAAAAATATCAAAGAAAATATTTTATTTTCCCTCTCTCTCTCTCTCTCTCTCTCTCTCTCTCTCTCAAAAAACAATAATTTTATTTCTTTTTGATTCTTTTTTCTCTCAAACTCTCGCGCACCACTTCATTCTCCTCTCTCTAATTAGCCTCTCCCTTCTTCTGATTAGCCTCCATCTTTTTCTTTTGTTGGACCTCCTCTCTTTCTTTTTTTTTTTTTTTTTAGACCCTCTGCTCTCTTGATTGCCTTATATAGGCAACAAATCTATATAATATAATAATATATATATATAATATAATCATAAGATATATATATATATATATGCTTGATCTGGGAGATGTCGGCAGCCGAGCTGACCGACATCAAATTCTTTTATTATTTTTATTATATAAAATATATATAATTTATACCAAAATACTAAACATATAATATAATAATATAACTTTTTATTATTTTATTTTACATATATAAAATATATAATTTATACCAATTTATATAAAAACACCAAAAATATGAATAAAATTATGCAAAATTACAAAAATACAAAACTAATGAAATATTTAGTATTTTAAAACGATTTGGCCATAATGGTGAAGGTTGGGATTAAAGTTCAAATTCCATCTCTCTTACTGAGGATTCTGTGAGAAACACATTCTAATTGTCATCATCGGGTAATCAAAAGAAAGTGCCCAAGTCTTAGGGCCGGTCAAAATAGGGTGTCCACAGTTGCCCCTCTTTGACAGAGCTCGAAGTCATTTCATGACGTGAGTGAATGTCAAAGCCCGAAGACGACCCTTTTGACAAGGCCGTAAGACTTGGGCAAACAAACAAATGTGCAAATGCAAGTGGTTGAATCAGAAGGTTGCCTACGTACCCCGTTTGCAAGGAATCAAACCTGCGTAGTTCTGGGGCAAGATGCAGAATGATATGTAAAACATAACTTATGATCATGTAATGAAATACAAAACATAACTAATGATCATGCAATGAAGACAATGGTGTGACACTGAATGAAAGCATAAATGTTGGATGCAGTGAATGTGAGATCCAAACGCGTCTTACGCGAGAGGAGTATGTGAACTTGAGATCCAAGCGCGTCTTACGCGACAAGAGAATGTGAACTTGAGATCCAAACGCGTCTTACGCGAGAGGAGTATGTGAACTTGAGATCCAAGCACGTCTCACACGAGAGGAGTATGTGAACTTGAGATCCAAACGCGTCCTACGCGAGAAGAGTATGTGAACTTGAGATCCAAATGCGTCTTACGCGAGAAGAGTATGTGAACTTGAGATCCAAACACGTCCTACACGAGAGGAGTATATGAACTTGAGATCCAAACGCGTCTTACGCGAGAGAAGTATGTGAACTTGAGATCCAAGCACGTCTTATGCGAGAGGAATATGTGAACTTGAGGTCCAAACGCGTCCTACGTGAGAGGAGTATGTGAACTTGAGATCCAAACACGTCTTACGCGAGAGGAGTATGTGAACTTGAGATCCAAATGTGTCTTACGCGAGAAGAGTATGTGAACTTGAAATTGTAAACATCAAATCTTAATACGCTTCACGTGAAAAGAGGGAAGGTAAAGTCAAAATCCAAACGCGTTTCGCGCGAACGGAAGAAGGTATAGTAGAATGATTATGGGTAACCTCTATATGTAGAAGCCACGGATGCCGCTTTTTTTTTTTTTTTTTTGGATCATATTCACAACTTTCCCTATTCTCCAACGGGATGACAGATTAGGTTGGTTCAGTATCTAGAATTAAGGCGCATACAAGCTACCTCAACCTATGGGGCTGCCATACAGATTTTAAGCCGGGGATACACCCCTGGGTATTTAAACCAAACTTTAGTCTCGGAAATTTCAAATCTTTTGCATTCTAGGCATTGCCATTTGAACTCTAGTTTCCACCGTCGTAGTTGGTCTCCAAGGAACTCATTTCAAACACAAGCAGGTGGCTATACCAGACCACCTGAAGTCGTTCGGGCATGACAAACACCAAAGAAATTGCACCTCTAGAGGATTTAAGGTCTCCTAGACCTTGGGAGTGCATAAGATAGTGCGATGTGCAAGATAGTGCGATGGATTGAGATTGAACGGTAGACGCTTGATTGTGCGATAGATGCATAATATGGTTGTGATCGTCCGATAGATGCACGGTGCGGATGGGATCGTGCAATAGATGCACGATGCGGCGATGATCGTGTATATAAACAAAATATACATAGATATGTACATACGGTATACATATATTCATATACTGACATATACGCAGACAGAGGCAAATATATACACAGATATATACGGTATATATACACAAACAAATACGGATATATACACATATATATGGTATATCTACACATACATATACGGATATATGCACAAGTGGGGAATATTTTGTTTGTACTGCACAAGAGGAAGATGCCATCGAGAAGGCATATTCCGCTTGTTGACGCCGCACACGACTCCAAACATGCACAAAAGAAAGGAAAAACTTAAAATGCATGGATGTGGGATACAAGGTTTCAACCTCGACCTCGGGCTTAGTCTCTTGGTCCTTCAACCATTGAGCCAAACCACTAAACCTAAGCCGTCTTGTGATAAGATTTGCAAACAAATATATACATACATATATATGAGACATATACACATAATACCAAAACAAAACAAAACAAACACTCGTTGCTATAAGGGGCTCGAACATCTGACCTCAGGCTTAGCCTTTCAACCCTAAAACGCCGAATCAGACCACTTCACCAAGTCACTCATGTGACAAAAATAGTCGAATAAATGTATATAATACATAAATATACAATACATATACACATATATATGCAACTCTCCTGCCTCTCCTATTTTGTCTCATTCTCTCTTCCTGCATCTTCTTCGAGTGTTGTGTCTGTCGCGCAATTTCAACAATCGCGACGCCTGACCGACAGGCTATCCGATCCTGTCCTGATTGTCAATGATTGTCTCGGCCTTTCTCCCTCTTTGTCTTCTTCTTTGCTCTCTTTTTAAGTTGAGGCCTGCGAGAGAGAGAGAGGCAGAGAAAAAGCCCGCAAACTTTCTCTGCCATCACTTTGCAACCTCTTTCTTTTGCATTACTATCCTCTGCCATGGCTTCTTCACATGGTTCTCTCACTCTTTTTTTAGACCTGAACGAGTCCACGATAAAGATGACTGATTCTGACTCCCCTGAACCTCAACCTTGGGCTCCTCCTCCTTCCCCTGTTTTCAACTTTCTAGCGATGTCAGTTGAACAAATAATGGCGGCACAGTCTGACATTGAAGCAAACTCGTATACGCTGAGGTCATGTGTTGAGACCGTGACAGCAGTCTCTAACTTGTCCTGTGGACTGTAAAACAGGATGTGTGAAGTACATCAGTTAAATGCACAACTCTCCCTCCTTCAATGTATGTACAAAGACGCTCGAGTAGAAATTAGTGCGTTGAAAAAGCAGAGCAAAGAATCGAATGACAGCCACCTTCGTGGCTCGATTCAGAGTTTCTTCGACAACCAATTTGATGGTCGACGAGGATAATCTCTTCAAAGCTCGCCAAGGCCAAGGCGTAGTCTTCAAGAGTTTCAAGAAGTAAAGATGAAGCGAGGCGCTTGATGGTAAAGTCGCACAACGGTTGTGTGCAAATGAAGCCAGTTGTAATCTTCATCGCTGGGCTGCTGTTAGAGAAGAAAGAAGAAAAAGATCCCTCTCTCTTTTTTTTGTTTTTGTTTTTGTTTTCTGTTTTTCTTTTGTTGTTGTTTCTTTTTTTTTTCTTTTTTCCTCTTGTTGTTGTTGTTTTTTTTCTTTTTGTATATATTTTGTACAAATGTGATCGGGTTAATCCCCGAAATTAATAAAACGAGTTTGTTTGTGAATCCGAATGGCAAATCAAAATGGTTTGAATATTTAGATGTTAGAAATGGTTGTATTTCAAATCGGACCATTTGAACCTATTACTAAAAATGTAAAAGAATGGACATAAAACGGACACAAAACCAATTTACAAAATTGTTTTTTTTCTTTCTTTTTTTCTTTTTCTTTTTTTTTTTTTTTTTGAACAAAACAAAACAAAAACAAAATTTTGTTGTGATTGTCATACACACAAATTAAATTACGACCTATTGGGACAAAACGAAAATAAAATGCTTCCTTTTTTTTTCATTCATTTTTTTTTTAGATAAATGAAAACCCTTTCTCTTTTTTTTTTTTTTTTTTTCTTTTCATTCATTATTTTTCAGATAAATAAAAACCTTTTTTTTATTTTTTATTTTAGATAAACTAAAATTCCAACCAAAAACCCCCTTTTTTTATTATTATTTTTATTTTTTATATTTGCTTTGTAGTTTAAACACTAGCTTCAGATAGACTCTTTTCTTTTTGAAAGACTTCTCTTTTGCTTTTTATTTTGCAAAACAATGATCGGGGTTGGACCCGCTAGTTTTATCAAGTGTTATTGTGGATGATCTCTTCGTGCAAATATCTTGTACTATGTTTGCATATGATGACTGGATAACACTTGCATGATGATCTTTGAAGAACACTTGCGCTTGAATTGGTTCATGAATCGGATAATAATATTAACTAGACAAAATGAAAAAACTACAACTTGATAATAAAAGAAACATAATGAAAACAACTTGAACATACTAAAACAAAAGACTTGGTAATAAAACAAGACTCAAAATACACAACACAAGAGGACAAATCCACAACTACAACACAATGTTTGGCCCACCCACCACTAAAGGCTATCATCACTACTCCATCTAAATTCTATAAATGGTACTTCCATAATGTTGTTTTTGGCAGAAGAGCAAGGTTTTACATTTTGCTCTCAAAATGGAGATGTTGTCCACCAAAGGCTTCAAAACTGGATAACCACTTTGGATGGCTCGGAAAAGATGAACTTTTGCAGTTTCGACCTAAATGCTCTTTTTCCGTTGAGCCGCACTTCACTTTGCTTTCCATTTCACACATATATTTCATTTCGGTTCACAAGAGATGTGTCCGACACTCGAAGAATTTCAAGCATTAATGGAATCTCAATGTGATAAAGAAATCATGCTTCAACCCTATTTTGGCCATGCTCAAGCTTTAGGACGAATGTGTGGGCTTACCTTATACGAAGCTCGATCCTTGGCTCATAATGGGGAACTAGATATTCCAGATTTGATTCATTGGTTTTCCATCATCGGTGACAAAGATGACCTCCTTTAGCGAGGTTATCGTCAGCATGCCCTTTGTTTATGCTTACTCGCACACTTCCTTCTTGCCCCTAGTCGCAGTGGAGTTAGCATTAGACTGATTGTAGTAGCCCAATGTCTTAAGGAGGGTAAGAGTTGTATGGGCTTAGTGTTGGCCGAGGCTTTGACGGGCTTAGATGCTTTTCAACGGGGAGAGACTACTCGATTTGCAGGGAGTCCATTACTTCTCCAGGTATTGTTTCCCACCCTCCTTATTTATGATCCTTACATCACTCGGCATTCAATTTTTTTTTCTCAAAACCCTTTTCTTACTTTTCTCTCAACGTACATCTCTCTATTCTTTTATCTCTCTTATTTTTCATCCCTTTCCCTAGATATGGTTAATGAATAAGCTGAAAGTGGTGGATCCTTGCCCTGAGTACTCGGCCAGGACTTACTTTCTTCGTCCACAGCTAGTGGACTTCTCCTCAGAGGAAATGTGGTGTGACTGGATGCACAGCAGATCTGCGGCTGACATTGCTTGGCGTAGCCCCTGGCTTAACTTGGCTAAGATGAGTTACAGCACGTCCCAACAACTAGGTATACAATTGATTGGCCTTACACACTGTGTATTCTATTTTCCATTCAGGTTCAGACGCCAGTTTGGACATGATCAGATTTGTCCGGATGAAGGGATAAAGTACCCAGCTTCATTTCCCGTTCGTGGTTTGTACTTGCCTCGATACCTCAGTGCTTGGAATATGAGAGAATTCCTGGCCCCTGCCCTTACTTCCAGTTCCATCCTTCCTGACGAATACTTGGTTTGGCTCGAGGATGAGGAACAAATTAGGCCGACCTTGGTTACAGAAACTTCCACAGGCACGAAAAAGAGACGAAGAACTAACACTTGACTCATCTATGCCCCTAGTTTATTGCTTTGTCTTTTCTTTTTAAGTTTTTATGTAAAATCAACTTTGGTTTGGAGAATGTACTTGTGATAAATCAATAAAATTAAAGTGAGTATTGAAAAGTTTCCTTTTGTGTTGTAAACGGTAAAGTTTTTAGAAGAAAAACAAAAATTGAATTAAAACTTTTCAAAACAATTTTTTTGTTTTTTTTTTTTCTCGGAAATGGTCACCACCGGATACATACAGAATTAATCCTAAGGCTGTATAGCCCCAAATCAGAAGATCATAACCAAGTCGACAAACGGTGGAGAATGACAGATGGAGAATGACGGATTGACTAAACCAGATGAACAGGACACTTGGATTGAAAAATAGTGATGGCCGAACTTCGGGATGAAGTTGCCTACGTATCCCAAAGATGAGAATTAGGCCTTACGTAGTTCGGAGAGGGTTCACTCGAGTATTTGTTCTCTCCTTTTGCGCTCTAACTTTTTCCAAGGTTGCCCTTTCGGGTTTTCGGCCTTGCGAGCTCAGTTTTTCTTTATTTATAATTTTTTTTTTAATGCTCTAACTTTTGCCTGGGTCGCCCTTTCGGGTTTTCGGCCTAGCGAGCCTCTCAGGGGTAATATTTTTTCAACTTGTCAATGTTGATCGGTTGAGAAAACTCCAGGCCATCAGAATCCATAAGAATAATTGCTCTTCCGGACTAGATTGACTTGATGATATAAGGGCCAGTCCAATTGGGTCTGAACTTGCCCCTAGGGTCATGGATGGGGGCTCGGTTGTCTTTGAGCACCATGTCTCCTTCCTTGAGATTTCTGGACTTGACTTTCTTGTTAAAAGCCCTCGCAATTCTACGCTGGTAACCTTGGATATGATACAATGCTTTCAACCTCCTCTCGTCAAACAACATCAATTCTTCAAACCTATTTTTTTGCCAGTCCGCCTCCGCTATCTGACACTCAACCATAATTCTTAGCGACGATACTTCAATCTCGATTGGCAGAACAACTTCCATCCCATAAACAACAGAATAAGGGGTTGCTCCTGTAGATGTTCGGATCGACGTTTTGTAACCCCAGAGTGCGAATGGAAGTTTCTTCAGCCAGTCCCTGTAGGTTTCAACCATTTTCTGCAAAATTCTCTTGATGTTTTTGTTTGCAGCCTCAACAACTCCATTGGTTTGTGGCCTGTATGTTGATGACTTACGAAAAGTCATGTTATATTTCTCAAGCAGGTCTATCACCTCTTTCTTGAAATGTGAGCCATTATCTGAGATGATCTCGTTGGGCACTCCATACCGACAGATGATGTTGTTCTTGATGAACTTAGCCACATGCGACGCCTTTAGAACGGCATAGGATTGGGCCTCCACCCATTTTGTGAAGTAATCGATTGCTACCAAAATAAACTCATGCCCATTTGACCCTTTTGGCGTGGCTGCACCGATAACGTCAATTCCCCATACTAAGAAAGGCCATGGTGAAGTCATATTGTAGAGTTTCGACGGTAGAATGTTCATACGATTGGCATGGATCTGACATTTGTGGCATCGCCATACAAAGCCAATACAGTCCTCCTCCATGGTTAACCAGTAGTAGCCTTGTCTAAGGATTTTCTAAGCTAGCATCACACCATTCATGTAAGCTTCGCACTCTCCTCCATGGATAGCTTTCGTAAGGCGCCTTGATTCTCCTTCTTCAACACACAACTTATGCATTCCCAGATGGCCTCTTTTGTACAACTTGTTTCCGCAGATGATGAATTGGATGGCCAGACGTCGTATTCCCCTTTTGTCCTTGGCACTTTTCCCTGGTGGGTACGCCTCTTTGTCCAGGAAATTCCAGATGTCGCAATACCAGGGGTTCGTGTCTTGAACCTCATTTATCATAGCGATGGTTTCATACGCCGGCATATACTTCTGTTTGATGATGATCGGACATATCTTTACTCCAAGCGGAATGTCCACCATGGAGGATAAAGTTGCCAACGCATTAGAAAATCAGTTGTTCTCTCTGAGAAAATGTGTGAATGTC
The DNA here is from genome assembly GCA_025200525.1 of Camellia lanceoleosa. Lineage (NCBI taxonomy): Eukaryota > Viridiplantae > Streptophyta > Magnoliopsida > Ericales > Theaceae > Camellia > Camellia lanceoleosa. Next base: position 113,247,051 of record CM045758.1, on the reverse strand, counting down.
AATTTCTCAAACCTCGGAATTAACACATCCAGGGCTTGATGATAAACCTTCATTTTCTCTTCCTTAACCCGCCAATTTTTATTAGTTTGAGATACAACCAAATTTGAGTCTCCGATAACATCCAATCTTATTGCCCCTAGTTCTAGGACAGCTTCTAAACCAGTAATACACACTTCGTATTCTGCTTCATTGTTGGATACTTTAAACTGGAGTTTGAAGGCTAGAGGTATATGTGAATCATCGGGTGCTATAAGCAACACACCGATCCCATAGCCATACTGATTAGATGCTCCGTCAAAGTACATTGTCCATGGTTCCTCTTCTATCTACAGGATGTCTTCATTTGGGAATAGATACTCCATTGCTTCATTATCTCCTTCTACTGGATGATCCGCCAGAAATTCCACTATAGCTCTCCCTTTGACTGATTTGCGTGTAACATACTTAAGGTCAAACTCGGAGAGAAAAAGCAACCAATGAGCTAGCTTACGCGTAAGTGCTGGTTTCTCAAAGAGATATTTGATGGGATCTAAGCTTGAAACCAAAATTACAAAATGAGCTAACAAGTAGTGTCTCAACTTCCTCGTTGCCCAAACCAAAGCTAAGGAAGCTTTCTCGAGAGGAGTGTAGCGAGTTTCATATTCTAGCATCTTCTTGCTTAGATAATAGATAGGCTTCTCCAACTTCGCTTTTGATTTTTACGCTAGCATGCACCCCATGGTTGAATTTTTTACTGATAAATACAAAATCAGTGGTTTCCCCGGTTCTGGTGGCGACAATACAGGAGGATTCTGAAGGTACTGCTTAACCTGCTCGAAGGAGAACTGACACCAATCATCCTATTGGAATTTCTTTCATTTCTTCAACAGACCAAACAGTGGTTCACAAGTCAAGGTTAATTTTGAGATAAACCGTCTTATGAATTGCACCTTACCCAGAAAGCTGCGCACCTCATTTTCAGTCCTTGGTGGTGGCATTTCTACGATGGCCTTGATTTTGGAGGGATCTACTTCAATTTCCCTTTGTGTAATCAGAAATCCCAACATTTTTCCTGCAGTTACCCCGAAGGTGCTTTTCTCTGGGTTGAACCCTAGTCTGCACTCCTTGGTTTGCTCAAAGAATTTTTCCAAAGGTGGTGTAATGACCTTCTCGCTCTTTAGACTTGACAATCATATCGTCCACATACACCTCAACCTCCTTGTGGATCATGTCGTGCAAAATAATGGTTGTAGCCCACTGATATGTAGCCCCAACATTTTTTAGTCCAAAAGGCATAACTCTATAACAGTAGGTACCTCACGGCGTAGTGAAAGCAGTTTTCTCTCTGTCCTCCGGTGCCATCGAAATCTGATTATACCCGAAAAACCCATCCATGAATGAAAGAAAAACATGGCCAGCTGTGAAGTCTACTAGTTCATCGATGTGTGGCAATGGAAAATCATCTTTCGGACTTGTTCTATTTAGATCCCGGAAGTCGACACAGACCCTAATTCTGCCGTCCTTCTTTGGAATCGGAACGATATTAGCCACCAAGTCGGGTATTTAGATACCATCAAGAAACCTGCATCAACTGCTTGTCGACCTCCTCTTTGATCTTTAATGCCCAATCTGGGCGAACTCTGTGCAGTTTTTGTTTGACTGGTCAGGCCTCGGGATTAAGAAGGATCTGGTGCTGTACAATCTCAGGATGTATTCCTGGCATGTCTTCGTAGGACCACGCGAAAACATCTTTGAAATCTTTTAATAAAGCGATTAAACGCTCGCGTTCCTCTGAAGATAACGTGGATCCGATCTGGACCAAACGAGGATCCTCCTCAGTATCCACATTAATTGCAGTGATTTCATCTGTGCAGGGCTTAACGCGCCTCTCCTCCTCTTAGTCAACCAAAATTTTCAAAGCTCGAGGAATTTCTTTCTCTTTGTTTAAATCAAAATTTTGAAAATCAAGATCAGTGCAACAAACTAAAGGCACAGAGAAGTAAGCAAACTCTATGACATTCCCATTAGTAAAGTCTGGGTCCTTGGTTACAGTTGACTCAAAAGAAAAACTAAAAGAAGACTTTGACAGGACTTTGGCATCTGAGTTACCACTCCCAGAAGTACCAGACTCAGAAGAACTCGAATCTAACTCCGACTCTACAGACTCGATGGAATCAGATTCAGACTTATTACCCGATTCAGAACTGCTGATGGTGCCCTTTTCAAATTTCCAGATTAGGTGTGGAGCCTCAGATGCATCCACAATAAGTTTAGAGAAATCCGCTTCTAGTTTATCCCCGATCATTGAGATGGTAAAACTATCCCCCAAGTTGTCAGACTCAGTTCTGACAGTAGAATTTGCTAGTAGGTCAGTCCGTGTTTTTCCCAACAGCTCTTCTTCTTCAACGTTCACAGCATAAATTCCGCTTTGACTCAGATTAGTACTCAGGTCCATCTGCTCATCTTCCTCTTCCGATAACTGGTGCCCGAAGAAGATCTCGAACCCGGGATACATTGTCTTCGTCTCCTGGTCAAACTAAGGCTCTGGAAACCCTCAAAAGGGGAAATCTTCGCCTTGGCGAACAAAGCGTCCGTTCAAGGTTCCCTGTATTGGTTTATGAACTAACTCATATTGTTTTCCATCCTTCTTTGCTTTAATTCTTCCTCTCAACTCATTCCACTTCCTTTGTCAATCCTCAGTAGTAGGTTTGTATCCCAGCCCAAAAGTGTGGGGGTTGTGAATCAGCTTCTTGGTAATAGCACCTCCTTGCCTATCACTCCTGCCTAGTCCTGATCCAGGCATATGCCCCTATTTGTTCATCATGTAAATGGACTGAACACTCACATAGATTTCATCAGCTTCTGCCATGATAGATTGGACTACCCGGGCTTCTATTAGTGAGAAGCCTAAGAGGAATACATCTTCTTCCCCGTGTATGATTTCCAACACTGGTGTGGCAGTTCCCTGGGAAGAGTGGATTGACGAATTACCGTACACCGTAGCAATCCCACCTTTGAAGGGGTATTTCACCAACTAATGGACTGTTGATGACATAGCTTTTATCTGACGTAGCCAAGGCCTTGTCAATAGTAGATTGAAGGTAGCCAGAACATCCATTACATGGAATTTTACCTTATGTTCGGACAGGCCGATCAGGATATGGCTCGTAAATGTTCCCATGACATCCCGGCTTGTATTGTCATAAGCTTGGACGGCTTGAGTTGTGGGTGTGAAGTCAGCCCTCAAACCTATGGCATAAGCGGTCTGCGGACACACATTGATCGTCGATCCAGTATCTACTAACACTACCGGAATCCACTTCTTTCGGCTCTTCCGAGTTACATACAAGAGTCGGTTGTGGTTGGCACCCTCAGGTGGCAGCTCTTTATCCGTGAAAGATATCACTGGCGTAATATTGTCAGATGTGACTAACGACACTAGTTGATCAGCGGTAGTGTCGATAGGCAATTTGGTGCAATTGATTGCCTCTAGCAATGCTTGCCTATGCTCTCGGGAAGCCATTATCAATCCCCAGATTGAGATATCTACCTGAATCTTCTTAAGTTGTTTCAAAACCAAGTTGTTTTCACAGTCCTTCTCTCTGGTGTTATCAACCTCTTTGTTAGAGGATTCTAGTTGATCTACTGCCGCTGGTTTGAAGTATCGACCACTCTGAGTCATGTGATTGATTTCGTCCGTATACCACGTATCGTCGGGGGTATTGGATTTCCACCCTTCGTCCGTGTATGCATGACTCAGATCATTATCTTCCCACCACTCTTTGGCAGTCATGGCCAAGCTTTTATTAGATTTTACTTGGAGCATGTTCACATCACGCCCCTCAGCAACATACCTTTCCTTTCCCACTATGGTTTTGGTTTCTGGCAAGGCCTTCTTTCTTTGAATTTCTTTCATTCTCTCCTGTTGGAATTGTTCCAGCACTTGTTTTGTACTAGTAATGGATGTGGTCTCGACTTTTTCCTCCCTGACCCCTTTTGTTTGTTCCACCTTATCTAGCTCTTCGTCACCAAACCAACCGTTGTTTGTTTTCGACTGACTTGAATCCAACCAGTCTATCTAGACACTGCTTGTTTCCTCTTCTTCAAAGAAGTAGAGTTTGGCTAGGTCTTCTTCTATCTGAACTAGATCCTCTTCCAGTTCGACCAAGTCATTTTAGCCTTGTTCAGGCCACTCGTTTTGATGTTGCCCTAATTGGCCTTCCCCGATAGCATTGACACTAAGAACATCCGGCAATAGGACCACTGGTTTTGGTCGATCAATGGCCACAATGTATAAACTGGGGTCATACTCCTCTGTAAGCGAAGCCCCCTTTTCTATGCCATAGGTATTAGACAACCCGGTCTTTGGTGTATTCTCCCCTTTCTCTGTTCTTGCTGCCATATGCTTGGGTTGGATTTGTAGGGTTAAGTCTATCATGCACATGTTCGTGCTTTCTGGAATAACCACCTCTGGCTTCGGTAGGTGGGATGAGGTAATACATGTGCTTGGGTTGAAGGTAGGTGGTAGTGTTTGGATATGGTTAATATTTATGGGAGGAGGAACTTGGTTATGTGTAGGAAATGGGTTGGTTGTCACATTTGGTTTAGGAGGGGCGATGACTTTGTTGTCAATGAGATTCTGAATCTCATGATGTAGACGATAACATGAATCTGTATGATGGTCATGTTGTTGGTGGAAAGTACAATATTGGGTTGGGTCATGCCTAGCTGGCAGTGGGTCTGGGAGAGGGCAAGGATCAAGAGGCTTGAGATGCCCCTTGTCCATCAACACCTTGAGGGCGCGGGTTGGACTCATATAGAGGGAGGTAAAAGATCTTCGGTTCCAAGGTTGACTATTTTGTGCGGTTTGTGAGTTTATGGCAGCAGCAAAGGGATCGACCATCTTGGTCAATGATGTAGCTATGGTAATCGACATCCGCATCGTAAATAGTGCTAGTACTAGCATTGGTACTCGAGTGAATGGCTTTTTGCGGTGTTCACTTGTTACGTGGATGATGCCTTTTTGAAGGCACTCTCAATTTGAACCCCTAACTCATGTAAGGAAGCAAATGTGGACAAAGGTGCCACTATCATTCTCGCAACATGTCTAGCTCGAGGTTTTGGACCACTAACGACTTCTTTCTCGTTCGAAGGTCTCGTCATTATTCCGCCGCTTTTGCCCTCCATCTTGCCACAAAGTCAATGAAGAGTTCTTTAGGGTTACGAGTGGTTACTTCCAAATTCACCGATTGTTACTTCTATCTCGAGTATTTTATCAAGATATTAACAAACCCTCGCACAATTCTTCCCAATTCCTCTTTGTTGAGTCCTCCGCCATGCGTGCAGATGGCCGCTACATCTGAACGAGTCCTCTCAAATAATGAGAGTTTTTGTGCCCTAGATAAACCTATGGGCCTCAACATATCTGAAAACAGGCGGACATGTACAATCGAATCCCCACTCTCATCAAATCTATCGATGTGAGGCATTTTGAATTTTTTTTGGCAACTTGACTGAAGCCTCAATGTACCCGTCCTCCATGTCAGGAATTGAATTGAAACCCTGGGATTTCTTCAAGGCTTTCTCAAGCCTAGCAATTTTGATCATGGTTGGATCAATTTCATTTATATCAAAGGAAATGGTTCTCGTAGGAGGTTGTACTGGAGGTCTGTAAGCTGAAGCTGTTGGAAACATCTCCTGAGGATCTGGGACCTAAGGAGTTTCCAGTGGTGGAGGGAGATCAGGATTTGGCTAGGCAGCCGGGACTGGATGTACAATAGATGCAGATGCCCCAGATGGGCGTCGCAGATCAGCGATGACTTCATCTTGTGCGGCCATCCGTTGGTTGACCGTATCACAGAATTCTCAGTAAGAGATTTGTAATTTGAACTTTAATCCCAATCTTTACCATTATGGCCAAATTGTTTTAAAATACTAAATATTTTATTAGTTTATTATTTTTGTAATTTTGCATAATTTTATGTGTTTGTTCATATTTTTGGTGTTTTTATATAAATTGGTATAAATTATATATTTTATATATATAAAAGAAAACAATAATAAAAATTATATTATTATATTATATTGTTAATATTATTATATTATATGTTTAGTATTTTGGTATAAATTATATATTATATGTATTTTATATATTATATTATATATATTATAAAATAATAAAAACAACTCATTTGATGTCAGTCTACTGACATCAAATATCAAACAATATGTATATATATTTATATTATTATTATTATGTTTATATTATTATATTATTATTATGTTTATTATATTATTATTATTATATTATATTTTGCCTATATAAGGACGAAGAGGGATGCTTCGAAAGAGAGGAGTCTGAAGAGAAAGAAAAAGGGGAAATAAAAAGTCAAAGAGGGGGGCTATTCTAAAAGAGGAGTCTGAGAGAAAAAAATGGGGGAGGCCCAGCAAAGAAAAAAGAGAGAAGGAGATTAGAAAATCAGAGAGAGGAAACTGAAGTGAGACGAGAGAGTTTGAGAGAGAGAGAGGGAAACTAAAATATTTTTTTTGATATTTTTATTTCCATTTCATCAATACACCATTCAAAAAACAACCACTAAAGCTGTAATTCCAAAATTTGGACTGAGAATTGAGAACACATTTCACAGACTTGAGAGTAATCAAAAGAAAGTTTGTGACTCAGAAAATTTATCATTTCCCCAAAAGGTGAGTTTTCACAAATTTTCATTTAATTTAAAAATGTAATATAATTTGTTTAAATACTTCATTTACTTCTTTTCATAACTGTTTTTTTTTTTTATCACTTTACTGGGAAGGCTGCTCTACCCACATATCTGCTGTAATTTAAATATTGTATATAAACTGTTGTAAGTTATTACTTTAAATAATCTACCCCACTGGATGAATAGTAATCTCCGACGGTGAATAGTAACCCCGACGATGAATAGTACCTCTGGTGGTGAATAGTAACCTCGGGCAGTGAATAGTACCTCTGGCTATTTAATTTTGCTAACTTTTTATAGCTTAATTTCAACATTATTATATGCTATTTAGGGGGCTATTTAATTTATTTCAATGATTTATGTTTTAAATATGAAGTTTGTTTGTACTAACCAAAATCAACTTCGCATAATCATCTCTGCAACCTTCCTCCATTCTTTGCTTATTTCGATTAAAAACTTGTGAAAATTTAAGATTGTGGTTCAAGTATAACAAAGGAACTCTTCCATGCTTAATGGTTTAATCTCTTCGGAGGTTCATTACCAACGGTATAAAACGCTCTATGCTTAATGGTTTAATCTCTTTGGAGATTCACTACCAAAGGTATAAAACGTTTTATGCTTAGGAGGTTCATTACCAAAAGTACTATTCACCGCCGGAAGTTACTATACACCGCTGGAGGTTACTATTCATTTGGTGGGGTAAATTATTTAAAGTAATAAATTACAATAATTTATATACAATATTTAAATTACAGTGAATATGTGAGTGGTGCAGCCTTCCCAGTAAAGCGATAAAAAAATAGTTATGAAAAGAAGTAAATGAAGTATTTAAATAAATTATATCACATTTTTAAATTAAATGAAAATTTGCAAAAACTCACTTTTTGGGGAAATGATGAATTTTCTGAATCACAAACTTTCTTTCGATTACTCTCAAATCTATGGAATGTGTTCTTAATTCTTAGTCCAAAATTTGGAATTACAGCTTTAGTGATTATTTTTTGAATGGTGTATTGATGAAATGGAAATAAAAATATCAAAGAAAATATTTTATTTTCCCTCTCTCTCTCTCTCCCAAAAAACAGTAATTTTCTCTTTTTTTGATTCTTTTTTCTCTCAAACTCTCACGCACCACTTCATTCTCCTCTTTCTGATTAGCCTCTCCCTTCCTCTGATTAGCCTCCCTCTTTTTCTTTTGCTGGGCCTTCCCCCTTTATTTTCTTCTTTTTTTTTAGACCCTCTGCTCTCTTGATTGCCTTATATAGGCAACAAATCTATATAATATAATATATATAATATAATAATATAATCATAAGATATATATATATACTTGATCTGGGAGATGTTGGTAGCCGAGCTGACCGACATCAAATTCTTTTATCATTTTTATTATATAATAAATATAATATATATCTATATACATATAATATATTATATAAAATATATAATTTATACCATAATACTAAACATATAATATAATAATATAACTTTTTATTATTTTATTTATATATATAAAATATATAATTTATACCAATTTATATAAAAACACCAAAAATATGAATAAAATTATGCAAAATTACAAAAATACTAAACTAATGAAATATTTAGTATTTTAAAACAATTTAGCCATAATGGTGAAGGTTGGGATTAAAGTTCAAATTCCATCTCTCTTACTGAGGATTCTGTAAGAAACATATTCTAATTATCATCATCGGGTAATAAAAAAAAAGCGCCCAAGTCTCAGGGTCGGTCAAAATGGGGTATCTACAAGGTGTTAATCACAAAGGGGCATCTGAAACCCCTGGACCTTCGACCACTTCTAGACCCTCTTCCATCCAAGCACGATCCTACCAAGTATTGTGCTTTCCATCAACAACATGGCCACAAAACAGATAGGTGCTTCCGCCTACGTCATGAGATTCAAGATCTTATCGACAACAAAGTTATAGCTCCACATCAAAAGCCAAATGTGACCACTAACCCACTCCCTGTCCATAACCAAGTTCCCCCACCCAGAAATATCAACCTCATCCATACATTACCTCTCACCTTCAACCCCAGTGTCTATATCACCTCATCCCATCTACTAAAGCTGGTGTTATTCATCCCTGATGGCACAGACATGTGTATGATGAACATATCCAACCCATAATCCGAACCCCATAAATTTGTGGTGATATTGCATAAAGAAGATGAGGTTTTGACCTTGGAAGGAAGTGCCAGTTTGTCATTGGAAATGCCCAGAGAATTATGTTAGGGGGAGTATGACCCTAGTCGATACATTGTTCTTGTTGCTCAACCTAAGCCTCAGGTAGTACTGCCGAGCTCAATTGACATTAATGTGGTTAGAAAAGACGGCCTAAGCCAAGGGTTGGATAATCTTGCAAATCTTGATGAAGATTTGGATAACCTTCAGGTCTTCGAAGAACAAGACCATGGCAATGTATAGATTGGTTGGTTTGATCTGAGCCTATCGGTTGACAATCGGGGATGGCTAAGTGATGAATCTGATAAAGAAGAGGAAACCAAAGTTAAGTTTGAGGAAAAGAAAGTCGCGGCAGCTATAGTTGCTGGGGGGCTGAAGAGAAAAAGAAAGTGCCTAAGAGCAGGAGTACAGAAAAACAAACCTAAGAATTAGGTGTTCATGAAATTACATATGCCAAACAGGAAGCTGTGTTGGGGCAGTTTGAATAAGAGAGGATTAAAGATAGTCGGAAGGTCGCAACACCTTGTCACTTCGAGGGGGATAATTGTCCTATAGGAGTCATTCAAGTTAAGCCAAACAACTGTCTATCAGCGAATGCAGGTGAATGGTTGGAAGAAAGCGATTTACAGCTTGTCTATACAGCTAAAGACTGGGGAGATCATATCCTGGATAGTACTTGGTATGCAGAAGAAATAGACCACCTGACCAAGAGTGGTCAAACCTCTACATTTGGATCAAGATGAACCCTCAAGAAAGGACAAAGAGATTGAAAAAGAAAAGGAGATGAAGCTGGAGGAGGAGCTGGTTTTGAAACAACTTAAGAAGATCCAGGCTGACATTTCCATTTGGGGCCTCCTTATGGCTTTGCGAGTACACTGACAAGTAGTTTTGTTGGCAATGGATAAAGCCAAACTATTTATCGATACTATGCCAGAGCAACTCATTGGCTTGATCTTCCTAGGTAGCACTAAGCCTATGCCCACATTTTCTGACAAAGAGTTACCACCAGAAGGACCGGCTCATAACAAGCCACTGTACATATCTGTCGAGTGTAGAGGGAAGTGGGTTCTAGTGGTTCTAGTGGACATTGGCTTTGCCATCAATGTCTGTCCTTCTCGCACCGCCTATGCAATAGGCCTGAAGCCTACATATTTCATCCCTACAACCCAGGTGATCCGGGCGTACGACAATACAAGCAGAGAAGTTATAAGGACGGTGAAAGTACAGATCCAAGTGGGCCCTTCCGAGTATGAGATTGAGTTCCATGTGCTTGATATGCCAGCTACCTTCAACCTACTCCTAGAGAGGCCTTGGTTGCATTACATGAAGGCTGTGTCCTCCCCCTCCATCAAATGCTGAAATACCCTCATAAAGGAGGAGTGGCTACCGTTTTTGGGAATTCATTTATTCATCCATTGCCAGAGGTTACTACACTTTTGCTAGAAATCAATCATAGTGATGAGGATGTGTTCCTTTTAGGTTTCACTCTAGAAGAAGCCCAAGTGGTACAGACGATCCTAATTGAGGACGAAGGCATATATGTCAGTGCTCAGTCCATTTATTTCATGAACAAATTGCGGCATATTATCAAGATAGGGCTTGGAAGAAGTGAAAGAAAAGGTGTTACGGCGTTAGTTGAGGTGCCACACAATCCATATGCCTTTGGGTTGGGTTATGTGCCCACTAAAGAATACGAGAGAAAGAAAGGAGAAGAGATAAGAGAAAGGGCCAAGGCCAAAAGAGTTAGGAAACATTACAAATTTGGTTCATAGGCCAACTGGGAACGTTGAATGGGCGTTTTGTTAGAGAATGAGAGGATTTCCTCTGCAACTTTTTTAAGCCTTGGGTGGATTCCTCGACAAAAAGAGTTTCTCGAGTTTCAAAATATTCTTTGACCACGACTTCAAGATGTTGATGAAGAGGAGGTCGTTTCAAGTATCAAGCTCAAAGTAAAAATGATGATTCGCATGATGAGGTTGGGGTAGAGACAAGATAGGCGATCTTTTACAGTCCCGAGACCAAGACAAAGAACTTGGGGAGATACCTTTACTATTTCTATAATTGAGAGGAACTAGTTGTGTACTCCACCAGTTGCATTCGATGCGTCGAGGAGCCGCCTCACTTGGCGCTTTGAGAAGGGCTTTATTGCCAATTCAATTGGATGATGGGCCTGAGTCTAATTCCACCGAGTCTATTGAGTCGGAATCGATTTGAGTAAGTCTTAGAGTCAAGTCTAGCACTTCGAGGGTGGTAACCCAGATGCCAAAGTCTTGTCGAGGTCTTCTTTTAGTTTTTCTTTTGAGTCAACTGTAACAGAGGATCCAGACTTTATTAATGGGAATGTAGTAGACTTCACTTACTTCTCTGTGCCTTTAGTTTGTTGCGCTGACATTGATTTTCAAAATTTTGACTTAAACAAAGAGAAAGAAATTCCTCGGGCTTTGAAAATTTTGATTGACCAATAGAAGGAGAGGCATGCTAAACCTTGAATAGATGAAATCATTGCAATTAATGTGGATAATGAGAAAGATCCACGCTTAGTCCAGATCAGGTCCATATTGTCTTCTAAGGAATGCGAGCGTTTAATCGCTTTATTAAAAGATTTCAAAGATGTTTTTGTGTGGTCCTATGAAGACATGCCTGAAATAGATCCTGAGATTGTACAGCACCGAATCTCTCTTGACCCTGAGGCCTAACCATTCAAGCAGAAACTCCATGGAATTTGTCTAGATTAGGCGTTGAAAATTAAAGAGGAAGTCACCAAGCAAATCGATGCAGGGTTCTTGATGGTATCTGAATATCTAACTTGGTTGGCCAATGTTGTTCTGGTGTGAAAAAGGTCGACAGAATCAGAGTTTGCATCGACTTCTAGGATCTGAATAGGGCTAGTCCTAAGGATGACTTTCCACTGCTACACATCGATAAATTGGTAGATTTCACCGTCATGTCTTGTTATCGTTCATGGATGGGTTTTCGGGGTACAACTAGATTCTGATGGCGCCTGAGGACAGAGAGAAGATTGCCTTTACCACGCTATGGGGTACCTACTGCTACAGGGTTATACCATTCGGATTGAAGAACCCTGGCTACATATCGAGAGTCAACCACAATTACGCATGACATGATCCATAACGAAGTTGAGGTGTATGTGGATGATATGATTGTAAAATCCAAAGAGCGAGAAGGCCACTACACGCGCTGGAAAAAAATTTCAAACGGATCGTGAGCATGACTAAGGTTGAACCCACATAAATGCACTTTTGGGTGACTGCAGAGAAAATCCGGGTTTTCGACACGAGAGGCTAATTGAAGCAGATCCATCAAAGATCAAGGTCATCTTAGAAATGCCACCACCAAGGACGGAAAAGGAGGTGCGTGGCTTTCTGGGGAAAGTATAATTCATAAGACGGTTTATCTTGTGAAACACTATTTGGTCTCTTAAAAAAGGAAAAGAAGTTCCGATAAGATGATCAATGTTAGTTCACTTTTGAACAAATTAAGTAGTATATTCAGAATCCACCTATATTGTCGCCACTAGAACCAGGGAAGCCATCGATCATATACCGCTGCTGACGGAGTCAACCATGGGTTGCACGCTAGCGCAAGAATTAGAAGCTAAGGTGGAAAAAGGCCATTTACTACCTAAGCAAAAGATGTTGGATTACGAGATCTCGCTACACTCCTCCGGAGAAGGCTTGCTTAGCTTTGGTTTGGGCCAATAGGAAGTTGAGACACTACTGTTAGCTCGGTTCATAATTCTAGTTTCGAGATTGGATCCCATCAAATCTCTTTGAGAAATCGGTACTTACGGGTAGGCTAGCTTGTTGGTTGCTTCTTATTTCGAGTTTGACCTCACACGTCACTTGTAAGTCAATCAAAGGAAGAGCAACAACAGAAATTTCTTGAACCGCAATGGAAGGAGATGAAGTAGTAGAGTACTTATTCCCAAATGAGGAAATTTTGCAGGTTGAAAAGGAGACGTGGACAATGTACTTTGATGGAGCAGCTAATCAATATGATTAGGGGATAGGCATATTGCTTATAGCACCTGATGATTTCCATATACCCCTAGCTTTCAAACTTGGTTCAAAGTATCTAACAATGAAGCCGAGTACTGAAGAGTGTATCGCTAGATTGGAAGCTACCCCGAACTAGGGCATTAAGGTTGGACATCATCGGAGACTCAAACCTGGTTGTTTCTCAAGCAAACAAAGATTGGAAGGTCAAAGAGAAGAAAATGAAAGTTTATCACCAGACCCTGGACATTCTGATTCCAAGGTTTGAAAAACTGACATTCACACACCTGCTAAAAGAGAACAACCGGTTTGCTGATGTGTTAGCAACTTTATCCTCCATGGTAGACATATCGCTTAGGGTTAAGATGCGTCCAATTATCATTGAATAGAAGTATATGCTTGCTTACAAAACAATAGCCACAATAGATAAAGTTCAGGACAAGAACCCTTGGTATCATGACATTTGGAACTTTCTAGAGAAGGATGCGTATCCACCAGAGGCAAATGCCAAGGATAAATGGGAAATGCGGCGTCTGGCCATTCATTTCATCATATGCGGAAATAAGTTGTACAAAATGGGGCATTTGGGAATGTATAAGCTCATGACGAACAGGAAGAGTCAAAACGTCTCATAGAGGCCATCCATGGAGAAGAGTGTGGGGCACACATGAATGGTGTGATGCTGGCTAGGAAATCCTCAGGCAAGGCTATTATTGGTTGACCATGGAAGAGAATTGTATCGACTTTGTTTGGCGATGCCAGAAATGTCAAATCCATGCTTATCGCATGAATATTCCGGCCAAGGCTCTACAACACGACTTCACCATGGCCTTTCTCAGCCTGGGGAATTGACGTCATTAGAGTAGTCTCGCCAAAGGGTTCGAATGGACACGAGTTCATTTTGGTAGCAATCGACTATTTTACCAAGTGGGTGGATGCACAATCGTATTTTATATTAAAAGCGTCACATGAGGCCAAGTTTATCAGGAACAACATCATCTGCAAGTATGGGGTGCCAAATGAGATCATATCGATGCTGGTTTGCCTTCAGAAGAAAGAGGTGATGGATTTGCTCGAGAAATACAACGTGGCTTTTTATAAGTCATCAACATATAGACCACAAACCAATGGAGCCGTTGAAGCTGGAAACAAGAATGTCAAAAACATCCTACGAAAGATGGTGGAAACCTACAAGGATTGGCCAGATAAATTGCCTTTTGCACTCTGGGGTTATAGAACATCAATTCTAACATCTGTAGGGACAACACCCTACTCTCTGGTGTATTGGATGGAAACTGTTTTGCCAATCGAGATCGAAGTACCGTCACTGAGAATTATGGCTGAGTGTTAGATAACAGATGTGGATTGGTAGCAGAACAGATTCAAAGAGTTGATGTTGTTTGACGAGAGGAGGTTAAAGGCGTTATATCATGTCCAAGGATATCAGTGCAGAATCGCTAGGGCCTTTAACAAGAAAGTCAAATCCAGAAACCTCAAAAAAGGAGATATGGTGCTCAAAGACAACTGAGCTCTCATCTATGACCCTAGGGGCAAGTTCAGACCCAATGAGACTGGTCCCTACATCATCAAATCTATCTAGTAAGGAGAAGCAATCATCCTCATGGATTTAAATGGCTTAGAGTTCTCACAACCGATTAATATGGACAAATTGAAGAAAGATTATCCCTAAGAGGCTCGCTAGGCTGAAAACCTGAAAAGGCAACCTAGGCAAAAGTTAGAGCATGAAAAAATTAAAAATAAAGAAAAACAGAGCTTGTAAGGTTAAAAACTCGAAAGGGCAGTTTTGGCAAAAGTTAGAGTGCAAAATGAGAGGATCAATACTGAGAGTGAACCTTAACCTAATTACGTAAGGCCCGATTCCCATCTTTGGGATATGTAGGCAACTTCATCTTGAAGTTTGGCCATAACCATTTTCAACTCAAGTGTCTTATCCATTGTTGCTCGGCCTATCTCACCGCCGATTGATTTGGTTGTTTTACCTCCATTTGGCAAAAGGTCCAATTGCAAGATAAAGCAATGTAACAATAGCGAAGGTGAATGTTATTGTGGGCAATTATGATATTTTTTATTCGGGGTTGTACGCCTTGAAGATTGATTCCATGTGTGTCGTAGTGACCATTTAAGTAAAATTGTTTTGGAAATTTTTAATTAAGTCGATTTTCTCAAAATTTCGACACAAGTACACCCTCCAACTCTCGTGTTAAATCAAAGTTGCTTTTACAACATAAAACTTGAAAAGAAAGGTCAAAGCAATAAATTAGGGAAATGATAAGTCGGTGATAGCTCTCTTCTTGCCCGCACTGTGGAGAACCCAAATATAAAAATAAAGTAACTAATTAAATAATAATAATTTTACAAACCTCAAATATTATATTGTGAATCTTTTAGGGAAAATTAAATATTATTGGAGGGTCTTTTAATTAATTTTAAGCCTAAAATAAATTTATGGTTGAAATTTCTAATTTAGAGGCAAGATTTACTATTAAAATAAATAAATAATAATAATAATAATAATAATAATAATAATAATAATAATAATAATAATAATAATAATGTTAGATGATAATACTAAGTAGATTGGTGGTAATGTATATAAGGATAATAAAAACCCTAACTCTTGTTATAATTATTTTCCACA